>JARHVA010003923.1:620000-1240000 GCA_037957365.1 Torreya grandis | reverse complement strand
CTTAAATTTTTATCATTTTTATAGCATCCTAGCTGGACACAATATTATACTTTTACACACACACAAATAAATTTATAAGGAATGGGTAAATATGGAGTGAATAGTGTTAGTTGGCACAAAACTACCAAATATAAAAATAGTAACTAGAACACATTTATAAATATAATTTAAGATAAGTGTCAACAAGGAGCACTACACATTTAATAAATAGTAAAATACATGACTATTATACTCTAAGACACTCACTTGACCCCCTATACTCCTAAACATTAGTGCACACATCAAATTTATCTACCTTAGAATAATTGAAGGAACTGAACTTGAAATAATCTAAATTGAGATATATAAACACAAAATGCATATATACAATAATCACATGAATAATATTCTCTCAACATATATTATGAATTAATTAAAAAATATAAGTATCCATATTATTAAGCAACATGATATAAATTTAATAATATGACAAATGACAATAAAGAGGAAATGTATAAGTTTTTCCTTATATTCCCCTCCACTTATTAGCTTCTTTTTAGAATTCACTAAAATGTTTAGAATATATTGTAGACACCCATATTTGGTACAAACATGATTTTTAGCATTTTTTATAGCCTCTTTGCATGTATGCATTTATTTAATGAATATTAGATATCTAGTGACAAAACATCTTATGGACCTCTTTGGTTATATCTTATTTCACTTGCTTTACCTACCCATTGGGCCTATATGTTATTTTATTAATCTTCATCCAATGTATGTTATGGATCCTTACCTTTTATTTCCTATTTTTTGTATGTTCTTATCCCCTAAACATTTGAATTTACTTTGAACACTAGCATTGATGCTAGTGTCTAACCACAACACAAATGTCCAAGCTTACCTTTTCTCTTTTTCTATATATTTTGATTTGTGACCATTTGTTTAACCTTTTTTTCCCATCTTATTGTCTTATTTTCACATGTCACTATATCCTAATTCAAAATCAAGAGTTCCCTATATATACAAAGGCTATAATATAATTACACTACCTAGCAATTTAATTTGAGAATTAAAAATTGGAAAATACTATATATCTCAAGCTATTATAATGCATTACAATATTTAATTGAACATCTAAATCCTTTAAAAGGTTAAATATATTACTACATTGTTTGTACCAAGGTTTACTAGTAAAAAACATATAGTTGCATAGTTATAATTTCACACACATGATTAGGAGGGAAAAATACATGTGAGTCTGAGTCCCTCTCTGAAGTATTGGCTATGTAGGTAGAATTTAGCAACAAAAAAGGTTGTTATGGTTAGCTCAACTCACATGCTAACCATTTTTTACCATGTTAGAAAATGCCCAATTTAAAATAATAAGGGTTTATATGAATTTGGTACATAGGCAAACATAATTTGAGACACACGATAGTTATACAAGTGAAATTATAGAACTAGTACATATTTTAACCCATTCCTATACATATTTTTGGTTGGACATCTATGTCAAAGGTTGACACTTACATCAATACTATTGTCCCTATTTGACACAATCGTTTAGAGGGTAGAAATAGTCAAAACATAGAATGAACAAAGTCAAAACCTATAATTTAGCCTTGTGATGAATCATTATCATTGTCATACCTTATAAAATAATATAAAATAAGATTACTCTCTTTTACCCTTTCCTACCTTATACTTTTATCTATTGCACATGCTATATTAGGAAAAAATTGTATTCTTGACTATATTCTAGTGAAAATCTAAATATTGTCATTCATTTAAAACATTTTATTAGTTTATTTATTTTATATAAAAAACCATAAAACATTTAGTGAACCTATCCTCAATTATTGAGCCCAAACCTTAGTTTTCATGTAGGGTTTTCTCCTTAATTTCTTTTAAGATTTCTACATTTTATTTTTAGAGCTGATATATTTTTTCTATCCTACTTATATGGGCATAATTTAGGAATTCTTAGTTAAATTATTGCCTTTTCCCTATTGGTTGTGTGCTTAATACTTGTTAAAATCCTTATGGAGTCACTAACAGAAGGCCATATAAGGAAGCCTCATCACTATGATCATTTTTTTAAATTTACATGATGATTAATGTAATGCATATTAAGATCTCATATAAAATCAAAAATAGGGTAAAGCCTCTTATTCTTACAACTATGATAATGAAAGATACAATGATGTAAATAAAAATATAAATGATTAAGGTAGTTCTATTTCTAGTTTTGGTTATGAGTGTGATGATATCCCTCTTGGATATTACACCTCTCATATTCCTCTGCTTTCTAATGATGAAGGGTTTAAATAGTTGATAAAGATGCATGATATGATAAATATTCAAAATGGTAGAATTCATAATATTGAAAATAAATTTTTTTCATTCATACATCCTTTATTTACTTCAAAAATTGAGTGTGCTTCTTCCTTTTCCAATGATGAAAATCTACAACAAGTTTAATATTCATCCTCTATATCTCATAATGAAAATATTTATGACATCAAGTGTTCAACTTCTTCTCCAAGTAATACTCATGTTGAAAATTATATTTCTTCTTTGGATGATTCAAGTGAAAATAGTCAAATTTGTTCTCCCCCTCTAATTTGTGGTGAACAACATGCATGTCATATTTCTCCCATCATTTTTATTGAATAAAAAAATGATAGTGAATATGAAAATTATAAGGAAATTAATTAAAAACATGCATTATTTTGGGACACAAACAAAGTCCTGAGTATATTTCATGCATATTTTCCAAATATCAAGTCATTTAAGATAATGAAAATCAAATATAGAATTGCATCTTCTCTCCCTCCCTTAAAAAGTAAAACCAAAATCAAATTTGATATTATTCATCTCATGAAGTTGAAAATACAATAAAAATGTTTATTTTATTCCCTCCTTTACATTTTCTGATACAAAAGTGCAAATGTTTACAAGTGAAATTTTTTCTTCTTCTTATTGAATGTCACAAGATTTTAAATAGCATATCACCTTGTAATGATAATAGTTAAAACCTTCATGTTATCCCAAGTGATATAATCAACTCTTTAACCATGGACACCCCTTTATAAAATGTAGTAAAACCATGTGATGATCCTCCCCTTGATAGTAGAAAAGATTAAATCATTCCTATGTTCCATGTGCATGGTAATTTATAGACACTAAAAAAATATTCAACCTCTTCTTATGATATGTTATCTTTTATGACTACCATGGAATATTTTCAAAAAGTATTCAACACTCTTAAACTAAAAATTTCTTGTCATGAAGCTATGTTTTAGGATAATATATTAGTAGAGCAACCTATTGCTAAGGATGTATTTGAGCTTCCTTATCCTTAAAACTTCATTATGACTAAATTTATCCTCTGTTGATGGTCATGGGGATAATAATATCCATTTTCAATACTATATACACTCTTTTGAACATTGGGCCCAAAATGAAAGCTTGTTCTTAAAGGCTTTTCATTGCAGCTTAATCCAAGGGGCTCTTGATTCATTTTATAATCTTCCAAATTATTCATTATCAACTTTCAAAAAAATTAAATATGTATTTATATCACATTTTCACCATTATACCTTACCTAAGTTACCATTGTAACATTTTAAATCATTGACACAAATATAATATGAGTCTATACAAGACTATTTTATTCAATTTAAGGATGCTTTGTATTCCTTAAATATACACCCTTAGATTTGGAAGTATAATTTATATTTGGTAGAGGTTTCCTTTCTCAACTCAATTAAATATCATTACATAATCCCTTTTCTTCATTTGAGCCATTATATTGGGATGTGAATAGATATATATGTGCTCTAATTAACACTCAATTCATGTTGCTTGTCTCTTCACCAAAAACTATGCATGACAAAAATCATGTTTTCAAGGTAAATAAACAAGGTACAGAAGATCATAAACCAATTCAAATTACTTATGTAGAACCAAAAATTTATGTCAATGAAAAAATGATAAAGGTGTTCAACAAAGGAAGAAACATTATTACAAAGTATTTACCATAGTTAGACCATATACCTCTACAAAATGATAGCTTCTTCAGTTTGATTGGTATTGTAATAGACCCCACATGATATATTATGCACAATATTGGATAAATGAATGATAACATTTCCTTATCATTCAAATTATCCACCAATTTATTATAATTCATGTTATACACCACACTAATTTAAAAATGCAAAATGACAAAACTTTTATACTTACCATGGTATTAATAGACACTAAGATAATTAGTGTTTTACTCTTGAGAAAAAAATGCACAATTATCTAATTACAGAGTTATTGTATATCAGAAAGACATATCTATACCTATCTCACATACTGATCCTAGAATATTATCTAAGAAGGTTAATACATATCATGTTTATCCCTTTGAGGAACTCATGTTCCATTGACCTTCATATTATATGACCTATAATATAAGTCCTCCTAATGTACTATCTACTAGGTTTGATCACTCCCACATCGATCCTATTAAGTAACCATTGGTTGATTAGGTCCTAAATATAGGGAAATGTGGAGGTAATATACATATAAAATATATTTGGGTGCCAAAACTGGTACCTATAAACTCAGAGGTAACTTCTATATATCCAACAAAGTTATCTACAAAAACAAAATCAATGATTACACTATCCCATGATCATTATAGTTAGGCATTATTATTTCATTTTGAGTTCCACTATATATGATGATTATTATATTATCACTATAATGCAAATATCTCATTAAATTGAAATATTAGTTATATAATTTACAAATATCTAATCATAAATTGCATGAATAAACACATAAATCAAATATAAAATGCTAGATACCACACATTCATTTAAACATAAAATAAACCATGTGGATAATGCCATATATATTAGATGATAAAAAATTTCATACAAATAAAAACATAAATCACATGTCAAGGGCATATCCTAATGTGTGTACTCCTCATCACTATCTATATCCACATTCCTCACACCTATCAATGTTGAGTAATTAGGATACAACTGGAGCCAACATGCACGGGATAACTCACATATTCTCTCCTCAAAGGCTTTTAAAATTTTCAATAATATCCCCATTCTCATGATGTAGAGTATCATATTGATCAATCATAACCTACATTATCTTTATGGCACTATGTTGTTAGATGTCTCATTTATCTAACTCAACATGTATCTCCTCACTCTCAGTTTCCATAATATGATTTGGATCCAAAACCCTTAATATAGGATCAAATAAAGGTGCATGGCCACATACATTATCAATTAACCTCTCAATAAAACCATCCCCATCTATATCCATGGGTACACTAAATATGAGGGCATGTATTACATGGTATACCATCGTCACCCACTCTTTATTGCCTATAGACATAAGATATACAATAATTGTTAGCTATGTTTATGGAATCAAATACTTTATCTAATATTTTACCCAAATAAAATGAGAAGTTTAAAACTATGGTACTCACATATGGCTCTAAAGGCTACCATGTCTACTGGTGTCAGTCCCATAGGGCTATAATTTCCCATATCTCCACTTATATCTCTTTTTACATCCCCTTATGTTTTAGGAATGTTACCTGGGTGGAAACTATAATAGGGAATAATAATGTCCACCAAGATCCTAAACACCATTACATATAGCCATCTATGAATCTAGTATCATCCCATATAGCTAGGGGAACCACAAAATCTATCTCATTAGTAGGATGTAGAGCTATATATATGTATATGTATATATATATATATATATATATATATGGGTGGTGTACTATCATGGGGCCTATTTCCACTCCATGATGTCTAATTTTAGTGTTAGGGTGTCATTGGAACTCCCTACTCTATATTAAATTGGCATAAAACATAGTCAGACTAAAATAACTCACACACTGGGAAATTGATCAACTAACCACATGTTGATGTAGACCCTCTATAGCTCAAGCCCATGATGGGGACATATATTAAATGTATTTTATTAATGCCATATAATATTATCTAATGTCAACCTATCCAAAATAATATAGTAATCCATCATGGTGTGTATTCTACCACATAGAAATACCTACCACTCTACAAATATATGTGGGAAGGTCCATCTAGGGAAGGGTCCACCAACAAGCCATGCCAATAAAATTGTGTCAAACACCTAAAAATGTAAAAAATTCCCTACTCAAATCCCTCCACCATGGCTCTCTAGTGAAAATTTATAAATATCTCTATATAAGTGGGCCAATATAATGTGACCCCAAGAATATAATGATCAAGCTCAATATGTCAAAATACATGGTACATACGATATGAGAGACCCACTGTGCCACCATCTACTATTATGAATGACACTATTAAAACATAAATAAACTTACACAACCATATAACATGACATCTGATAATGTTATCTATATAAATCATACTACTTAGCTCTACATCTAGAGCCTTCTAACCACTAAAATATATGTGAGAACACTAAATATAATTAGGGAAACCATATCCAGTAACTTGAACTATCTCACCTCTAATGGGAATTTAGAGGATATAATACACATCCTCCAATGTGACCATCATCTCACTTATGTGGATTCAAAAAGTTTATGTACTCAACTCATTGAATTTTATGCCCTTTAAATATATAGTTTAGCACACTTCATAGTTATACACTATATATTGTAGACCTGCATAACTTACTAGTTCATGAACCACACAAGTTTGATGCTAGTTCACTGACTTATATGTACTTCACATATCATATCCATATATACCTTGTGGTTTTACATTATAGCTTGTAAACCCACATGTCTTACTAGCTTACACACTGCATAAGTTCTATGCCATCTCATTAACTTCTACACTTGTCATGGCTCGTATCCCTATGTACCTCATAGTCCTAAACTATAGCTCATATCTACCAATTCTTAACTAACTTTTAGACTCCAAAGCACATCCATGTTTCACCTTATCTTGACCATGTGCTTCAAGGGGTTCACCAACCATCATATATCCTAGAAGATGAACCGATGAACTATCTTCTTGGTAACTAATAATGGTTGTACCCACTCTTATATTATAATTTTATAAATATGAAACATACACATACAACTAAGGTTAATTATCCACACATTATAACATAGATATCATGCTCCATGTATCTACTCTATAAAACATGCATTATAGCACATTGTACTAGTTTTCTCTATTATTTGTTAATAAATAGAAGTTGCATTTCCTGTAAGTAAGATTTATACTCCATTAAATATGTTTAGTTATTTATTTTTGAATTATATTTACACATTCACTCTACATAACCAAAAATTATTTTTCCCCTACATTCTTAGTAATATTCCCTATGGTATGCATTATTGGTATTAGATCTTAAAATCTATATTCCTTTCTATGCTTGTAAATACATGAGCACAACTTGAGAAAAAAGGTTCATCAATTAGCTCTATTTTATAATATTTTTAAGAACATAATAATAAATTAAGATGGATGGTGCCTATAAGTAACTTGAGTATTCCCTAAGGTACCAAAACTCATTACTAATACAACAGAGGCACTACACACTAAACATTTTGGACACTTCAATGAATTGATAGTAGAAATCAATTTGACACTTTCTACCACACCTCAACAATTCACTCAACAATAGTTTCAACAAAAAAACCCCTTAAAAATTCAAGTCAATCTTTACATCCCTTTTTTCAAAGGAAATATCAATGTCAAAGCTTTAGATGCTTGAATTTGATAACTTGATGCATACTTCTAAATTAAATTTTTCACCAATGTTGAGAATATCACATTTATAGTATTGAAGATGTCCATATCATTATTTTATTTATGGGAGAGATTAATCATGTAGTATGCATAAGAGTGCATTCTAATTGAATCTTATAAGATTTTTGTTGACATATTAAAGGAGGAATATATTGAGTATTGTCATTGATGTCAAAGGTATATCTTGCATAAGGTTAATGTTATTAAGAGAGTAAGAATAGGTGGTAGTATTTTGATGTGACAAGGGGAATTGAGAGAGTGTTTTCATTGAAATATATTTAAGTTTATTGTCATCAAAAATAATTTAAATGAAATTGATGTCTTATGTTTGCATGAAGGTACAAGTCATTAATGTCAAAGTTGCATAGGAAGCATATTCATGACATGAAGAGGTATGTGCATGATAATGGATGATAATATCCATGTGAAGGTCATTTTTCATTGTTTTATCATGATATCAAATTATTGAAGCATTCATGATAGTTTTACGGTGAGCCTACAGGGGTAGGGCCTTCAGTGTAGGTCTAGATCTAGACCTCTCTTAGACCCTTTTTGGCCCAATGAGATATGAAGATAATATTTCAATGAAATTATGCATATGTGAGCATGTAAATATGTAATATATGTTTTTAAATCATTTTCAAAAATTTTGAGGTTATGGTTTGAAGGAAATTGCATGAAACACTATTTTAGGCCTTCTCAAGTGCACATAATGAGTTTTTAAGACATGAAAATCACTTTTAGATGCTCATTGGCACGTGTAAAATTTGAATGGGAGCCTAATATATTAATAATACATGGGGAAGGGTCATAGATAAGATATTTAGGAATTGGTTTTATATTTAAGGGGTAGTCCTTTATGAATAATCATTAATACCAAAACCTATGTTAAACCTCGCTAAAACCCTAATAAGGACCCAATGTGAAATATCTTGTTAAAATCAGCTCAAAATGGACTCAAAATCCTAGAAAATATATTATATCATGTATTAAAATCTCCCAGGTACCTCCAAGTGGTTGTGTTTAATCAAATGAGAGAGAAAATTCATAGATACAGACTTATCTATCAAGAAGTTATATCTCTCAAAAGTTTCATTGGTCAAAAGAAAAAATGGATGGTAGAAGTAGATAGAGACTCATAATAAATTTCCATGTATATATATGTTCCACCCATTAAGTATACTAAATTGGCCATCCAATTTAGCCAGTCATAGATAGAACTAATGGTGTGAAGAGTAAATAACCTAGGTAGAGATGAGAAGATGGATTTGAGGGTCTGAGCATGCCATATTGATGAAAAAAATATATATGAAGAATTTATTTATTAATTATAAATCATGTTCATTATTTCAATAAGTTTTGGATGTTTTTGAATATGGTGATAAAGTTGCTCATGAGTTGACATGTCTGGTTTAGATAAGACTTTGTGATATATGGTCAATAAATTGATATGTAAGACTAATATTTTTTTATATACCATTTGAAATTTATATATTATAATGGTATATAGATATAATAGGACAATTTACATGCATTATGATTCATGTAAAGTGTCTACATAGGGGCTATAGGTCTAAGCCACCGTGATTGGTCTTTGAGGTAAATTGGTAGTTCTAAGTGAGTGAGTGGCAATGATGTTTTTTATTTGTTAGATTCTAAGAAGATAGACCTAATATAATTAAGTATCCATGAGGCCTAATTGATTTTTTACAAAACAAAAGGGGTCCAAATTTCATTTTAATCATGTCCAAAAGATGATATAAGACCTATTTTATTTCCTACCTAAGAGGTTGAAGTTGTATGGCTGACTAAGTGGTGTGTAACCATGAGTATAATATATATACAAGGTAATTTTAGGCATATTTGAAGGTAAAACATAAAAGTGAATAAAATATTGCTTGGAGAGTAGAAGGAGGTATTAAAATGAGAACATAAAATTATAATAGAGGTGAAATTATGTGTATAATTTGTTTTTGATTTACCTAAGGAGTTGGTTCTTCCTTGCAAGTAGGTGCTTGCTAAAGCCTAGTCAAGTGGGTGCTTGACTTCATTGGGGATGGTGCTCTAAGTTGAGTTGGTGCTCAACATAATTTCATATATTTTTTTTATAGGATAGTAGTAAATTTTCAAGGATAATAGTGGTTTTTCTTCCCCTTGAGGGTTTTCCACTCATATATGTGTTATGCCCTTGTTTCATGCTCATGTGATTGATTTTTTATGCATTGTTATATCATTATATTAAATTGATGGTTCAAGGAATGTTAAAGTACATGTGAATGAATGATTTAAACATTAATGCATCCCCCTCTTAGTGATTATGATTCCAATAATTAGTATTAGATCCTAGTCCTTTGATGCAGGCCTAAACATCTTAAAGTAAATCTTAGAAGCACAAACATGTCTAATCATCAAATACAAGGAGGTTTCTAAACTAATAAGGATCCTCTATTTAGTGGGACTAAATATGAATTTTGTATCATTAAAATTAACACTTATCAAATGTCCTTACACTATGAAATATAACAATCTATATTTGATGGCTTCACTCCACCTTCTATACCACCAACTGATGTAATAGGCAAGAAGGTAAGTGAGAACAACTCTAAGGTAATGAATGCAATACTATGTGGTATTTAAAAATTATAATTTGTTAAGGTCATGCATTGTGATATATTAAAATAAATTTGGGAAAATTTTCAAACCATCTATGAAAGAGATACCAAAGTTAAGTTGGAAAAGTTGTAGACTCACAGAAGGTAGTTTGAAAGCCTAAGAATGAAGGAGGATGAAAACATTACATCCTATATGTTAAAATTAGATGAAGTGGTAAATATCATCAGAGGTCTAAGAGATAAGTTGGAAGAATAAATATTACTAAAAAATGTATTGATATCACTGACAGCTAATTTTGATTCAAAGGTGTCTATTATAGAGGAGATCAAAGATCTTAACATATTGCAAATGGATAAACTTCATGGCATCTTCACTACCTATGAAATGAGAATAAGTGATTGAATATCTTACAAGAAGTAAGATACATTCAAAACTAATTAGAAGTCACAATGTAAGAAGGCCAAGGATGATATTAACACATACATTGATGATGACAAGATATAAGCCATGTTTTTCATAAAACTAAGGAAAGGATTAGGTAAGTATAAGGGAAAGTTACCTTTAAAATTGTTTAACTGTGTTAATATTGGTCACTTTGACTCTAAATTTCTTAACAAGGATAAGACTAAGCATAATGGAGAACATGATAAACATCATGGTGATGATAAGAAGGTCTATAATTATAACAAGAAAAAAAAAGGGTTTTAGAAATTATGAAGGTAAGAAAGGGTCATTCAAGAAAAAGAGAAGTTTCTGTACTAGAGAAGATAGTAGTTTATTTAATATAAGTGACACTAGTACATTTGATAGTGATGATGATAGTAATTACCATGATAGTAATGAAACCTTATTCATGGTTATTGAAATAGACAATGAAGGTTGCTCCAAAGGGAAAAACCTTATGGATAATGAATAATTATATGAAGAAGAGGCTAAATTGAACTTTGAGGTATAACTAATGAGTGATATGGAGGAGTTAAAGTCCAAAATAAGGAAGAGTCAGAAACTAAGATCATTGGTTAAGAATTATGAGGATCAAATTAGTCTCTTTGAAGAGATACTAAGAAACAACACCAATGAACATGAGGAGATCATAAAATAGTTAGAAACTCATATTGAAATTATCACTAAAAGTCTTAAGACCAAGGAGGAATAATGCATAAAGTTTGGATTTGAAATAGAGTCCTTGAAAGAAGAATTAGATTAGGCAACAATCAAGTTGAAGACACATTAGAAATTTAAAAATAGTACTAAAGTTCTTAGTGATATCTTGAGTAGTCAAAGGTCTCCACATGATAAGATGGGTCTTAGGTTCAAATAAGATTAAAAAATAAAAAAGGAGAGTCATACCTCAAATAAATATGCATAATCTCTAAAATATAAGGCTCAATTTTATCATCAATAAGTTAAGAATAACTTGAATCCTTCAAGAGATAACAAAGGTAGAGGTGTATCATTAAAGCTCAAATAGACAAGGTATGTAAATTCATTCAATGGTTACTATCTATAATGTAATAAATATAGACACAGAGATATAGATTGTAAACACTATGAAAAAATCAATTTATTTTAGAGAAATATGGTGAATATCCATTACAATGTTAGAATCAAAAAACTATGTTATAATTGTGATCAAAGAGGACATATTGTAAGAGACTACAAGATGAGGAATATGAGGAAGGTTGGTCAAGACAAGAGGGTATACAATCTCACCATTGAGAACTAGATCAAGAAGTGGATCAAGAAGTTAGACCTTGTGGACAAGATGAAGGAGGAGCAAAAGACTAAAGATGAAGAATTTATGCTAGATCAGACTATTTTTCACATTCAAGATAAAGGCATGAAATAGTATATAGATAGTGGTTATGCAGGAAACATGATAGGAGAAAAAATCATTCATGGAGATAAATACTTCATGTTACTCATATATGGCTACATAATTATGACTTGGGTAGCATTCTTGAAATAAAATTCAAAACCTCTTGATAAGTTTAAGGAATTCAAGGTTCTTGTTGAAAATGATAAGAATGGAAAGATATCCATGGGATAAGGAGACAGTTCTTAGCAGCTAGGACACCTCAATAGAATGGAGTAGTGGAAAGAAATAATATGACAATCCAAGAGATGGACAGAACTATGCTAAATGAGTCTAGATTATCTCATGGATACTAGAGAGAGGTAGTAAACATTGTAGTCTAAATTTTTAATAGAGAATAGATAAGGAATAATGGCAAAAATACCCTTTATGAATTGTGAAAAGGTAGACCTGCTAATGTGAAATAGTTTAGAGTTTTTGGGAGTAAATGTTTCATCAAAAAAGAAATTGTAAGACTTGTTTTTATGTTTTATTATATGTCTAATGAAGGTATATTCTTAGGATACTGATTAGTGATCTCAGCCTATAGATTTTATAACAAGAGGTTGTAGAAGATAGTGAAAATAACCAATGTGAAGATTGGTAAAACAAGGAAATCACACTCTTAGTCAAAGGATACCTCAAATAATCCAAACTTAAATAATGAAAATGAAACAATAGATGTTGATGAGGAAAAAAAAGAAGTTGAGGAAAGATAAGACTCAAAAGTCCCATAAAGATAGATTCATAGAGATCATCTTGAATGATAAATCATTAGCAATAAACATATAGCTATGTAAATAAAGAGAAGATTGGTAAGTAACCTAAATTGAGAGAATATTACTCTATTGTCTAATATCGAACCTATGAACCTTGTAAAAGAAATCAAAGACATGTTTTGGATAGGTTTTATTAATGAGGAATTAGACCAAATAGAGAATAATGTGACTTGAGAACTAGTTCCTATGCCGAAAGACAAGGATTTCATTGGCACAAAATGGGTGTTTAGAAATAATTTGAATGAAGATGAATAAGTCAATAGCAACAAGGATAAATTGGTATGCAAGGGATATGCAAAATTTAAAGGGGTAGACTTTGAGGATGCCTTTGCACCAATGGAAAGATTATATTATAATAGATTTTTTCTAGCATATATAGGATTCAAAGGGTTTAATGTGTACTAAATGGATGTACCATTTTGAATGAAAACAAGGAAAAAGAGGTATACATAGAGAAACCTAAAGGTTTATCACTATCAAGTAACAAAGACTATGTTTTTAGATTAAAAAACTATCTTTATGGTCTAAATCAATCTACTAGACCTAGTACGCTAGATTAGATAGGTATATGTGAGATCAAGGACTCAAAAGAGGAGTTATAGATAGTAATCTACACATAAAGATAAAACATGACCATTAATTTATTGTAGTTATCTATATTTATGACATCATATTTGGTAGAAATAATGAAAACATGACTAAGGCCTTTATAGAGGTGATGAAGGAGTTTAAAAAGTCTGTGTTAGCATAAATATCATTAGTTATTAGGTTACAAATCATTCAATATAAAAAAGGTATATTCATTTCATAGGATAAGAACATAAGAGAGATGTCAAAGAAGTTTTAAATGGAATATTGCAAGGTATTTAGTACACATATGATCATAGTGTGTAAGTTGAGAAAGGAAGATGAGTCTCTAAAGGTCAATCAGACACCATACAGGTCAATGATTGGAAGTTTAAGATACACCATTGCCTCTAGACCTAAAATCATGTAAATAGTAGGTTTTATGGGAAGATTTCAAGAAAATCCAAAGGAAAATCATATAAAATCAATCAAAAGGATAATCAAGTATCTCAAAGGGACTATGGAGTTTAGGTTATGGTATCCAAGGAGTAAGGATTTCAATCTAACATCCTATATAAATGTAGACTAGGTAGGGAGTCTAGATGATAGGAACAGTACTAGTGAAGGAACTTTCTTCTTAGGTGGGTGCCTAGTTTCATGGATAAAGAAGAAGTAACCATGAGTAGAATTATCTAATTGTGAAGCTAAGTATATTTTATAAGCTTCATGTTTCACTTAGGTCTTATGGATGAGACAAACTGTAAAAGATTATAAGGTGGAGTATGATAGTCCTATCCTTATCTATTGTGACAATACAAGTAATATAAAAATCTAAAATAACCCTATTATACACTCAAGGACTAAGAACATTTCCATTACGGATAATTTTATAAGAAATTAGGCAAGTTAACAAAGTGTCAAAATTGAATATGTTTCTACATAGGATCAAATTAAAGACATTTTGACCAAACCACTTCCAAACGCAACATTTGAACACCTAAGATAGGAATGTGATGTGATTCATGACCCTACAATTCATTGATGAATCCAAGTGCTTAAGGGGTGCTAATAATATGGTCCATTATCTCTAAAAACAAGTTAGTAATGCTGAGGTATGTATCAAGATAGGGGGAGCATATTTGTATAATGCATCATAAACTCATAATATTATATGTTGAGTGTTTTTATTACAAGATGAATTTTCAGATATGAATTTGTCATTTATGTCAAAAGGGGGAAATTTTAGAATGAGGGATAATTTTCTTGTTGAGAAAATTTCCTGAGAGTGATTATCATCAATGACAAAGGGGGAGATTATTGAGTATTATCATTGATGTCAAAGGTGCATCTTCCATAAGGTTGATGTTATTAAGAGAGTAAGCCTAGTTAATAGTATGTTGATGTGACAAGGGGAATTAAGAGAGTGTTGTCATTGAATTATGTTTCCATGAAAAATATTTTGAAGACAACTTATGTCTTATGTTTTCATGAAGGTACATGTCATTGATGTCAAAGTTGCATAAGAAACCTAGTCATGACATGAATAGGTATGTGCATGAAAATGGATGAACATAGACATGTTAAGGTTGTTTTTCACTATTTTATCATGATATAAAAGAATTTAATCATTCATGAGAGTTTCAAGGTGAGCCTACAGGGGTAGGACCTTCATTTTAGGTCTACATATAGACCTCACTTAGACCCTGCATAGCTTAATGAGGCATGAAGATCGGATTTCAAGGAAAGTATGCATATGTGATCATGGAAAGAGGTAATATATGTTGTTTTAAGAATTTTAACAAATTTTTAGGAAATTTTTTGAATTAAATGGCATGAAACATTTTTTAGGCCTTCTTAAGTTCACAGAATGAGGTCTCGAGACCTGAGAAGCACTTTTAGATGTTCACTGGCACATTTTACCTCTGCATGGTAAAGTAAGTTGTTAAGGAGATATAGGTAAGGGTCCTAACTAAGATATTTATGAATTGGTTATGTATTTAAGGTTTAGTATTTTATGAATAATAGTTTGTTTAGTGTTTTCATTGATGTCAAAAGTGTATCTTGCATGAGATTGATGTCATTAAGAGAATGTGCCTAGTTGGTGTTAAGGTCAACATACCCCCATTTTAAAAAAATTATGAACCTCAAGATACCTTCAACCTTAACACTAAAAAATAGATATTATTAGATGATTATCATAATTTGAAGTTCATTCACTTTGATAAGAATGGCCTATTTACTTATAATTATACTTTAAGCTTGCCTAACGTTACTAATAATTGTTCCTCATGTATTAAAGTTATATATTTCATGGAGATATTACTAATGGATCATGCTTAGGGTTTACATATCAACTCTATTTAGGCTTTCACTAACCTTTGGTTTGTGAAAACTTGAACCTAGATTCATATTTTGAAAGCTTTCCTTCAAAAAATGCTATCTTAAGTCATTGGTTCAAATTTACATTTGGTGGGAGAAAATTGGTAGGAATATTTTAAATTACTTTGGACTTAATCTTAATTTTAATGTTAAGGCTGGATCATATTTATTAACGTGACTAAACCTTAATCTGAAAGCCCTACTTGGTCAATTTTATTTTCCCTGTTTGTTTCCAATATTATAACTGAGTCTAACATTCATGTCGGTAGGGTCACTTTTAATTTTTCTATCATGGTCCCTATTTTAACCAAATATTTTACTATAGAAGAGGTTTTTTAGGCTTATTCTAGATTTGGGAAACATGGGAACATTTCTAGGTATGTGGGTGTACCTATATCAAAAATGATCCTCTAGGTTTAAGGGTTAGCTCCTTGAATATATTGTGTAATCTTTACCACTTAAAATATTTCTTATTTTTTAGGAAAACAATTAGAAAATTCATAAATTGAACCCCCTCTAATAAGGTGATGCACAAAGAATATCTTCCGCATGCCCATCATATTTATACCACATTGAAATAGAAAATATAGATTATTCTTTAAGTTTTAATAGATTCTAAGATGAGTATTTTGATATAGAGGAAAAATGTGATCAACGACACAAATTAAATTAACTAGAGGGTATATTTCACACATGAAGGAAAATTATACACTTGAAAATATTTACACACTAGACTAAACTCCATATGACCTATTAGATTAACAACTCTTACTTAGACATGAAAGCATAAGGGAAAGAAGGATAGACATTTATCTCTTCTCATCACTATACATCACTTGCAGACTCTAGAAATTGTTCAAAACTCAAAAAATAAACTTTTATTAATCTTAAAAATAAAAATAAAGCATCAATATAGCAGGGCTACACCATACATGGTGTGGTTGTTTTTACAATAGCTCAAGAGCTATACTTATATAAGAAAGGCTACAAGAGAAAGGGGGCCTTGGTGCTCAAAATGGGAATCAATATATCCAAATGTTGTCAACCATAGTTATAATTTCTTCTAAAAATTATTCTCCTTCAAGCCATTTGATTAATCCCTATCGCTTTCAGTTTCTACATAGTTACAATATTCCCTCTTTAATCTTCCCTAGTAGTTGCAATAGTGGAATCAAGCATTCCCAATAGGTTAAGGCATCCATCTAGTTAGAACAACTAGATCAATTTTGTAGGGATTTTTCCTAATTCTAAACCACTCCAAACTAGCTTGTCATGATATGTCCCCAAGAGGGGAGAAAAGGTCACTCTCATGTAGCTAGCATTGGTGATGGTCATTGAAGTATATGTGTCTTCCTCTATATGTCCTCAATGGTGCCATCTAATCTTAAAAAATCCACTCCTAAATCAAATTAAAATGTGCTTGATCTTGAATCCATCATGTTTGATTACCTTATTCAAAAATAAACTCTTTGACCTTTGCCTAAGTCACTTGGCTCCCCTTTGTTTTGATTGGTCATCAAAGATTGGCTTAGATCATTAATCCCATAACTCATCTCACTTCGTTGATTTTCCTATGCATGTATACCCATGAGACATAAATCTTATTCTAGTTGAATTCACTTATGCCACTTTTCACACACCCATTCATCCTTGAAATTTTTTGACCCTTTGACCTCTTGCTCACTATTGCTCTTCAATGTAAGAATTATTGCATGTCATCAATCTATCCAGGCCCACTAACTCCATCTTTTCCTATGCACCATTTGATCTAGACTTGAGCTCCCACACTATTACCACTTGGTAACACCACGTTAATCCTTGGGAAATTTGAATTTAAATGGTTACTTTTTAGGTATTGAACTTTACATTCACACACCTGTCTAGATAACCATTTTATGGGATATTTCTTTTGAACCCTTTCATTGGATAATTTTTTTAGGCTTTGTGTCTTGGCCACTTTCTTTGAAGAAAATTTCTTGATTTGTCTTTGGCTTGAGCAAATCCTATAGACAAAATGTTTGAAAGAATAAATCTTGATCCTTTCCCTCTAAAAAGTAACATTTAGAACTTTGACTTGGTCCAACTTGTTGTAGAAAGGTCCTTTGGAGAAAATGTGGGGGACACTTGCCCTAGAAACTAACCCTTTAGACTTATGAAAATTATTCTTTCCAAAAGAAAAGTGCCCTTTGGGAACCTTGAAATAGACCATTTTATTTATAAACATATCCTTTATAACTCTTGTTTGGAAAAGTTCCCTTCAATATTTTTGTTTTGGGTTAACTCCTCCAAAAGATATCCCTCAAAACTTTGAAAGAGGTCCTTTCCTGTAGAAGAATTCTTTTAGGAAAATTACTTAAGATAATTTTCCCAAGAGATATTTATGTTTTCTTTTGCCACAGACATTTATATGAAGTAATTATCCTTTGCCTTTGGAAAAGCACCCCTCAAAAATCTTGAAAATTATCCTTCAGGACTTTGAAAAGTGTCCTGCATGAAAAGTGTTTTGGACACTTTGCTCTAGAATAAATCCTTTAGAAATATTGAATTGGACCATTTTATTGAGAAAATACCCTTTAGGAAAGTTATATAGGACACTTTCTTGAGAATTACCCTTGGAAACATTTGAAAAGAGCTCTTTGAATAAATGACCCTTTGGGGAAATTATTTTAGATAAAATGTCTTAAACAATTCCCAATACTTAGCCAAAAACACTGAAACAAAAGTCTTACAAGAATTAAAACTTAGCCAAAAGACCAAAACAAAGCTTATGAAGGAAATAAAACTTATACATTTGTTGTGGGATTTATGTGGAACACTTCTTCCAAAGGAAATTTGAATGCTCCAATCACTTGGCCAATAGTTGAACAAAACACCCAAGTACCACCTTAGGCTTTTTTGGAGCTCCTCTTACAACTACTCAACACCATAAAAATATACTACTTGCATAAATGATCAAAATTAATCTTAAGACACAAGGACTAGGCTAGGCCATGACCTACTTAAAATGGCATATGAAATGACATCAAACAAAGCCACAATGTACCTTATGACATTATAGAAAAAACCTATAGAAGATTTTAACTGTAAGGGGGTTGACCCATTTTGGGTTGTGGGAAAAAATGGTTAACATATTTGGCAATTTGCTAGGGGTGGTATGTTTTCTATTCCATGACCAGTTGCCTAATCCTTCTCATTGGGTTATGGAGTCACAAGTATATAGGCTGGACATATAAACTATGTTGAACAACACATGAAACATAGAAAACAATAGGGACAAAACACAAAGTAAGGAAAAAAACAAAACACATTGTGATTCAAAGCACTTATTGGGACACAATAGAATAAGAAAATAAACACACACCTAACCTAATATTTACAAGACAAACCTTCAACTCTCAATTGAAGGGTTTGAAGTGTATCCAATTCATAGGGATAGGGAGTTCTTCTCCATTCATCCTTTCTAATTGAAATGAGTTTCTTTGTTTTCACTTTGTGATGAAATATGGTCCACTCCATAAGGCATCAAACTTAGTATGTCTACCCAACTTTTCTCTATCTTCATCCCATTTCAAGACTATGTCACCTTCTTGAAATGATCTTGGAGTTGCCATCTTGTTAAAATACCTCTTCATTAGTACCTAGTGATTCTTTATGGCTTGATGATCCTTACCTCTAGTTTCTTAAAACTCTATTAATTCTATTAATCTCACTTCTATGGGAGTGTTATCAAGTAACTCTAGTTGGTGTGTTAATTCTAAGGCTATCAGATCTTGAGATATAGACATCCTATCTTCCCTTCTATAGATAAGCACAAAAGGAGAATTAATTATTGACCTCTTGGGAGTTATCCTATTATCCTATAAGGCTATCTTAAGTTTAATGTGCCAAACTCTTTGGTTATGCTCTAAGGTTCTCTTAACTACTCTGATTAGGATCTTGTTGATAGATTCAACCAACCCATTACCTTTAGGATAATATTTTGATGAAGTGATCAAGAATATGCCATTACTACGTTCCCAATCAAATATTTTAGTACCCATAAAATAAATATCATTATCTAAAATGATAGTATAAGGGGTGTCAAACCTTTTTTTTATGATTCTCTCATAGAACTCCAAGATGGCATTATCGGTAGCCTCCTTTAATGCTACTAACTCAATTTATTTGTTAAATAGTTAGTTGTTGTGAGTATCCATTTTTGACCAACACTTAATGAGGGGTTTATCATGCCAATGAAATCAAGACCCCATTGTATTAAAGGTTGGTCCACTTGGATAGGATTCAAAGGAAGAGCTATAACCGTTTGCATTCCTATAAAAAGGCACATTGTCCACACCTTTTCACCCAAGCATGGAAATCCTTCAAGAGGCTCGACCAATAATAGCCAACCCTCATGATCTTGGTAGCTTTGTTCCTTGGAGATAAATGGCCTCGTATTATCCCATCATGGAACTTCTCAAGCAACACTCCAAATTGGTCATTGTCAATGCATCTCAACAACACGTCATTGACTTCTCTCCTAAACATCATGCCATCCATAAGACAAAAGGGTATATATTGTAATCTAAATACCTCTTTTGTGATCTATTCATATTATCAAGGTACCCACCATTTTGAATAAATATGATCATGTCCCATGTCCAACTTCCTAGAGGTAATGGACTAGCTAGTTGGGGACACTCATGGTTGACTATAGCTTCCTCTTTTGATTCATGAAGATCTAAAGCTAGATGTTCATAGAGGCCTTTTCCCCTTACCAATTTTCCACTTTAATATCAACATCATACTCCATCACCCTAGTGATCCACTCCACCCTCTTTTCACTAAGATCCCTACTCAAAATAAACTCTTTAGTGCTGGGATGAGAGACCATAACCTGAATCTCATTATTTGACACAATATGTCTGAACTTATTTAGTCCTCTTACAATATCAAGGACCTATTTCTCCATAAAGGTGTATTTTGATTCATAATTTTCTAAACCTTGACTGAAGAATGAAATTGGTTAGTCTACGCCCTCATTATTCTTTTGCATCAACATGGTTGAGATAGTATCAAGGCTATCAAATGAATACAACATGAATTCTTTAGTAAAATATAGATTCACAAAGATATGAGATTCTACAATTTCTTTCTTTATGGCTTCAAAACTACTCTTACCCTCTTTGGTACAAGAGAAGATGTGGTTCTTCTTAGGCATACATGTGATAGGTTTTACTAAAGATGTAAAACTAGGTATGACTCTTATTAAAAAAAAAATCCCAAGAAACTTTGAAGACATTTCTTATTCAAGGGAAATGATAAACCTAGGATAGCCTCTATTCTCTCAGGATCGATAGTCAGACCATTCTTGTAAATAATATGTCCCAAGAACTTACCTTTATGAATAAAAAAGATGCACTTCTTTGGGTTAAGGGATGCCCCATATTGCATGAATATTTAAAACAAATGTCTTAAATGTTTCATGTGTTCATCTACATCCTTAGAAAATATTTTTATATCATCTAGGTAAACTAGTGCCAACTCATTGATTAAACCTTTAAAGGCCATCTCACTACTATCTAAAAAGTGGCACTAGAATTAGACAGACTAAAAGGCATCTTCCCATAAACAAAGGTTCCCCATTTTGTAGTGAAGGTTGTCTTGAAATGATCATCTTCATTGACTAAAATCTAATTGTAGCTTGAATAGATATCTATCAGAGAAAAACACTAAAAACTTGAAACCATCTATAAAATCTACTCCATCGAGGGTAGAGGATAATGATCTTTGAGTGACACACAATTAAGATATCTAAATTCTAAACAAAGACTTATCTCCCAATTATTATTTCTAATAGGCACAAGGTTATCCACCCATGTTGAATGCTTAATGGGAAATATTATCTCAGATTCAAGGAGCTTGGTAAGCTCCATCCTTATGAGTTTCTCAACCTTGGGGTTGATGGGTCTTTACTTTTGCCTAAAAAAATTAACTCTTAGTTCCAACTCAATGGTATGGTGTTATAGGGTAGGATCAAATCCCTTAGGTTCATTATATTCCCTAGAAAATATATCTTCAAACTCTCTACATAGTTCAATGAATGCTTGATTTTCTAATATAGAACATACCTTACCTAGTTTGAGGAGTTTGTCTTTGAAGATCAAGACCCTTTTATAATTATAATTTTTTGTAGATACACTTAATTTCTCTTTCCTCTTCTAATAATTCTCATTAAAGATAATTTTTAAGGTCACCAAAGCCTTAGGTATCTTATTGGTCTTTAGTTTCACAATCTGGTCACCCAACTATTCTTGGAGTCTCCCTTGATTTCTTAAAGAAAACTCATCCTCATTTTTAAAGAAGCATGTAATGTGTTTATCACTATCAAAAACTTGCCAAGAGAATTAATTATTGAGTATATAAGGTTTGATAATTATCTTAATATGAGACTATTTTCCTTCCTCCTTTATGGTAGTTGGAGTGTTAAATTGGGATCCTATGGTAGGCAGTCTATCAACATGACTAGTCTTCTCTCTTAGGACCAAGTGAATGTTTAATGCATTAAAGTTTTCAAGTAAATCCCATACCTGATGGCTGTATGACTTAAACAAAGGGTTATTGGTAGTAACCACCTTCTTCACCTAGTACACAACCAACTTGTTGTCTCCATACACTTGTAGGTTTTTAACCCCTTTTCTCCTTACCCATTAAAGGTTATGAATCAAACCTTCATACTCAACCAAATTGTAAGTGAAATTGAAAGGAAATCTATATGAAGAATAATACCATTAGGTGGAGATACCAACATAACACCATCACTTTTACCAAATTTTCTTCTTTAACCATCAAAAAACATCTTCCACAGTTCATCATCTTTGCCTTCTTGGTGAGTAGAGGTATTTGTATTCCTTTTTCATGTATAAAATATGTCCATAGATTAGTTTCTTCCATGAGAGAATAAGGATCCTAATAATTATTATTATTACCATATTCAAAAAGAAACAAATTTTTAATTCCCTCAAGCTTTGAAGAAGTGACATCATTTGAAATATAATTATTTTCTTCATGAATAACACAATTCAAATTAGAACTCATCTCGATGTAAGTTTAGATATAAAACCTTATAATAGGTTGTGTACTAATTATCACCTTGGTCCCATACCTAATATTGAATGAAAATAAGGAACAATAAGCTAAAATATATCCACCAATATTGGCAATAAAGTCCCTCAATAGGTAGATTACAAAGTGGGATGGGAGGTCAACAACAACTATGTCTTCAAAGATAGGAAAGCTAAGATAGTCATGTAGGAAAACCTTCAAATTTTTTATCAGTCCTATGGTTTTTTTATGGGTATCATCTAGTTGGAGAACTCATTTACTATGAGGCTCATACTTTAAACCCAATTTTTTAGCTACTACCTCAGGCATGACTGATGTTGAAGCTCCACTATGCACTATGCAATTATAGACCAACTTGTCACCTACTATGAGAGTGAGATAGAATGATGGAGGTTTATCAACCCTATTAGATGGTTCAAAAATATTACTAGGGACACTTTAAAGGATAACATGAATTTGGCTCAAGGGTGAGACACTATTAAGGATAAGAGAACTATTTTTGGAAGAGTTCCTTCTGACTAGGCATATGTAAAACATCCCAAAGGGAAATGGATGTTTTAGTACTCTTCAAAGAATCTAAATTTTTTAAAGAAGTTATACCTAATTTATCTTGGGATCTTGTAGGTAGAGAAATACTTGGAACTTGAGCGATAGGGGTAGAGCTTACCACATTTTGACTTTTTAGAGGTATAAAAGCCTTTAGAACTTCCATAGAAACCTTTGGAATGGTCTCACTTGTAGATATGTCCTATTGACTTGTAAGAGGATTATATGAGACTATAGGCATGTTTTTTCCACCCCATATATCCCTCTTCTTGGCCCTAGTATTATCTAAAATAAAGGCTCCTTGATTTAGCACAAAAGTGTCTTCAGCCAGAAAGTTGGTGAAGATATTTCCTTAAGTTTGCCAATCCTTGTTAGATTACATCACCTCATATTCATTTTATAGGATGGGAGTAAGTACCCCTTGAGACATCAGATCTTTCTCTTCATTTTTATTGACATCTATGAATTGGTCTTACTATAAATCTTCTCCCTACACCAAATTATTGTGAATTGGTACCATCTCCTTTGCATTGGTGGTAGAGCAAGGATTGTGTGTATTAGTTATCCTATTGGTATTAGGATACCATTGACCTCTCCCTCTTCCATATTTTTGTTGATATGGGTAATTTTTATGATAAGCACCTTTTTCACATTAAATTGTCTAAGTTGAACTCTTATCCTTTGAATTTATACATCTTTATCCATGACATTATCCTCCTTATTAAGAGTAGCTATAAGTTTGGCATTGACATTAGGATTTTGAGCCACATTTGAAGTATCAACAGAAGCATGAGACAATAGAGGCATAGACACTTTAGGTGATAATATTATAGATTGGGTGAGACTATTCTTCACTTTGATAATAAGCTCATATGCTTCAATGAGGTTGGAACCACCCATAGATTAAAGCATGATAGCAATTTCAGTCCCAATGTCTTTCAAGTAAGTAGGGAATACAAAGCTAGTAGGTGGTCTCATGGGAGGAGGCAACCTATGCCAAGTCTTCTAAAACCTTTCATTTAAATCATGTATTTTTTCCTTGGGGCCCCTTTTTATCACATTGAGATGATGAATGAGAGAAGCATGGTCACTTTCATTCCCAAATCTATAACTCAACAACACTCCAAACTCATCCCATGTTGTGATGCATCCACCTTCTAGAGTCCTATACTAATCAAGATCCTTTCCTTTAAGTGACATGACAAGGAGCCTAATTCCAATGTTCTCTCAAAGAATATTATGGAAACTAAAAAAGTTAGAGACATCTCTAATGTGCTCACTAGGTGTAATATGACTCTCACCATTGAATGTGGGCACACCTTTTATGGTATTAGGAGGGATGGCATCATATACATGAAGTTGAATGGGATTATCAGTGTTGAAGGTATGGAAACTATAAGGTTTATCAATGTCTTATTCTTCAACATCTCCCACTTCTTCATCCTCTTCCTCTTCTTCCTCTCTATCAAAATCTACTCATTCTTCAAAGGGTAGATTAGGTTATGGATACTAAATTTCAAGAGGGATCTCAGGCTAAATGGGTGTATTAATAGGATTAGATGGTCTATCATAGGATTACATCATGAGTACCATGAATTATAGGGATAATTTTATAATAAAATAATGGTATAAAACTAGATTTACTTCAAGGAGTCACCAAATACTAGGTAGTACACTAGTTTATAGTTGTTGTTTGTCAAGACCAACAATTACCTTGACAAGTTATCTTCAAGACAATGGGTCCCACACAGTGTGATAGAAATGTTTTCACCAAATCTTTCACTTTAAAAGAGGCTATTCAATCTTCTTATATATTTTTGAAACATAGGAACATTTATAGGTATGTGGGTGTACCTATATCATAAATGAGCCTCTAGGTTTAAGGGTTAGTTCCCTAAATATATCACGCAATGTTTTCAAATTAAATGGCTGCTTATTTGTGAGGAAAAGAGATAAAAATTCATAAATTTATCCTAATCTAAATAATATGATGCACCAAGAATATCTTCCACATGACCATCACATTTATACCACACTGAAATAGAAAATACATATTAGTCTCTAGTTTTAATAGATTCTAACATGAGTATTTTTATATAGTGGAAAAATGTGAGTAGTGACACAAGTTAAATGAACCAAAGGGTACATTTCACACTCAAAAGATAATTTTACACTTGAAAATATTTACACACTAGACTAAACTCTATATGACCTATTAGATTAATAACTCTTACTCAGACATGAAAGGACAAGGGAGGTAAGGATATCAATTTATCACTTATCATCACCATACATCACTTAAAAACTTAGATTATTATTCAAAAATTATAAAACAAAATTGTATTAATGTTAAAATTCAAAATATAACATCAATCCAATAGGGTTTTTCCATACATGGTGTGGCTGTTTTTACAATAGCTCAAAAGTTATACTTATAGAAGAAAGCCATAAGAGAAAGGGGGCCTTGGTGCTCAAAATGGGAATCAATCCATTCAAATGTTTTCAATCTTAGTTATAACTACTTCTATAAATTATGATCCTTTAGGCCATTTCATTAATCCCCATCAATTTTAGTCACTACATAATTACAATATTCCCTCTTTAATCTTTCCTAGTGGTTATAACAATAGAATCAAGAATTCCCACTAGGTTCAAGAATCCATCTAGTTAGAATAATTGGATCAATCTATTAGGGCTTTGTCTTAATTCTAAACCACTCTAAACTAGCTTGTCATGATGTGTGCCCAAGAGGGGAGAAAAGGTCACTCTCATGTAGATAGTATTGGTGATGGCTGTTGAAGTCTACATATCTTCCTTTGTATGTCCTCAATGGCACCATTTGATCTAAAAAAATCCATTCCTAGCTCAAATTAAAATGTGCTTGATCTGGGCTCCATCATACTTGCTTACCTCATTTGAAAATCAACTCTTCAACCTCTAGCTAAGTCACTTGGCTCCTCTTTATTCTTATTGGTCATTGAGGACTAACTTAGTTCATTAATCCCATCACTCATCTCACTCCATTAATTTTCCTTTACCTAGATACCCATGAGTTATTGATATTCTACCAATTTAATGCACTTTTAGAACTTGTCATGCAGCCATTCATCCTTGATATTTTTTGATCTTTTGACCTCTCACTCACCATCAATTTTTAATTTAATATTGATCACAAACCATTATTCTATCTGGACTCATTGACTCTATCTTTTCCTACATGCCATTAAATCTAAAAATGAGATCTTGTAATCTTGTAACTTGATAGAACCACATTAATCCTTTGGACATTTGAATTTAAATGGTTACTTTATAGGGATTGAACTTGATGTTAATGCACCTATCTAGATCACCATTCTATGGGCTATTTATTTCAGACCTATTGATGCCTCTATGTATAAAAAAAATGTCCTTAGTGTTCAAGAACACCTCTCATTTTAGAATTCTAGGAATCAAGAGCATGAGTAGCAAGTTGTGGAAATTTAATGTTACATGTGGTCAAATAGTGGGAAAGCAATTTTTAACTATCCCAACAAATTTATATTAATTAATGGTTGGGAGACATCATGGTCCAATTATTTATATATTGAATGTATCTTATGTTAATACTTAGTGAATTATAATCAAAAAATAAGATATAGACTAATCTAAATGGATATTTATAATTAAATTTAAGCTATAGTGATATGGTTAAAAAAGAAGCAAAAGGGAATGGTAAGTCAAAAAGAAAACAAGTGATTGTTGATCCTTGAATCAAATATCATGACAAAGTTTCAATTACAATTGAACCTACATTTACCAGTATATGATGCAAAATAGAAAAACTTAGATCTCACCACATGCTAGGCAAATTTCTAAGGATAATATGTAATTATACAGGTAAAAACTATATTTTGATTTAAATAATTGTTACTAAACTCAAATAACATAAGCACATTTGAATATAGAATAAATGAAATGAAGCAAATCAAAGATACTTCAACCAATTTAGCATAAGCACAAATTAGCAACCCTACATCACAAATGAAAATTTAGAATTCATGAAATAATTCAAATTCAAGCCTAAAACCAACAATTGAGAGAAATATATATTAACAATTGACACATCAAATTTGGATAATCTTTAAAGAATTCCTTGACTATATTAATTGCTTCAAGTATATAAATTTTTCTCAAAAAATTATCCCTTACAAGATGGTAATACATGCATTTTATAGAAATATTGGGTAGTATATTTATCAGATACAAGATACAAAATATAATGGCAATTGTCCTTTTTTAGAATTTTTTAGAATGCATTTGATTTTCTACACTAGACTAACCTAGAGGTAAATTGCTAACAGACTAGCATATTCCTTTACAAAAGAATATTCCTATTTCAAATATTACAATGTATTTTTAAAAAAATAATATTAATTATGTGGGCACATTATTGAAGGGTCCCTTTGTTGTTCCTACATAATCTCTATAACCTTTTGATGTTTTTCTTTGATAAGCTCCAAGTCCAAAGCTAGCTTTAGGAGGGAGACATCTTCCTAGTTTGCTAAGTCATCAAAGTCTCTATCATCCCTTGTCATTATTTCTTTGATGTTTATATCTTCTATAATATTTTATTTAGTGGTGAAGATCATGCCCAAAATCTTGTTGTTATCACTGCTTGATTTGCCATGGATTTTTTCCTTTAATTCATTCTTCATTTAGGTTACTCTATGTTTATACTTTACATCATCAATAATCCCTAGGGTTGAAGTCTTGGTAGGATTTTCCAACATGGTGCCAAGGAGATGCTTAATTATGATAATCAATTCTTGATCATCTTTTAAAAGCCTAACCAGACTTGATGACCAAGTGCTTAAGCTATAGATCTTGTCCACCATGATCTCTAGTATTGCATTTGGGTGTGTTAGGGTTATGGTTTTGAACTTAGGAATATTATTCATAATAAATATTCTAATAATCTCTCTTATTTTGTCCTTTACATCCTACCACTCTATTATCAATTCTCTAGTCACCTCACTTTGTCATCTCAATGCATCTTGTCTCAATTTCATTGATTTTAAAGAACCAAACATATACAAAAAGGAAGATTTAAACATGTTTATAATAGACTTATGCACTAATAAAATGACTTGGGTCTCTAGGTTATCCTTTCCTTTCTTTGAATTTTGGATCCTTTGTTTCATGCCCCTAATGCCATCTCTAACTTGGGATGAATGTGCTTCAGATAGGGTTTCAATATCTTCTCCATGCATGGGTAGTTCACTAGGATACTACCCTCCAACTGGATTTAAGACTATGAAGGATTCTACCTTCTATAACATGAATTCCTTTGTCCCCACCATGGACTTTCTTGTCATTACCCTTACTAATCTAGTTGTCTCTAGATTGAACTGCATGGTGGTAGATAACTCTATGTATTTTAGAGGTTTTGAGACCTCTATCCTTGTACTACTTGATGCTCTTGGAGCATCCATCTATTTACTTTTTGGCCCTGTAGTGGTCAAAATTCTTATTTCCTCTTGTTATTTCATTAAATCCCTTATCCATGGCTTTATTTCTTGATGCAAATCAACACTGATGGATTGGGTTAGAAGTAAAGAGTGGGAGCAGAAAGGAATATTCAACAACTTTGCATACACAAAATAATCAGGGATGATTGGTCCATGAATGGGGAACTCCTCAATAAATAAGTTGATCTCACTTATGGTATGATTGAGAGTCAATTTAGGCCTCTTTTTTCTAACAAGTATAATTGTTAGTTTTGATTTTATCTTCTTAGGTTATGCCATTGGGACTAGGTCCAAGGAAACTTCTTTCCCCTATCTCCCTGATTAGCTTCTTCTAATTTTACCTGAGCATCTTTATCTTGTGATTCTTCTTCATCAAAGATATATGACTTAGTAAGGACCTTTAGGGCATCCTCTAGTATTTCATCAGTCTCAAAGGAATTATATCCAAGTGCTCAACTAGAGATGGTGGTATCTGAGGGGGAGTTGAGGATGAAGGTCCCTCACTAGGTCTTTCTTCTACCTTCTCCTTGTTATTTCCTTATATAATTTATGCTGGGGGTTGTGGGAGTTCCATCTAAGTTATTCTTGAGGTGACCTAGAAGGTCTAGGAAATAAATGGTCTTAAAGGGGATGCATTTTCCATCTATCCCCTTGATTTTCACCACTACCTGTGCATGAGATTGAGGTTGGTATTCTTAAATTTTGCCAACACTTCCTCAAAATTACTAGCCTTTATGTATAAGGTGTCATAATGGCCCAATTGGTGCTCATAAATTGGCTTAGGTAGTTGTTTTCTCTTCAAATGGCTACCCACCACATTATTAGGGTCCTACTACCTAAGATCATCCAATTGAAACACAAAAGTGTCCCTATTCTTGGACATAGTGTCTACCTACTTATAATACTATAGAACCATTCTTCTAATTATCAAAGGAAAGGGATGGACGAGGCCTTTCCTTTTTTCTTTGCAAATTACATCAATACCATGAAGGATTTGAGATGCAATTTCCTACTTTACCAACTTGGGAGGAATGTAAATAGGCAAATTGTAGGGTAGGGTCATAATCCCCTCAATTTTAATAATAATGTAATCTGGGTAGATCTAGATGACTCCCATCAGCTCCACATATTTCTTAATCAAAGGGGGAATCTTGTGCATGGGAATCCTTGGCCTCCACCAATGCAAGATAGACATAATCACATATGAAATGAATTTAGTGTCTATACTTGAAGATGTGTAAATTTGAGTAGTGGTAAGAAATTATGGTTCTACCCTTAGGAGACTAGTTATGATGTTTGGGACCTTGGTGGAAGCTAATATGGCATCTAGTAGATAAGACATCATGAAGAACTACTTGTTTATCTTCCTTTTGATGGTAGTAAATTATTTTCCTAAGAACTCACTAATCATATCTCCTATTGGAGGAATGATCTCTTTCTCTACCTTAAAGTAGACATAAGATACCTAGATCTTATTGACATATGAAGTTACAAAGGCTCCAGATATTCTATTCAATAGGGTCATGGTTACCCTAATTTCTTCCCTAAATTGGATAATTGGGATATTTCCCTCAAATTCCCATAATACATGGTTCCTTTGGAACAACTATAGTTTGAGGATGGTATCTAAGTCATTCTCACTGGTCCATCCTTTGATTGTGGGTAGGTCCACATGGGGTTATAAGAGCTTGTATTACTTCTCAATGGCTAGTGTGACTATGTACATAACTCTTCTAGAGGTTCCCTCATGGATAATCCAATCATTATTAAATCTAAAATCAATGAAAATTGGAGCATGGATGTTAATTAAATGAATTGCCTTTGGTCTAGTAGCAACATGGTGGAAGTTAGGAATTTGAACTATGACTAGGTCATAGTGTCTCTTATTGATATTGGTAATCCTCTGTTCTTCCTTGGTGATGGGATTAATCTCCTCTATGGTCTATAAAAGATTAGACCAATTATTATTTCCATTGTTTAGGGATGTGCCATCTAGCTTAGTATCTTTGAAAACCCTTCCATCATTATCTGTAGATAGGTATTGCTTTGTCTCATCTCTTAATTGTCATATGTGAGCTATCATGGCTTTTGCACTTGAAATTTTTTCAAAAATAGATTATAAATAGTCTCTGGTTATCTTTTTGGTGATCAAAACATAATTAAACTTTTACTAAATTCACTATAATTAATACAAGTTTACTTAGGGTCTTTTAGGAAAGTTTAGGGATTTATAGCTTCAATGGTAGTAGCTTATTTACAATCTGGCTCATACATGCTCTATATTTTATTTGGACCTTTGTCTTTATGCTTTTATATTCTTAGGCACACAAGATATGTTATTTTATTATCTTTTACTTATGTGGCATTTATGTGGCATAAATCTAGAACTTTTCATAGCATTTTTCATAAATACCTTCAAAGCACTAGCCATTGGCATTTAAATATGCCCTTCTATTTTTTTTTCCATTGGATCATGATCAGAGGATCAACATGGGTCATTGATTGTAATCTGAGACCTTGCTATCATTGATCCTTTTTGGTACTAATCCCCATGCTTATGCCACTTGGCACTTCCATGAGCCTTCCAAGCTCTGGTACATTTATCAGTTTCACTTTGAATGTGCATTTACCATGTTTTTAGCCTACAAGCTCTCAGACTTCCATTGAAAAGTCATCAAGGCCTTCACGTCATTGGATCATCATTTCATGACAAAGTGTGAGCCATAGGATCTGCAAAGGTGTAAGATATTTAATTAAGTGCATAGATATAAAATAACTTAGGATAAAATGTTTTTAACTAAGTCTATTTCATATTATTAAACACAAATAGACTTAGGTTAAAGCATTTTATGGTAAGTTTTAAATCAAAGTACTTAGGTGGGGACTTAGGTTTAAATACCTTAGGCTAAGTTTCATTTTGTGTTTATTAAACATGAAATGAACTTTAGGCTAAGGTGTTTATACCTAAGTTTTATAGATTTATACAAATGGGGACCATGGCTAAAATATTTATGTTAAGCTCATAGAACATGCCCAAAGGAAGTGAAATGATGTAATGATCAAGTGCTAGATTTTGACATAGAGTTTTTTTATATTAAAAAACATAATAAAATCCTTGGTTAAAATAATTTGGACTAAGTTTCATGTCATAAATATTCTTTTAAAATAAGACTTAGTATAAGTATCTAACTTAAGTTTCATGGTATTCAAACAAATGTGATGGGAACTTTAAGGTATAGACTTAGACTAAATTCATTCCTTCATATATTTAGACATATGAGACAATTTTAATATTGGTATTCCATATATTTTATGAATTTGAACATCCTCTGAGGGATTTCATTTGTCTTCAATTCCATTCATGAGATTTCTAGAAATATTATGGAGTGTATCTTAGTCTTGAGCAAAATAATTCATTAGCTTAAATTTGTTGGTCTAATGAATGTCAAATTTAGGGTCATGATGTTCTTAGTTTTAATGAGATTAAAGTTTAATATCACATAGATATCAAACACATCCTTACAGGCATCAAATGATAATCATCCAAATGTCAAATTTAAGCTCATAAAATTCTTATGTTCTAATGTGAGAGTGCCACTTGACACCTCCATAGGGCCTATCAATATTTTAGACTCAATTCACTCCATTAGATCAAGAATCATGATGAAATGAGAGTCATCTAATTGTGATCTAGGAATTGCGCTCATGATTGGTCCCTTCTAACATGAAGGCCACTTTGATATCAATATTCAAATGTGAGAGTACCATATGGAAACTCCATGGAGCTCCTAGGCTTTTGACTTTTTAATGATGTCTTTACTCTATCTAATCTTTGATTTATGATGAAGAGAAAACCATAGATCATGATCTATGTGCTCAAACATGATTAGTCTAAAGGATTAAGTGCTTAGCTTTATCAGGATTCCTTTGTATCATTTGATCAAAGGGCTATGAGGAAGCATGGATCATTGGATCTTATGAGTTTCATGTTTTTTAAGTTAAGACCTAGGCCTTCTTCACTCTATTATATCATGCTCCATGATGAAGCACGAGTCATTGGATTTGAAAATATGTAAGTAAATTAAGTTAGAACTTGGGACTAAAGATGAACTTAGGCTAAAGTTTTTAGACTAAGGTCATTTTTGTGTTAATAAATATGATGGGACCTTAGTATTAAAACTTTAGGCTAAGTAGGAAATAGTAAAGGGAACCATGATAGAAAGTAAAGGGACCCTATTAGCATAAAATTTATACCACAATCAAAAATAAAAAGGAATAAATGGGAATGTAAAAGTGGGCTAAGCATAATTTTTAATCTAAGGTTTTGTCATGTTGAAAAACATGACCCAACCTTAACATAAAAATTAGGCTTAAGTCTAAAACATATTTAAACTGTTCCTACCAAATTTGAATTTGAACTAAGGTTTTATGCCAGGGTTTTTAGAACATGAATCTATCAGAAATGGCTCCATGAAACCCATAACTTAAAGACATGAAGACCAATCATTAGTAATGTTATACAAGCTTAAAGGAAAACATAACATAGTAAGTTAATCTTATCAAAAGTAGATGATCTTCAAATTATAATAATATTCAAAATAGGCCATGCTTTTAGGGCTAAGATTCAAAATATCTCAAGGGTCCCAATTTTCAAAAATGGGGGTATGTTGACCTCAAAAAATGGTATTTTTTGGGGGAAACATAGCAATATGTTAGAACCTACATATTCTAATTCACACAAACAACTAAGTCATCTACTCCATTTTATCGATGCCATTATCTAGATCAGTTTATGGTTGAAATAAACCTTTCACTTGTATAATTGGGATAAAAAATTAAGACATAGCCAATTTATATGTGTGCTTTGATTCCACTTACTATTTACCATAAGATTTAGGGGAAAACTACCAATTTATTTATCCATAATCATTAATACTAACTTAGAACATGCTTAGATATTCATTAAGAACCATGCTTCTAGTTTAAGGAAGGCTTGAGCATTTATCTACTACTAGATAGGTATCCATATCCCTAATAAACATGCCTTTGGATCTAATCAAGGCCTTTCTCCACTTCTAACTAGGCATCCATAGCCCTCATGGAGGTTACCAGAATCACTTATGCTTGAAAAAATTTTGATTATGTATTGCATTATCATCATTTGTTTTTGTATTTTTAGGACTTTTATACTTTTAGTAAGGTTGGGAACCATGGTAGTGAGGTTTAAATATTTGGTCAAGTGTTTGATACTTAGAAAATCACTTATGGCTACAACCATTATCCCAGGCAAGGATGTTTATTAAGTATAAGCATGACTGTGTTTCAATAGATTAAGCTTTCATTCTATAAGTGAAAATCTTCTTAAAATAAAATTCAACTCTAGATAATGTTCAAGTTTTCATAAAAATCATTAACTTATCCATTAGTCCTTACCATTTTATTTAAATTACAACATTAGGATCATATATCAGATCCATGGTCAATAAATCTATTAGGTTCATTCCCACACTCTTGATTTTTTGAGATTTTGATCTCAAGTTTGTCTAAAAGGACTTATTGGAATCAAGGAACAAGCAAACAAAACATACAATATAAAGTGGTAAATCAAGAAAATAAAGGAAAGTAAATAAACATATACATGATTCTATACAAAGAAGGGACATGAAGGAAAGAATTAAAATAAATTTACTACCTTATTTATACTAAACTTAACCATCTTAAAATTAAATCCATAAAGACCTCAAGAGGAGCAATAGAGAAAAAATGATTGAAGTACTACCCATTGGTGGGTAGTGTGAACTCCACTGCTTGTAGATCTCTTAGTTTGAAGGTGTTGTTTCCCAATGTGTCTACAATTTGATATGGACCAGTCCATAAAGATGTGAATTTGCCATGCTTTCCCTTGGGCTCAGATGCTTTATCCCAAAGGAGAACTACGTCTCATTATCTAAACACATTGATATTTAACCTTTATCAAACCAACTTTTCACTATGGTTTGATGTCTACTAAAATCATAAAAGGCTTTTTACCTTACATCTTCCATCTGAATGATGTCTATCAATCTTGATTTTGCAATCTCCTAACCCTCTTCCATATAATTGTGTATGAATTTGTACATGGACAACTTGAGAGTGATATTAAATATTGGTTCCTATCCATACACCAACAAAAAATGTGATGCTTTCAAGGCTTGTTTAATCCTTAACCTATTTACCCATAATTCATACTTATGTAGTTTGTGCCAAGTCTTGAGCTTGTCTATAGCAAAATTCTTGATTTATTTCATTAAGTTATTATTGGTATACTCAGAGACTCCATTTCCTTAGGGATAATGGTTAGATGAAAACTTCATATAAATTCAATTATCATAAGCCCATTTAGTCATCTCTATGGATGTAAATTCAGAACCATCGTCACATACTAGAGATACTAGAGTTCCAAATCTAGTACAAATGTTCTCTTTTAGGAAACTAATCACTTCCTCTATATTGAATGATTTGGTGGCTAAAATTTCAACCCACATTATGCAATAATTTATGGTAGTCAGATGAATTTATGACCTTAAAAGGAATTGGGATTGATCACACCTACAACCCCCATTGAGCAAATGGTTTGTTAACCATAACTGATTATAAAGAAATTGCTTCCTTAGGCTCCTTGATGATAAATATTTGGAAAGAGTGAAATTCCCTCACATGCTTATGAGCATCCTTGAAAATAGTTGGCCAATAGTAGCTATCTTTTAGGATTTTATGGCTATAGTCTTCTCTGATGAGTTTTCATTACCAAACTTCTCATGGAAGGTGCTTATGATTTGGATAGCTTCCTCTTTTGAGACACACCTCAGGTAGACTCCATCGAAGTTATACCTATATAAGACCCCATTATTGATTAAGTAATGGGATTCCTTTAGCCTTAATACCCTATTTACAAGTCTTTGCTTCTACCTGAAGTGTTTATAATTTTCTTTAAGAGGGATGGTGTGAGTGGTGACCCTTGGATCAAATATATTTAACTCATCATAAGACCAAGCTATGACATCCTTATATTGGATAAACAACTCGTTGGCCTTCTTGTTATCAATGTTTGTGCAAGCTTTCCCTACATTAACTATCTAGGGTTGATCTTTGGGACCCACTTACCTTGGGAATCTTAGAAACCTTAGCTAGTTTGTCTTGATCAGATAGTATTTCTAAAGTAATCATCCCCTTAAGGATCTTATTTTCATTCAACTAAATGATGTTACCATCATAAGTTTCCTCCCTAGATGTATTTTCATCAATCTCATAAATAATATGAGCATAAAATTATCTAAAACTGGTCATGAAATATAATATATATTGATCATTATTGAAGACTTGAAAATTATTAACATTATCAGGCACCAAAGGATAAGGGATAAACTCAATACTGAAGTTGGGGAAATCTTGGTTGGGCATGAGGTTGGCTGCAGTAGATACCAAATCATCAAAAACTTTAATCTCTTCTCTTGGGATGGAAATAATGCTAAAAGCATCAAAGGACTCAAACAGATCCTAGACCCTAAACTTATACCTCTTAAGGTATGAGAGCTTGCATTGATATTTTCTATTTACTTGGTTGACCACTAGTTATGAATCCCCATAGACTAGTAGTTCTTTGACTTTATTTTTTATAGATAATTGTAAACCTAGGATAAGGGACTTGTATTTAGAAAGATTTTTAGTGTAAGAGAATTAGATTCTATAGGATACATGATAATTCATACCACTAGGATCAGTCAGGACAAAACCAACTCCATATCTAACCTTACACCTAAAACCATCATTATGTAATTTCCATGGCCCAGGGATGGCATGGGTACTTTTGGGATCACATACCTTTATAGACTCTAGGGTGAAAACCGCTAAGCTTGTGTCAAGTTTATTACCATTTCATTTATAGCATTGTGCTCAATGATCATGTGTTTCATCTTTAGCTCTCTCTCAACCTTGATTTGATTAAGAACTCCCTTACAAGGTAGCCACAAATGTGAGTAATATGTGGGCATATAGACATTTAGATCCTTGGTCCATTCCATACTTAACAAGATCCCATAAACATCAAGAATATTAATAACTTGAATATCAATAAATTTATACACTCTAGGCTTAGAAGATAACTACATATGAACATTTAATAACTCTCCAACAACCTTAACTCTAGATTTGTCTAACTAAGTTATAGCTCTATCAAAATTAATAGGATTTAAGCCAAGTTACTTATAAATACCTAATGGAATGATATTGGTATATGCTCCCAAATTTAATAAATAATTGTGAAAATTCTTACCAAGCATCTTGACAATGAGCAAGAAAGGAGGAGACTCTGCCTTAGCTTTGTGTATGGTCACATTAGCATGGTAAGACTTGGGTGGCTTGCTAGACTTCTTTGACAATGATTCCAAAAAGAGGTCCCTTTGTTCAGTAATATATATTATTTCATGTAAAGTGATGTTAGCCTTTATCTTCTTCATATTCTCAATGATATTATATCCAGTTTTATTAGATGAACTAGGAATATCAATGTTGGGCTTAGAGGTACTCAAAAGTCTCCACCATGAAGGATTGATCAGATGATTTAGATCTTGAGGTACCCACACCACTATCCTTATTAGGGACCACTTAAAATGTGTCTAATTATTATTTAAAAGACTCAAAATTCTATAAAATCAATCTCCCCATGTTTGGTTATACAATGCAATCTACAATAATCAAGCAATGTTATATCAGTGAGATTAATGTCCATAGTCTTCTTTTCAGAAGATTGTTTATTACTCCTATTATTATGAAAAATATCATTATAAAACCTATTGTTTGGCATATTAAACCTTTGATGTGAGAATTTCCTAGTAGAGTTTTCTCCAGTATTACCTACTTGTTTCTGCAACTAAATGAAATCAATGCCTAATTTTTGGACCATTTTCAAGATAGACTCATTCTCATTCTTGGGGGTTTCAGAATTGTGCACCTAGTTATTATTATTAATAGAATATGGTACTAAATCTCTTTCATCATTTTCATTAAATCCATTAGTAGGATGACTCAAGAATCCTAAGTTTTGATTGGGAGCAACATGACTCAAGGGTAGTTGATTTAGATTTGGGAGTTAGTTCAAGGCTAGAATATTCTAGTTGTTGTTGGGGAATATGTTCAAAATGGGCATATGTGGGTTGATGTTTGGAATAGAATAGGCCATTCATCCTTGGGGTTATATTTTATCATTAATGATCACTAACTTAGAATAGGACCTAGTTAATGAAGTTATAGCTAGAATAGATCTCTTAAAAAATACAAATGTCATGGGATCCACTACATCCTTATAGATTTCTATGGATAAAACATCATAAGTTTTATAAGGTTCTATGATCCTAATATAAATTTTATAAAATCTATCATTAAAGGACATTATGGTCTTATTTGTATCTCTTATAATAGTGGTGAATTGATGGTAAATGACACATGGACTAACAATCTTACCAAACTGATCTATGAAAACATTAGTGAAACCATCCTAGCTAGTAATATAATTATCAGGCAAGTTCAAAAACCATTCATAAGAAACATCCTTAAATGTAAAGGAAAATAACCTACAAACTACATCCTCTTGCACAAATTTAGCAGCCTTAAGGTAGCTTTAAAAGACTTAATGTGTTCTTCAATATTCACTATACCAGTTGGACTAAATTTAGGCAAATACTTTTTAGGGTTATGTGGGAGATCATGTACCACACCTGGTACATTGATTGAAGAGTCTCTAAACTAATCCATACTTGGATGAAGGTTGAATGTAAAGGTAGCTTGAAGAGGTGAAGTTTGAAAATATTTGGATCTCTTACATCTACCTTTATCATGCATGGCTCTTCCATGAACTTCAAGTTCAAGAAAAGCTTCCCTTGTCTCTGAGTGTGATCTTGTTTGAATCCTTGGCAATTTTAGATTGAAGATTTAGGATCTTATTTGAAAGACAATGTATCAAGTTAACCTTTATAAAAAAATAATTAAACTTGCACATTAAGCTCGCTTTGTAAACATTGTGTAAATAATAGTAAAGGACATTGATCTTTACCTAAGATAGCTCAAATATGTGTTTAATTATGTAAATATGATATATATTTATAATTCTAAGCTCAAATTAACTTAGATATATGAAAGATATGCCAACCTTAAAAAAGAATAAGTTTTCCTAACCTCAAATACTATGAATTTTCAAAACTTAAACTAGTTTTACCAAAAACAAGCATCAAACCTTGAAGAATTGTGGTTTGTGTCTAAGAAAGCACAAAGACATGTTAAAGACCAAAAATATCAATGATATTCATACTTATAATAAAATTATTACTCAAAATAACAAAGATAACATTAATCTTAGATCAAAATAGACTAAGATCAATAAAGATTCAACCAATTCACAGAGATGGCCCTCCTTCTAGTGCTAGCAAGACCTATTGATGCCTCTATGTATACCATAGATGTCTTTAGTGTTTAATAACACTTATCATTTTAGAATTATAGGAATATAGAGAATGAGTAGTAGGTTGTGGCAATTTAATGTTGCCTATGGTGAAATAGTGGCAAAGCAATGTTTAACTGTCCCCACAAATTTATATTAATTAATGGTTGGCAACCATCATTGTCTAATTCTTTATAAATTATAGGTATCTTATGCTAATACTTAGTGAATTATGATCAAAACTTAAGCTAAAGACTAATCTAAATGGATATTTATAATGAAATTTAAGCTATAGTGATCTAGTTAAAAATGAAGCAAAAGGGAAGGGTAAGGTAGAAAGAAAACACGTGATTGTTGATCCTTGACTCAAATATCATGACAAAGTTTTAATTCCAACTAAATTTACTAGTATATGATGAAAAATAGATAAAGCTCAGATCTCACCACATAACAGGTAAATTTATAATGATAATATATAATTAAATAAGTAAGAACTAGATTTTGATTTAAATAATTATTACTAAACTCAAATAACATAAACACATCTAAATAAAAAACAAATAAAATGAATAAAACTCAAGATATTTCAACTAATTTATCATAAGCACAAATTAGCAATCCTACATCACAAATACAAATTTAGAATTTATGAAACTATTCAAATTCAAACATAGAACCAAAAATTGAGAGAAAGCTATATCAATAATTGACACATCAAATCTGGACAATATTTACATAATTCCCTGACTATATTAATTTCCTCAAGTCTACAAATTTTACTAAAAAATCTCTCCCTTACAAGATGGTAATACATGACTTTTATAGAAAGATCAATCAGTATACTGATCAACTACATTATAAAAAATGTATAAAAGATAAGGATAGTTGTCCTTTTTAGAAAGTTCTAGAACACATTTGCTTTTCTACACTAAATTGACCTAGAGGAAAATAATCTAATAGACTAGCATATACATTTACAAAAGAATATTACTATTTCAAATATTATAGTGTTTTTTACAAAAAAATTAAATATTAATTTGGTGGGCCCATTACCCAAGGGTCCCCTTATTGCTCCTATTCAAGCTCCATAACCTTTTGATGTTGTTCTTTGATAAGCTTCAAGTCCATAGCTAGCTTCAGGAGGGAGACATCTTCTTGATTTTATAAGTCCTCAAAGTCTCTATCATCCATTACCATTGCTTCTTTGATGCTTCTATATTTTGCAATCTTTTCTTCATAAGTGAAGATCATGCCCAAAATATTGATGTTATCACTACCGATTTGCCTTGGATTTTTCCCTTTACTTCATTAATCACTAAATTGACTCTATGTTTATACTCTGCATCATCAATAATCCCTAGGGCTTTAGTCTTAGTAGGATTTACCAACATGGTGCCAAGGAGCTGCTTAATTTTGGCAATCAGTTTTTCATCATCCTTTAGAAGCTTATCCATACCTAATGACCAAGTTATTAAGCTTTGGATCTTTTCCACCATGATCCATAGTATTGCATTTAGGTGTCCTAGGCTTATGGTTTTAAACTTAGGAATCTTATTTCTATTCAATATGCTGATAAACTCTCTTATTTTAGCCTCTACATCCTGCCACTTTGTTGTCAATTCTCTAGCCACCTCACTTTGTTGGATCAATGCATCTTGTCTTAGTTTTATTGATTTTAAAGAATCAAACATATAAAAAAAGAAGCTTCAAACATGTTTATAATAGCCTTAGGCACTGATAAAATGGCCTAGATTTCTAGGTTTTCATTTTATTTCTCTAAATTATGGATCCTTTATTTCATTCCCCTTATGCTAGCTCTGACTTAGGTTGAATATGCTTTAGATAGGCTTTCAATATATTCTTTATGCATGGGTAGTTCACCAGGCTATTGCCCTCCAATTAGATTTAAGCCTGTGAAGGGTTCCACCTTTTGGAACATGAATTCCTCTATCCCCACCATGTCCTTTCTTGTCATTATCCTTTCTAATCTAGCTGTCTCTAGATTGAATTGCATGATGGTAGATGAATATGTATTTTGGAGGTTCTAAGACCTCTACCCTTGTGGTGTTTGATGCTCTTGGAACATCTAGATATTTGCTTTGTGGCCCTATATTGGTCACAATTCTTCTTTCCTCCTTCTCTTTCATTAAATCCCTTATCCATGGCTTGATGTCTTCATGGACATCAACAGTGATGGATTGGGTCAAAGCCCAATATTGGGAGTAGGAAGCAATCTTATGTAACTTTCCATACATAAAACAATTAGGGATGATTGATCCATGAATGGGGAAATCCTCATTGAATAAGTTGATCTTACTTGTGGGATGAGTGAGAGTCAAGTTTCACCTCTTTTATCCAATAGGGAAAATTATCGGTTCTAATTTTCTCTTCCTAGGTTAGGCCACTAGGACTAGGTCTAGGGCAACTTCCTTCCCCCTATATCATTTCTTAGATTCTTCTACTTGAAATTGACCTTCTTATTCTTATGCTTCTTCTTCCTTAGATCCATATTCCTCAGTAAGGACCTTTAAATCATCCTCTACTATTTTATAAGGCTCAAGGGAAATCATATACAAGTTCTTGACTAGGGATAGTGGTCTCTGAGGGGGAGCTAAGGATGAAGGTCCCTCACCGTGTCTCTCCTTGACCTTCTCCTTATAAGTGCCTTATATAATTTATGTTGGGGGATGTGGGAGTTCATTTTAGGTTACTCCTAAGGTGTCTTGGAAGTTCCAAGCACCAAATGGTATTGAAGGGGATGCATTTTCCATATGTCCCCTTGCTTTTCATCACTAGTTAACTTGTACATGAGCTTAAGGTTGGTATTATTAAATCTAGCTAACACTTCTTTAAAACTATTAGCCTTTATTTATAAGGTGTAATGAGCGACCAATTATTGGTCATAGATTAGGTTAGGTATTTGATTTATATTCAAATGGTTTCCTACCACATTATTTGGGTCCCATTACTTGAGATCATCCAATTAAAACACAAAAGAGTCCCTATATTTGGACATGGTGTCCACCTGATTCTAGTCCTATAAAATTATTCTTCTAATTGTCAAAGAAAAGGGATGGATGAGGCCTTTCCTTTTCTCTTTACAAACTCCATCAACACCATAAATGAGTGAGATGTAATTTCCTACTCTACCAACTTGGGAGGAACATAGATTGGCAACTTGTAGGGTTGGGTCAGAATTTCCTCAATTTTGATAACAGTGTAATCTGGGTAGAACTAGATGTCTCTCATTAGCTCTACATATTTCTTGACCAAATGGGGAATCTTGGGCATGGGAATCCATGTGATGGCCTCCACCAATGCAAAATAGACACAATCACATATGAATTACATGAGGTGTCTATACTTGAAGAAGTGTAACTTTGAGTAGTGTCTGGAAATTGTGGTTTTTCCCTCAAGAGATTAATTTTTGATGTTTAGGATGTTGGTGAAAGCTATCAGGGCATCTAGTAGATAAGACATCATGAAGAACTACTTGTTTTGTCTTCCTTTTGATGACAATAAATTATTTCCCTAGGAATACATTAATCATATCTCCTATTGGAGGAATGAGCTCTTTCTCTACCATAAAGTAGACATAAGATACCTCACTCTTATTGACATATATAGTTATAGGGGCTTTAGATATTCTATTTAATAGGGTCATGATTACCCTAATCTATTCCCTAAACTAGACAATTGGGAATTTTCCCTCAAATTCCTATCATACATGGTTCCCTTAGAGTAACCATGACATGAGGATGGTATCTAAGTCATTATCACTAGTCCATCCTTTAATTGTGGATAGGTCCACATGGGGTTTTGGGAGCTTTTAGTACTTCTCAAATGCTAGTGGTGCAATGTACACAACTCTCCTAAAGCTTCCCTCATGGATGATCTAATCATTATCAATTCTTAAATTAATGAAAATTGGAACAAGGATGTCAATATAATGAAGTACTTCTATTCTGGGAATAGCATGGTAGAGGCCAGCCATTTAAACTATGAAAAATTCATAGTGTCTCTTATTGACAACAACAATCCTTTATTCTTCCTTGGTGATGGGATTCATATTTTCCATGTTCCAGAAGAGCTCATTCCAATTATTATTACCATTGTTCAAGGCTAAGACATCCATCTCAGTATCTTTGAAAATCCTTCCTTCATTTTCCATAGATAGGTAAAACTCTATCTCATCTCTCAATTGTTGTCTATGAGCTACCATGGCTTCTACACTTGCAAATTATTCACAACTGGATTTCAAATGGTCTTTGGTTAGCTTTTTCATGGTAAAAAATAATTGAAAATTTTCTAAATTCACTATAATCAATTTGAGGTTACTTAGTGTCTTTTATTCAAGTTTAGGGATTTGTATATTTAATGGTAGTATCTCATTTATAATTTGGATCATACGTGCTCCATATTTGATTTAGATCTTTGCCTTTATATGTTTACATTCTTAGGAACACAAAATATTCTCTTTTGTTATCTTCTGCTTGCATGGTGCTTGTGTGGCATCAATCTGGGATTTTTTGTGTCATTTTTCATAAATGTCTTTGAAGCACTATCTATTAGCATTTAAAAATTCCCTTTTTTTCACTCCATTGGATCATGATCAAAGGATCAGTGTAGGTGATTGATTATAATCTAGGCCCCTACCTATCATTGGTCCTTTTTTGGTATTGAACCCCATGGTTGTGCCACTTTGCACATCCATGAGACTTTTAAGCTCTTGTACCTTTATCAATTTTACTTTGAACACATGTTCACCATGCATCAATCTCATGAGCTCTTAGAGTTCCATTAAAAAGTCATCAGGGCCTTCATGTCATTATATCATCCTTCCATGATGGAGTGTGAACCATATGATCTATAAAGATGCATGAGGTTTAAGTAAGTACATATATATAAAATAACATAGGATAAAATGTTCTTACCTAAATCTATTTCATGGTAATAAACACAAATAGACTTAGGTTAAAGCATTTTAAGCCAAGTTTTAAATCAAAGGACTTAGGCAAGGACTTAGGTTTAAATACCTTAGGCTAAGGTTCATTTTGTGTTTATTAAACATGAAATGAACTTTATGCTAAGGTGTTTATGCCTAGGTTTTCTAGATTTATACAAAGGGGGACCATGGCTAAAATATTTATGTTAAGCTCATAGAACATGCCCAAAGGAAGTGAAATGATATAATGATCAAGTGTTATATTTTGAGATAGAGTTTTATTATATTAAAAAGCAAAATAAATTCTTTGGTTAAAATCATTTGTACTAAGTTTCATGTCATCAATATTCCTTTCAAATAAGACTTAGTATAAGTCTCTAACTTAAGGTTCATATTATTTAAACAAATGCGATGGGGACCTTAAGGTATAGACTTAGATTAAATTCATTCATACATATATTTAGACCTATGAGACCATTTAAATATTTATAGTCCATATATTTTAGGCATTTGAACATCCTCTGAGGGATTTCATTAGTTTACAATGTGATTCATGATCTTCTAACAACATTTTAGAGTGCATCTTAGTCTTGAGTAAAATAATTTACTAGCTTAAATTTGACAGTTTCACAAACATCAAATTTAGGAACGTGAAGTTCATAGTTTTGATGGGCTTAACTTTTATGGTCACACAAATGTCAAATACATCTTCATAGGCATAAAATGATTGTCATTAAAATTTTAAATTTAAGATCATCAAATTATTGTGTTCCAATGTGAGAGTGCCACTTGGCACCTTCATGTGGCCTCCTAGGATTTTGGACTCAATTTACTCTATTATCATATCAAAGATTAACTTGTCTTAAGTTTAAAAGATTTGATTGATAAGGTAAACATGGTAGTTAGAGTAAGTGATAGAGTAGGTCTAAAGTAATAAACTACTCAATCAAAGTTTCTAAAGAAATGAGAAACATTGAAGCTCATTTGTAGGAAATGGAGATTTCTCAAAGGAGAGGAATTGATATGGGAGATATCAGTGATAGAGAAGAGGAAGATCCTCAAGAAGAAATGTTAGAAACAAAGGAAGTAAAAGAGAGGTAAAAAGAGAGACTAATTATAGTAGTAATGTGGGTAAGTTTTAAACCCAAACTTGAAGTATCTATGTATGAAGGTAGAAAGAATGTGGACAAAATGGTTGATTTGATCAATCCCATGGAAAAATATTTTGAGTATGAAGTAATAAATGATGACAAAACTATAAAGTTTGTTATTCAAATATTGAAAGGTCCTGCCTCCCTATGGTGGGATGAAATTTAAAATGAGAGAAGAAGGAAAGGGAAGCCCAAGATAAAGATTTTGGATATAATGGTGGCCAAGTTAAAGGGATAATTCATGCAAAAACACTACCAAACTAATATATTCAATAAGATCCAAAATTTGAGATAAAAGGATATGACAATTAAATATTATATAATGGATTTATACAAACTAACCTTCATATTAGGACATATACAAGAGGATGTTGAGAAGGTGTCTATATACATCAATAGATTAATGTTCAACATCTAATATGAGAATAATCTTCTATCACCATGATTATTTGAATAGGCATACCAATTTTATCTTAAGGTAGAGTATATTTTTTCTAAGAAACAGACTCAAAATCCAAGAGGTAGAGGAAAAAAATTTAGAGGAAGAGGATAACATGATGTAAGTCGCCATTTGAAAGCACATTTTGAATAACACAAAAATTCACAAATCTTAAATCAATCTACAGGAGGTGGCTATTAATTTAGAGGTATGATACCATTTACTAGATGTAGAGGAAGAGGAATTGTTGGTAGATATTTCAAGTAAAAGTATGGGATAGATTTTATGAGTGCCCAAAAAATCCTTATAAAATTCAAGTTACTATTTATATTTTCCAATCTTATGAGGAGAGTGTGGGATCACATTCTCATGAAGATGCACCTAAAGCTGGAGAATATTTACTGATGAAGATAGTGTTACTCAAGCCCAACAAGGAGATCAAGGAGCTTGCATGAAGAAATATTATGTTCAAAACCACTTTAAAGTCAAAGGGTAAGTGATGAAAGGTCATTATAGATAGTGTAAGTACTAATGACTCATTATCTTCTAAAACTTTTGACAAGTCAAGCTTGAATAAATCAACACATCCAACTCCTTATAAGTTGTCCTAACAGTAAAAAAGACATCAAGTCATGGTAAATGAACAATGTAAGGTGGAATTTTTGATAGGTATATATAAGGATGAGGTTATGTGTGATTTTATGCCTATGTATGTTTTCCATGTTATTTTTGGAAATCCTTGGTAGTTTGGCAGGAAGGCAAAACATGATGGGAGAAGAAATACATACACCTTTAAGAAGTATGGAAAGAAGCACATCCTTATACCATTGAAGAAGGAAAATACAATAGCGGATGAAAGTCCCAAAGTGTTTTTGACAAGTGTAAAATATTTCTTATATCAAATCAAAATTGAAGAGGTATGTTATGCACTTGTTGGTAATCCTAAAATAATAGTCACAACTATTGAATTGGCTACTTTGCCTATAAAAATTTGAAACTTTCTTAATGAGTTTTATAATATAGTTTTAAATTAAATACCTAATGAAATACATAAAAGGAGAATAATTATCCATCACATATATCTCATACTAGGAGTCAATCTACTAAATAAGGTGGCTTACCATATGACACCAAAGGAAAATCAAGAAATCAAGAAACAAGTGTAAGAATTGTTGGACAAAGGGTTAGTCATAGAGAGTTTGAGTCCTTTTGTTATTCAAAAATTCATAACACCTAAAAAATATGGAGTTTGGATAATGTGTATTGATTCAAGATCCATAAAAAAGATCAAAATCTAGTATAGATTCCTTTTGCCTAAAATTAATGATCTAATGGATTGTTTAAGTGGTGAAAGGTATTTTTACAAGATAGACCTAAAAAGTGGCTATCATCATATTATAATTAGAGAGGGAGATTAATGAAATACAAAATTTAAGACAAATGATGGGCTCTATGAATAGATTGTAATGCCATTTTAGTTGAATAACACTCCAAGCACCTTCATGAGGCTTATGAATGAGGTACTCAAATATTTCATAGGTAAATGTATTATTTTTTACCTAGATGATAGATTGATTTATTTTCAATCAAATTAAGAGCATATTAAACATCTTATAATAGTTTTGAGTAAGTTACAATATTAAAATCTAATAATCAACCTCAATAAGTGTACTTTCATGAAGATAGAGTTAATTTATTTAGGATTTGTCATTTCAAAATAATTCTTGAATATGGATAAGTAGAATTTCAAATCCATATTAAAATGGCCTACACTAGGGAGTGCATATTAGGTAAGAAGTTTCCATAGTTTAGCTAGTTTTTTTAGAAATTTTATAAGGAATTTTAGTAGTATTTGTGCTCTAATTATGGAAATAATCAAGGGAAAAACAACCATTTTATATGGATAGAAGCATTTGATAAAAACATTTAGATTATAAAGAATAATATTAAAAAACAACCCATCTAAACTTTGATTAATTTTGGAAAAAAATTCCAAGTAGAGTGTGATTCTAGTGGGACTACCATAAGAGTTGTTTTGAGTCAAGAAGGAAAACCAGTTACCTAATTTAATGAGAAAATTAATGGGGAAAAAAATAATTACTCATCATACAACCAATATTTATATGTTATTTTTCAATCCTTAAAGAAATGGAGGCATTACTTGATGCCTGAAGAGTTTATATTGTATATAGATTACCATGTTTTGGAGTTTATTAGTAGTCAAACTAAGATAAGTCAAAGACATGTAAAGTGGATTGAGTTATTAAAAATATTTTATTTTATTATCAATCATAAGGGTGGTAAAGATAAAAATTTTTTATATTATTTAATTAGGATAAGTCTAATTTTATAGGAGTCTTAAGTGAATATCTTGGGATTTGAGATGTTGAAAGAGTTATACAATGAAGATCATGATTTCAAGGAAGCATATGAAGCATGTGAAAACCTAATAATAAAATATATGAGACCATGGATGGAATAAATTTCTAAATATGTAATTTTATTCAAGGATAACCAACTATTCATACCAAAAGGATCCATAAGGGAGAATCTACTGAAGGAGAGACACATTAGTAGCTTGGTAGGACATTTTAGGAAAGATGAAAAATTTGATCAATTAAGTGCACAATAATATTATACATGGATTAAAGATAATTTGAATATGTTTGTTGAGACATATATAATATATTAGTATGATAAATGAATAAGTCAAAACATATGACTATATCAGCTATTGCCCATTCCTAGTAGGCAATGGGATTTAGTAAGAATGGACTTTGTACTTGGGATGCCAAAGACTAAAAAAGGCAATAATTATATATTTGTAGTGTTTTATTGGTTTTATAATATGGTTTAATTTATTCATTTTAAAAATACAAGTTATTAAAATCATATTTCTAACTTGTTCTTCAAATATGTAGTGAAATTACATGGTCTTCTTAGGATAACTATATCAGATAGGGATACCAAATCCATGGGACACTTTTGGATAACTCTTTGGAAGAATTTATGGAAAAAAATAAGCTTATTATTATCTTAGCATAATAATACTAATGGTAGAACTTAAATGGTAAATAATATCCTTGGAATTATCCTCATAAGTTTGGTAAGTGACCCTTCTAAATAGTGGGATCAAGTACTAGATCAAGCAAAATTTACATATAATGATTATCAAAATATAAGTATAGGTTATAGACCATTTTAGATTGTGTATGTAATCCATCCAAGGGGATTTTATGAGTATAATAAATTATTAAATCAAGAGAAAAAAGTGTAGAAGGTGAGGATTTTATAATAGCTATGCAAGAATTACATGAACAGGTAAAGCAATAGCTAGAGAAAAGTAAAAGTATAAGAAAAGTTTTGATTTAAAAATAAAATAAGTTAATTTAAAAGTATATGATTTATTTATTTCTCACCTTAAGAAATAAATATTCCCTAAAGGAGAGTATAACAAGTTTAAAATGAATAAGATTGGTCCTTATAAGGTCTTGATAAAATTTTCTACTAATGTTTATGAATTAGATCTTACAATTGATATTGGAATCTCACCCATTTTAAATTTATTAGACATATATCCTTTAAAATAATATGATAACTCAAATAAATTACCTAAATATGAATATTATTAGATCATCCATTGGGAGTAACAACTACCAAAGGTACAACCAAATCAATGTAAATCCATTCTAGACAAGAAGATAGTAAAGAATTCAAGAGATAAAGAATAATTTTAGTATTTAGTCAAGTATAAGAACCATAAACTTGAGGATTAAACATGGATGACACCTTTAGATATAATCAAGAATTGTAACATTGTTGAATAACTCATGAGCAGGAGCTCATGAACAATATTTTTGTTCTTTGATAGTCTAATTTAGGTAAATCACTATAAATAATTTAATTATTTTATTTTGTGGTATAATAAGGTATTATGACTCATTTTTTATCAATAATAGGTCTTATATATGCTTTATTTTTTGAAATTAGGTCATATAAGAGTGTCTTGGACTTTCCTACCAAAACCAAGAAATTAAAAATTTTGAATTGGTTTTGGACTTCTAAGAATTTTTCATTCAATTTCAAGGGTCATGATCCTTATGTGAGTTGTCCTTGGGTTATAATAACATGTAAAAAAATTTTACTCTTACACTTGTTTTAAATGTTTTAAACTATGTCTTTCACCTTGAAAAGTCTTAAGCTACATATAAAATGGGCTAAATCAAGCATGTTAGAGAAGTCTAGGTCAGTCTAGAGGACTTTGGTGTATGAAAAAAATTGGGAATTATTTTATGAATCTGATAAGTATTGAACCATCATGAGAGGATCCTAAAAATACATAATAATGAGAGAAGAAACTTAGTTTGAAGGTTGTTTATTTGTCTAAGGTAACAAAGGTCTGTATGTGCATATATGAATTAAAAAACCTTTAATGATTATTTTATTAGTATCTAAAAATTCATATTATAATTATTATTTTATATAACCATTTATATTCATGATTCATATGTTTTTTATGTTATTCAAGGTAGTAGAGTTTTGAAACATGGTTCTAGATAATATAATCTAGGTAAGAAGGTGAAAACTATAAGTTGTTATGATTGATCAAGACTAAATTCCAATTGGAAGAGCTTAGGAAACACTTAATATACATAATATAAGTTATATTCTTTGGTTATCCTTAAAATTAATTATTTCAAAATTTATTTGCTCTCAACCCCACTTCACAAACTATTAAACCCTAGTTTAGGGTTTATCTCACAAAAACTTGAAAATATCTTGAACGAACCATCCAAAACTCCTATTTTTTAATTAGATGTTATATAATGTATTTTAAATTATTCAATTGGTTTTAATTCTTCAGATCCTCCATAGATGAAAACATAAAGGATTGTGTTTTCTCTAGACCTAATTAGGCCTAAAACAAGTCTAGAAACTGTATTTATTAATTTTTATTTAGGATCAAAGTTGTGGAGTGTTAGAGAACTTTTTGTTTGAGGAGTATAGCATGTTCATGAATGTTTTGAGATAATTTTATGATGAATAAATTCTAATTCAATCCATTGAAGTATAAAATATCCTTGGTAGACCTAGAAAAAAAGTGATAAGTATATTGAAAGAGACCATATTTCAGACTATAGACCCTATAGGTATTCAATTACATAAATATTTATTGGAAAATTTCATAAACATACCTTATAAAAATTATCATCACATTTATGGTTGTTAGGATAATTATTATTAGACACTCAGATATAAAACAAAAGGGGAATCCATATATCATTCTCCTAGATCTCATTCTACTATGACTGAGTTATCATAAGGTTTCATTATTATTGGAACCAATGGTTACTAATCATATTTATGGAAACATATCTAGATAACCATGCTATTACAGATATATTGTAACATAAATTTAATAAAATGGTAGCCAATACATAATTATATTCAAACTTTTAGCAATTTTATGATACAAAGAAAGAAGAATCAGTCAATATTGGTAATGTCAAAACTAAAAATATATTTGCAATAGTTACTACATAGATTCATACTATAATTATAAACATATTAATAACTCAACTAGAATACAGTAATTTAGCACACATCCTAATCATTTTGGTTCATAGTTAATACTCCCTTCAATTTGGTCAGATGGTCATGCAGTGTATAAATATTTCTACATTATTATTAGATAGACATCACAGAGCTATAATACCAACATTTTTATATAATTAATTACAATTCAAAACATATAATTAAAACACATTCAAATATACCAAAATATCACATATCCATATATATAAATATTTTATACAATAAGATAAATAGTGCATCACTCTATAATAAGAGTGTGGTCCATATAACCCTCCTCATCCATGTATGTGTCATCTAAATATATTACTAAAGTAGACCTAGATCTAGAATCCATAGGATCACCTTGTGTTATAAAGTGTGATCTCTCTCTCTCCTCCCTTGATTGTTATAAATATACATTTATACATTAAGATCAACATGTTCATGTTGTGATCATATATACTCATCTATTATACTAGTACCTAGAGTAGCAGATGAATATGGTGGAGGAAACTATAGTCTCATTACCTCATCTCTTATCTCATCTCACTCTGTTGTAGCTCACACATATTCCATAGTAGTAATAATGGATCAATAAAATAGAGCCACATGAATACTATAAAATTTTCTATCCCACTCAATTATAATACCCTCCATGGAATCATCAAGAATATGTTTTATCAACTCACAAAATGCATAATTGATCATCATTACCTAGTAATATTCATCACCTATGTAAACATAGAATGAACAAGTATTAGATAATATTCAATAAATAATACAAAAACAACAAGTGTATAGTAAAAAATAAATTCAAACATCCCTTACATATAAAAAACCTCACAAGCTCATGGAATAATACATTATCAAAAGTACCATCTCCTCCATATAAGAATAATTGGTCCCACCTATGTTTTATCCACCATGTAGTATATGTGTTGTTACACCCCACATTATCCACATATATGATTTATATCATAAAGTCCTTCTCATCTTTTGGAATGGAGGAAATATCTATCATAGATATCCCACTCTTGTCCCATGGTCTCATTATATCCTAAACACTTTATATCCATACCCATGAATATGGGGGCACATCCTATTATACCCTAAACTATCATTTCAATCTCTCATACTAAACATTCTAAAATACATTTACCCATTGATCATGGTAGCAACAACTCACATGGGTCTTGCATAAATATGCCAAATATTTGGCCACCTATAAAACCCTCTATATAGTATCCAAATAATTGATTAATTAGTTAACACATTTAATATCTATCAACAACACATGGTGCTCTGATCTCATACCCATCCTATAATATTCTATCTCAATGTAAATACATGTGGGTGTGCCCACTCAGTGCATGGGATCCACACCATTCGAGTGACATCTATGTTCAATGTAATATTTTTTCCAAACCAATTCCACCATCAAGCTACTCCCATATAAATCTATATTGATACTGATATAAGTGTGCTAGCATGGTTTAAGCCTAAGATTACATGGTCCCATGCTCATCTATATCCTATATGATGGTATGCATCTTATATGAGACAAAAACACCACTACCATCCACTACCTTAAATGAAGCTAATAATATAACTTATAAAATATTTTCCATGTGTTAAACATCTGATAACACAATCACAAAAATACCACATCTGAATCACTACCTTGATCATGATGCACATATGCTATACTAGTCATATATTTATATGCATGATACTTGGGTCCTAGCCCCATATTATATTTTAGAATTTATCTAGTGCTAGTAACTGGTAACTTCAATATCTTCTAGACTTCCTCTAGGCTGATCGACATCTCATCCATAGGTAACAATAATGGACCAGTGTCTATGTCCCACTATCTAGCCAATGTAGTCATCATATAGACACCATATAACATCAAGTCTAACCAACCCACATATTCAAGGTGAACCCTCTCTAAATTAGATTTATTTTCATCAAATAGGATTAGGTCATAAATGGTTTCCATCATCTAACCCCCTTGAAAATACCTACACTAGACATCCTCCTACACACATCAAATAACATAATAAAGGAAATAAGAAGAAATTCAATATAAGTTAGCACTAATAACATTTAGTATATAAACATCATATTTTAAATATCAAAAATAAAAAAACATAGACCAAAATATGTGGCCACTCCCTAGGGATGGAAACACAAGACACAGTCATGGCCATTTGGATAAAGTTGTAACATATCTAGACATGGTTGGCTCAATTAGGATAGGACCATAGAAATTGCACCAAAATTTATGAAGTACATCAAAATTCTCAAAATTACCATAAATACATTTTTTAAAGGAATATTTAGAGGTGTATTAGCTACTTACCAATCCAACCTCCTCTTTTTTCTGAATCAGGGCCTCCACCTCCTCAAACTAGCTACATGAAATTGTTCTCTTTTAGGGCATATTTACAATTCAAAGCTCTAGTTTACGAATTTCTCTATTGATATGGGAACCCATATAAGTATCTATCAATGTTAAATATATTAATAATTCTAAAAATTGATAATAAATACTATGTAGTAATAAATTATAACTAAAATTATCACTATATTCATCATTACTTATGGTTTATCTTCTTACACAGGTTTTGTTCCTCTCACCAGAAGTTAGGCATACATAGGCATTATTTATACTAACTCAGATACATAAATGATAGTTAACTCAATACATATTCACTACACATAATTGTTTTTTACTCATATCATACTTCAATCTACTTAGTGTACCTTTAATTATGTTTCACAATGCTTATATATATATATATATATATATAATAGTACATCATAATTTTACATAGACTATACATAGTTTTTAACATAATATCACATAGGGACTTGGCAAATTAACATAATTATCTAGAAAATTTTAGTTTTTTTGTGCATATTTTATGACTTAGAAAGATATAATCCATTTAGACTATAGTGTAGGGTTCTATTATTCAAAATTTAGGTAGGATAGTAGCTTCAAATTTATATAGGTTATCACAGTTTGATACAACACCTTCTCAAATAGTCACATAAAATTTACATAGTTTTGATAGATAGCATGAGAAATAAGGAATGTACATGGTATATGATTACATTATATGTATTTTGTCTTAGATTTTACAAAATTTATGATAATGGAATAATTTTTATAATTCATGTCTACATAAAGAAAACATTATTACATAGAATCCATATTTATTACTCAGATTTTATGACTCATTTTCTTAGTTATCAAATAGGGGGCATGCTTCATGGCACATGTTTTAATATCCTAATTTTAAAACCAAATTATACAAAATAAATGGAAAATCATGAAATTCTCTATGTTTTTTAGATAAGACATAGTTCATAATTATAATTACACCATTTTTACAATATTTTTGCTCCAAAATGAACCTTATAGTCATCTACAATGGTCAAATCATAATATTTGCACTAGTACCCATTGTATTGAGTTGTATGGGTTGAATTTAAATAGAGTTTGACTTATAGGCACATATATACCTATAAAATATTATGGGTAATCATAACTTGGCTCCCCATACAACAATCATTTACTCAGATTTATCACATGGACTCTATATCATGATTTCATCTCTAGAGGTTTTTTATCAAATTTTGGGGAACTAGGAGAATGCTAGACCCTAATTAGACAAACTATTTTGAAAAATTATAATTATATAGATATGAAATAAATGACATAAAATTATTTGAAACTTACTAAATTTGTAAATATACTAAATATGGAAAGTACAAAGGAAAACATAAACTTAGCTAGAAAACTAAGATGTAGATTATTTATAGAATTAAAACTAATAGGGAGAATGTGTTGACTAAGTGTGGATAAACAAAAAAAATTGGAATGACCTATAGATAATAGTGTTTTAATTGGATAGTAGATAAGTGTGATGTTATCTCTAGGGAATGGTAATGTTTTGTTGGTAGTAGAGATCTAAAATTTTTGGGGCAGGAGCTTCTAATCTAATGGTAAAACCACTATGTAACATCTTTTCACTTGGAACCCTAGATTAATTACATAATAATATTAATTAAATCATGGTGTAAAAAGGGGTTAGAATTTAAATTTTTTCTTGACCTCCACACCCCCTATGTTAATCACTACCTACATACTAATAATCTTAAGAGGGATCAAAATCCATGTAATTATCCTATGCTACAGTGGTGTATGTGAAATACTAATGCAAAATGCTAGATATTGGTGTAATCTTGGTGTGATTAGATGTTTCAACCATGAATTATAAATTTAGAATTATATTCATAATTTATCTTAGGTATAATAGGTTTGTGTGTAATCATAACTGGGTGAGATAAGGAATTTGCTCTTGATGTGTAATTAAAATTGTAGTACATTTCAATGTGGAAGCCTTGTGTGTGAGAAATGATTTAAAATGTGGATTTAAAGTGGTATTTTTGGAATTCTTTCAGTTAGATCATGATAAATTTGTGGGTCAACCCTTTTACTAATTTTAATTTCATAAATTAATCATTATTTGGTAAGAGGACAAGAGTGGTGGATCTAGATAAGAGAGTGGTGGATCCAGATAAGATTACAAAAAAATAATCCAAGGAGCAAAAATAACTTATATATGTACCATGAAAAATATATGTGTGAGCCTAAACTTATTTTCATGAGGAATAATGACATTCTCATAATATTGGCTTTCATATAAAAATAGGTCATCCACGTGGAAAATGAAGGAACATGGTCTAAAGGACTTGGAATAAGTCATGAGCTAAGTGTGTAAAAAGGGTGGTCACAAATGCATTGTTTTATGCTGAATGTTAATCTATGTGTCAACATTTCCCCCCTTTTATTATATTAATATATCAAATTGAAATTACAAAAGTAAAAAAGAAAGTGTGTACCTAAACTTACCTATGAAATATAGTCTTGAATGTATGCCACAATGTTGAATTGTGTCTCATGTGAAAATAAAATGAAACATGTATAAAATTAATCCTTACTTAAGATAAATATCAATAATTAAATACAATAAACTTATAGATCTAATGACAAGGAATGATTATGCCTAATTAGATATGTGAATCATTATGTTTTCCTGGTGCAAAATTTGTGACTATAGAGGGTAGGCCCCTTAGAGATTTAATTTGTGTTGAATATCTTGGATAGGATTATTCATGCGTCAATCCTCATTGATAGGACAATATGCTTAAGAACTAAGGTGTGCTTGATTTCATCATTTTATACCCAAATTATTTAATTAGTTTGTAATCCTTATATGAATTCTGATATATTGTTTTTGTGCAAAAATTAGCAAAAAATTATGTGAATCAACCACTTTAGAAATAATAAGGCTCATTTCTAGTGTAAAACTAGTGAAAGAAAATAATATAATTTCAGTGTGGTGTATAAAGAGTGGATAATTACAAGTAATTTAATTTTATCTTTGAAATTGAACTAAAAAATAATCAATGAGGAATTTATATGTTTTACACATGCCCCCAATATGATATTTGGTGTATATGGATTCTAAGACTAAGTAATAACAACTAAAATTTTGAGCAATAACCTATATGCTAATTCTGAACACATGTTATGCATGATGCTCCCAAAATGAGACAATATTAAATAAACCTTTTTTTTTTTGAAAAATATGACTACAAACCTATTGCTAACTATTTTATACTAATTGAGACTTTGATAAATGATGAAAGTGACTATTTTATAGGTATGTGGACAATAGAACACTATTTTGGACAACAACATGGTGTAGCCTTGTCCAAATGGATATCTCTTGTCCAAAATTATTCTCTATGTAAATTATGGATATGTTTTATGATTCACAATGTGAAATCTAAACAATTATGTATGTGTTTTTTATTGTAAGAGGTTAGTCTCTAAGACAATCCACTATGTATTCCCCCTATTTTAAGGTTAGTTGTTAATCCTACATAATAACTTAACTCAAAACATTAAGTTATGTGATAGATGTTTATGTAACTATCTAAGTCTAAGTAATAGCGATAACATAAAGGATTATGGAATCATCATCATCATCATCATCATCATCATCATCATCATCATCATCATGTGTGTGTGTAATGTAATATTCATGTATAACTAACCATACATAGTGATATTTTCCATATAGATGTTAGTAATTTGTCTCATAGACAAGTGATAAAAAATGAGTACTAAAATTTGAATAGAACTAATTGGTGAGAGATGAATGATATCCATCATGGAATAAAATGGATAGGAATATTTATTATGTCCATCATGTCATTAAAAACTAATCAAACAATTTTCAAGGCCATGACACACACAAACAAAGAGTATACACAATTAACACAAAACACATAATAGAAGGCCAATGGGTGACATACAAGGGACATATTAAAATTTCACTCAAATGAATAAAAATATATATTGGAGGCTTATATCCACACACAATGACATGTTCAAATATCCAAAATCCAAATAAATAATACACACAAGACATGAAATAATAAAGTAAACATGAAAAACATGTAGTTTATCAACATAAGAAATTTGTAACACTATTAGATATAGTAAATTAGGTAACCATTAATATATTAGTGTGTTATTAAGTGGTAAATATAAATATATATTATTCCATATAAATAACTTAGGTATGAACAATAAAGGATAACTAAAGCAAGATGTTGTGTATAAGATGGCCCTAGTGAGTTTTTTGATGTATAGACAAGTGGTAAGAGGCTTGTGTCTAGTTTGTATCTAAGAAATAATAGAATTTTATCACTAGGACAAGGGAAAGGGGATAGGAAAATATAATGGTACACTTCTATCTGAATAGGATGCTCTTATTTGAATATAGTTTCTAAGTCTGAGACAGTGAATCAACTTACAACTATGTTTGGTAATGGCATCTTATATGCTCTTCACTCACTTATATAGACTTATGAATCATATATGATATGAAAAAATATATAAATAAGTAATAAATAATTTTTCATAAATTAAATAATGTAAATGAACTAAATATAAGCATGCATAGTTCCTGATTTTGAATTTTTCTAGAATATTAAGTTTTTATATTTTTTATTTATATAAACTTAGAAAAGAAAAGAAATATAAAGAATAATAGTAATCTATGAGTCATATAATGGAATCACAACCATGGGTCTTGTGTTTAAGATAGGAATAATGACCTTTTATGAATGGAAAGGGCTCTATTGGTATGACTAAAGTGATTTGAATATAGAATATGAATACTAATTATCCTCTATGTCATAACTTCCATTATTGTATCGATAATATATAGAATATTGTGCCTATTATTCATCATTATGAACTCTAGGTATTTTTGGCATAGTAATGAATATTGTGTTAGTATCTTATGTGAATTACCCTTAGTTCCTTATAATATCAATATAGGACATGTAGGAGTATAGAGAGGTTCTCCATAATCTATGAAAAATCTTTGATGAAGAGTCCTTTTAAGGATAGACCTCTGTGGAATGGTATATAATTATTATGGAAATATCTAAGTAGGTTTCATAATTTTAAGTGGATCAACTTAAATATTATGTATATAAACCATATTTATTTGTGATAGCGGGTATTAGTAAGGGATACCCCAAACTGTGAATACCTCATTAGCATAAAAATAATATAAACACATATAAACTATAGAAGGAACTATGTGAATTTTTTGAATCTAAGGGCATCCCAATATTATACAAAAGAAACCTACACTAGGTGCTAATCTAAATTTACTAGACATATGTTTTAGAGCAACCTATAATGTTAGTGTAATCTCACTGATGGAACTCTAAATGTGACCATTGAATCCTTTCATTGCCATGGTGGTGGGATGTAAATACTAATTTGTGTATCCAATATGATAAATAAGTTTGCTTATACACATTTTCACACTAGAAACATTATCTAACTTGACATTATGAATAGGTTGGTGATCAATGTGAGCTCAAATTAAGATAGAATGAAAATATGAGTCATCATCTACTATTTCATTTTCTAAAAATGTGATGAGTGGCCTATATGGAATTCAAGTATAGTAGATGCCAATTATTACATTTAAATTATGTGGTACATATATATGATAATGATAATAAACTAGTGAAGGACATTCATTGTATGTATAATGCACCCTTGATGTATATTTTCATTAGTTATATGATTAGGAAAAATATCACTAAATAATTTCATTACTTTTATTTCACTTGGTTTCACTTCTTAACTATAATTAGGTGTGCTAAAACTAATTATTTTACATCTATCAAATCCTAAATATTGTGACTCAAAATGATACATCTCTTTTTAATGTGATCTGATTCCCTGTGATAATTGAAAAAATAATTTTGATCAAAATGTTTTGGAAAAGGCTTGTTCACATCAAACTCTTTAACAGAAGGGAGAGATATGATATTTCATTACAATAACATTTTGAGAACCATATTTTGATCTTATATTATATTATTAAACTATCTCATTGGAGAATCTAATAAGATAATGCATGAAGTGGGATCTAAAACTACATGTCTTGTTGCATTTTGACAATTTTTAATATCAATTGGCCTCACCTTTTATGGTGCTTGAGTTAAATCTTTGTAGTGGAATATAAAGTGGTTTAATACTTAAGATTATTAATTTCCAATTATTTGACATGCCTTTCATTGATTGTGTGGCACAAATACCTCAATGAGGTAAATTTATCAAATGTGATGGAATCATGTAGGGGATGAAATAAACTTTGTTTGAAAATATCCTATAATTTTTTATCTTCCATAGGACTTGTCATTTTGGATAACATAGTCTTGTATCTTAATAAATATTTTAGAATATTATCATTACATTTCTTTTTTAGTTGATAAATATGTGCATATGAAATAATCTAACTAATATTGATTAAAAAATATTCTAAGCACATATCAACCAATGGAATGAATGCATGCACTGATTGATGAGGTAATTTGTAAAATAATTGTAGAGAATATTATTATAGAATCCTTGGAAATAACTTCACAAATAACCTAAAATTGGACACCTAGTCTAAAAATTATACATGGAAGGATTTGGGATGTTGTTTAGGGTCACCCTGTCCATCATATGGTATAAGCTTGGGTGCCATAAAACTTGTAGGTAAAGGATATACTACAATATGTTGTACCAATGGAGTTTGTAATAAAATGTGATAATCTAGTGCTTGATTATATATAAATCACTTTGATCCAAATGTAACACCTTAGTTTTCATATATTAAATCCCATGAAAAATGGATTGTACATCAAGAGAAGAATATTGTGTGCTAATCAAAGGCAGTATTACCAATGGTTGAGTAGAAATTTACATATTAATATGTTGAATCCCTTGGGTTACATCCAATTAATCCATATTATTATAATTATTAGAGGATTTACCTTTAAATAATTTCTTAATTTCCTCTCTAACTATTTTTATAAACTCATTCTGCATGTTTTTATTTTTTGAAATAAATCCTTGTAATTTTTTTTATTTGTCATCAAATCTACTAAATTTTATTACCATTATAGATTTATGTATTTATTAACCTTTTATTACAATAATGGGTCATCTTTATGTAAAATTAATGAAAGTTTTCAAAAGTCCCTAGAATGAGTCATGAGATAAGTTGTAAATAAGGTGGTCAAAAGTGCATTGTTTTATCTTAAATGTTAATTTATGTGTCTAAAATAGGCATAACTTAAATTCATGTTCATTTTTTTTTTTTTTTTTTTTAAATAGAGATATTATATTCCCCATTTGGGTTAATTGCATCAATCCCATGGCATCTTCATCCATAAGCACATGCAACACATGTAAGTACAGGTATGACTTTCTTAATTTTGTTATAGTACTTTAATTTTATTAAATTACTTGACTAAAAGGTGGGGAAAATTTATATACAAAAAAATTTCAATCAAACAAAAGTATTATTTATTTTATTACTTTTAAATTTATAATCCCCTAATCTTGAATCAAGATCTTATTGGTGCATGTTGTTTTAGTACATTATATTTTTATGTCACTATTTTACATTGATTTCACTAATTTTTTTGAAGTTTTATTATTCTAATCATTCCTTATATGTGTTTTAGGGATCCCTGATCCTCTTTTTCTTCCATTCTATTTTTTCCTCTTTTTTGATAGGAGAAACCTATTTGGACTAACACTCTACTCTATTGTCCAAAAGGAGTGGTCATGTCCAATGTACATTTCAAAACCTTTTTTTTATGTGTGTTTCCTTTAGGTCTCTTTTTATGCTTGTTTTACCCTTCTTTGATTTTTTTGGTTGATCAATGGATTTTCAAATTTAAAATTATGATTATTTTATTTAAATGATTTTATAACGAATTTTAAATCTAGTAATTATAAATTTGCAACAAGCATAGTAAATAAAATCATTCTAATCAAGCTCAACACCTATATTTATATAACTTTTATACACATCACATATAGATTACATGCTTAGAACAATAAGAGAGCCTAATAAAATAATATTTATATTCACATTGAATATTATCTAGTCACACACAAATTAGAGGGAGAACTACATTGACCTGAGGTCCCTATTTGGGGATATCTAAGTAGAACTCAACTCAATAGGGTTCTGAAGTAAACTTAGTGATTCCTCCTCCCCATTTTCCCCCATTTTTAATTTGATATCCATTTGGTTTGTGTGTATTAATTCACTAGGTTTTTTAAGAAGAGAAGGAAAAAAAATAGGTTGAATTATTTGATCTCATATCCATAATAAGTTTAATCCCACCTACATGAAGACCTGAAGAGATTACTACTTTACATTGTTGTTATTAGAACAACCTAGACAACAACGCTCCAACAGGACAAGGTAGTAGAGTGCCATTGTCTGATCCCACTAGTCATATCTAAAATAGTCATAAAAATCATTTATTAAGAAAAAAAAGTGTCCCAATCATTGTCATATTCATATAAAGTCATTCATAACTTTGTGGCCCCTAGATAAATAAGTTGCTCATTCTTTTTATATACTTTAGCCAAAACCCTTAATTTCATTTATACATTTTATTCCAATTAAATTTGTATTTGAATGCCCATTTACTTTACTCATAAATTTTATTTTATTATATTGAATTCCATTAACCACAAATTTGATAAAATAGTATCATGTATGTGCATCATGCTAATAAGGTTACAAATAAATAGGTATTATGAATCCTAGAAGGTTGCCTAATACCTACATGATTATTAAATGACACCCTTAAAATAATTAGGTATTTTAATCTTTTTTACAATTACCCTAATTTGTAATTTAATAGCCAATTTCACTATCACAACTAGGCAAGGACGTCATATGGACTACTGCTAAAGCATCAAGTATAAAACTAGAAATAGAATTAATACAAATTTTTCTTATCAATCCTATAAGGGAATAAACTTATGAATAATTTTTTTTTTAACTTTAATGAAAATTATACCAAAATAATCAGATTATTGTTCCATTTTTTACTAAATATAAACCATAAAACATGCAATTCCTTTAAGAAAAAAATCAAGGAATTACTATATTTTAATGATTACTCATCATGGATTGCATGGAAAATAAATATTTTTACATATATTGTTCAAAAATACTATATTCCCATAGTTCATAATATGTTTATAAATTTAAATAATATAGTTTATAATCTAATTAATAGTTACTACCTTTAAAAATAACGTATATCATTACTATACATGCATATTATTACTAATACAATCTTTTTCACCACATTCAACTTTTTGCTATGAAATTTTAAATTTCATGACAATACCTCCAATAAATTTCCTACATAAAATTATAGTTTTTTAAAATACAATAACGATAAAAATCCAAAATGGACATTTAATTCATAACCTAATTTATAAGGTTTGGTTCACATGTAGAATATCTTGGGATCAAGAAAGAATAAACTATGTAGTATTAAGAGCAATAGAAAAGGAATTGATGATCATGATAAGAAAGTTATATAAAATTACTTATTTAGTGTTAGTATGGCTGAAATTATGGAGAAAAAAAATTGGGTTAGGAATCAAGGAGCATAGAATGATGACTAAAAAGAGTGATCCATCAGAAAAGGTCTTATGGCTTGATGGCAATCATGTAGACAATATGTTTTATGATTTTGGATTTATTTTATCATCATCTAACATAAAAAAATATCTAAGATAAATAATAATAATTTTAAAATTGGCTTCTATAAATTAAAAGGATGTTGTTACCCTAGTTATAGGCTTAGAGTGTTAGAGTGACTCATATGTTGAAGACCTCCTAGAACCTATGATAAAGGATCCTTATTTACCAAACCTTCTTAATAATAAGGAACACTATCAGATATTTATTTATATATGAAATGTATTGACATTTTAAAGGAGATATTTGGAAGCTTTGTAAATAATAAATCATATAATGAAATTATGTAATGATCATTTTTCTCATGAAAAGTATGATGAACTACATTTTTTGGGTGCAGAGGTTGCATAAAATACTAAAAGCCCTAAAAATGGATATGAATATGCACACTACATAATTCAAAAACATCCATATATCCTTGGTGTATATATTTCATATTACAAATTGAATTCTTGATTTGAGAGTTGTGTTTGGAAGTAGGTCAAGTTTACACTTACAATGTAAACCAAGTACTATACTATGTAAAACCAATGGTGATATGTGTCCACCCATTTGATATGATTAATAAATCACACAAATCTCTTTAATGTTTTCAAGAGTCTAGACTCTCTTATACATGTTATCATGTGATTGAACAAGAATCAATTAGGTTTTTAACCCTAAATTTGATATGGATCCTAATGGGATAGATAAGGTTAAGGATATAGAAATGAATAAGCACAAGGGTGATAATCAAATATATAATAGACCAATTAATTATAAAACTCAAATATAACATATATTCAATTTATTATACTGAGATATGATAAAAATAAGAAACATTACTATGTTATATACTTCAATGATAATTAAAAAGAAAGATACTTAATTGATTCTAATGCTAATATAGATCTATATCTATAACTAATAGGAAGCATACTATAATAATATTCTAGAATAGTCACCAAATTTTGGATTAAGTGCCTCTATGGCTTTGGACACATTAATCAACCTAGGATGGTTGTGTCAATTCTAATATTTAGATTGGATGTAGGTTTCCAATATGAAATACCTATTTAAATTAGATACAACCACATGTATTATTCTAGGTTCTATGTCACTTTCACTATGATGCACTAAGATTTAGGTCATGGACTATCACGCCTTGTCAAATAACAAAACCCTAGTTATTAATATTCATATTAGTTTTGGAAAAAATATGTTAGTTGTGACATGGTGTTGAGTTTCCCCAAATACCCCTCTATAAATGAGTGATTCCTACATAACCAATACTTTGAATAGGGCCTCAGACTTATGTATTTCTCCCATACATGTTGGATTATGTGTGAATCATGAAATGTGTGATTAAAAATTAAAACAATGACCTATATTTTAATTTATAAAATATATATTTTCAGATTCTCATTCATTAATTTAAACCTATATATGTGTTATCCCTATGATTGGTATGGAAATAAAAGGAAATAGGTAAGCTTTGTAGACTTGAATTTTTGATTGAATGTTTTCTAGTATGAATGCTAGGTTTGGAATGAATAAGCATTTATATTATATCTATAAAAATAATTTTATAGAATATCTCACTTTAAAACACATGGTATAACTTTTTCCACACGTTTGATTTGTAAATTGGATGAATTTAGGGCACTAGACACTTGCATTGGGATAGGACACTGACAACAACATAGGTGTCTAATTGGAATGCAAGTGTCTATGTAGTTAGAAAATAGGTGTAAGTCTTGAACTTGTAGAGATGAAATATAAGTAGTATTATAACATTTTGGAAAATATATGATGCCTAGGTCATTAGAATGATATTGGTCATATTAAGAGATAGACAATGAACACATAGAGCTAGTATATGTGAGACTTGTGAAAGTAGGAGAGGTCTATAACTAAGTGGAATAACCAATATTTTTATTTTCCATGTTTATAATCCTAAATTTATATATAATTAATAAATATCATATATATATTCCCCCCTTTAATTTAGTAATTAAATTTCTATTTTAAAGGAAAAGGAATGCATACCTGGGTGTGTATAACACATCTTGCCTTTGCTTGAGTCCAACTTACATGATTTGATGGTGACTGATATACAACAAAGATCATGTTATAATATATAATTATTTCATATAATATGAAATTAAAAGCATCAAAATTATTGAAATTTAAATAGAGCAAGGTTTAGGAATACACTTGTGTATCAATGCAATCATCTTTCCTTTTGGTAATTTCATTTTAAAGATCTATAATTATGAATCAATCAAACTAAGATTAAGAAAACTATAAATTTGGAAATGATGGGTGTTGTTATTACCACTTCATTTAACCAACATAATTTGGTGTCTATTTTTACCAAGGTAGTGTCTAAAGTTGTTTACAGTAAGGTAGTTTGAGGTTTCAACTTAACAAGATTTATTTTGGGGATTTTTGAATATTATGCTAATCTACATTCAACTCTTAAACTATGATTTTGAAATGAAACACTCTTTTCAAAAACATAAACCACTCACTCTAATATAATTTCTATAATTTGAAAATGTTTCTCACAACTATAAAACAAAATCACTCTTACATAATTAAAAGTATATCAGATCTAATTTACTAATAAAAAACAATCACAAATCTATACTTGTTGAATCTAAAAAAATGCTTATGTTGGAAATACAAATTAACTATTTAAACTTCCTTGTAGGTTTTCAATATAAATTATTCAAACATGTATTTATAATACGAAGAATTGTAAAACTAATTTATAAATACCAAATAGATTTCTCTTGTTTCATTAGGAGTGGGTCCTTGGTCCCTTAGATCCAAGTCCAAATTAACTTAGCTTCAAGATACTCTTCAACACATGAATTGAGAAAATAAATGCTACTATATTTTATATTTCAGAGAATCAAAAACTAAAATATTATTGTATGTATTTATAAAAGTTATAGATGTAAGCATGGATCTATCTATTTATTCTATATCAAGAACATCTTATCCACAATTCTAGGAAACAACCTATCTATATTGAAAACAAAATATATTTTAGATGGATTGAGAGATATAGTTGGAATAAGAAATCATTTTAATGAGATCTCTTAGGAATCAAATAATCCATAGATAAAATTTTCAATGCCTAACTATATCAATCAAATATTTAAATAAATTATCATTTTTATCTTCTATCTTCATTGTTGTAACCTAGAGTAGCAACTCCCAAAATGGAAAGATTAACAAAAAAAGACATCTATATACATATCCAAAAATGAAAATATGGAAAAGATTCCTTTAGATTGATATAAATAGGTTAGAGAATCCATTTGAATCCTTTAGAATCAATTATAGTCAATTTTGAAGTGATTTGGATCAATTCGTAGCAAAACTAGAACATTCTATAGCTTGGTATCAAAATTTGTAGCTTGCATGTTGAAATCTAGAGCTCACTATTAAAATTTAGAGCTCATTGTTGAAATATGAAGCTCACATATAAAAATCCATATCAACTACATAATCCATATCTTGGTCTTTGGATCTCCTTATCTTCACAATCTTATCAAAACTCTTATTAATACTACTATTTACCTATACAAGTTAAAAAATGGATCCTAAAACATGCAAATGTTAGATCAAAGTACAAAGAAGATATATTTAGGCATTATGTGAGTTTTTATAGGCAAAATAATCTATTTTCTACTTTATAAAAGTTTCAAACATCAAGATTACATACAATGCTCAATCATTTGATATATTTAAAGCCATAAATTAAACTAATAATGAGTCATTTTATGGATGCATCATCTCCCCACTCCTTAATTTTTGTAAGTCCCTTTACAAACTATATTCTTAATCTCCATAATTTTTAACTCTTTTATGCAGCTTCAGACTTAAATCATAAATAGAATATAGGTCTTCTTGAAGTATTCTTTGATTAGAATGTGTGAAACCCATATCCCTCTACACAAAATAAACCCAAATATCAAACTATTATTGAGATTTCAGTCTTGTATTTTTCCAAGGAGACATTGGAGAAAGTATAAAAGGAGGTCTGAATCTCATTCCAATCCATGGATTCTTTCCATCTCTTTATAAAACTTCTAAAATTATCTATATTACCTCTCTTGTTCTTCTTAGAGACCAGTAAAGGGTAGTGGGTGACAACACTTCTCTTCTTCTTAATTGCACTGGTATCATGTACCAACATTGCCTACAAGCCACCACTACATCATCAAAATTATGTCATACAAATAACTCAAAATTGAGAAGGCCATCCTATAGTGTAGAGAGATAATGATTACATATTCTAGGTTATTGGTTGTATTTATAAAATTGATGTAGTATATGATGTGCAATACCAAATTGTGGCCTCATGTAAATACCAACATTTTGTATAAAATCCATGTGTTCATTATATTTATCTTTTGAAGAAATTTGATTCCTATATGCAGATAATAGGGCTCTCATTTGAAGTTCTCCCATAAATAAATTTATCAAGAAATAATTTATATTTCCTAAAACAATGTCACATAAATAAAATTCACAAAGTAAATCTTGTCTGTTAGGAGTACTATTTCTAAATACAGCCATGAAATCATCACTAGTGTGGATCTCATATGGTAAGTCATAAGATATTTTTAGTAGCTACCATTTGAGGAATTGTTTCTATAAAAATAGGCTATATGTAGAAGAGGTAACTCTGTAAGATAGCAATTTTTCACCTAACTGACAGGTAAAATTAGAGGGTTTGATTGATATTTTCTTATTTCTACTTAGATTGGGTAAGTTCTTCCCACATTTTATATTTTTCCTCCTTAAGAAGATGATTCTCCTTCTTAAGTAGATAATTATGTATCTTCATTTCTTCTAATTATGAGAAAACTTGACCCCATTGTCTCTTACTTAAGAAACAATCAAAGTAGTCTGATAGCTTTACTCTATCATGACTCTAGGAGGAGTATGAGAAGAGCTATAATTTATTTGTTTTTACAACCTAGAATTTTCCATTGCAACCCTAAATATATTTCTTCTCAAAGAAATGTTTTCTTCTTCAAGTGAGCTAGTATGACTCCAAACATCAATAATCTCATCTTTTACCTCATCCTTTTTCTTCAAGGATTGTATTTCTAAATTTTTAATTTTTTTCATCAAATGGTCAATCAAAAAATCCTTGTTTTGTGCTAAAAAAATCATCTCAGCTATATCTACTACATTTTTTAAACTATATTTCTAATTGGGATAAGGCTATAGCATGTTAGAGTTTTGTGTCATCTATTTCCCTTGAGGGTTGTTCCTCTTCTTCAATTATTAGAGCTTTTCCTTTATCCTTTATCTATTGTGTAGGAAGGATGTGACTTTCATCAAGGATGGTCTCAATAAAGTCATTATCCAAATCTTCATGTTGAGGAAAAGTTTCCTCTTCTTCTTTATTTTGAGTTTCACTAGTAGTGGTTTCTATGGGAGTTTGACTCAAGTTATCCAATGTCTCAGTAGCAATGGTTTTAAAACTATGCACTACTAGGATGAATATTCTTCTTATTTTAATAGGGGGTTGAGCCTCTATAGGTAGGGTTTCTTAATTTTGGGCCTGGGAGGTAGGTTTTATAGAAGATTCATCTTCAACTATTTGAATGAGCTCATGAACTTGAGCATCTTCAGAAGCATGCCATTATTTTTTGGTATAGGATCAAAGCCTTAATTTCCTAATTATTCACTTAAAAAGAGAAGCTATCGAGGGAACATCTAGGGTTGGATTTTGAATAATCTTGTCTATGGATCTTGTACTACAAATGGACTTAAAATCTATCTCTTTAGAGGGGACTTTTGGTAGGGTTTTTGAACTAGAGGCATGCATATGTGAAGGAATTTGTTTATAATATTTAAAAAAATTTATTAATTTTTCCTTCAAGGAAAGTATTCCTAATTTCCATTCCTTTTTATTGATGCAAAAAGTAGTGTTGAATAATGAGATAAATAAACCCATGATGGCATATAGTAGCAAGGTTTTTGCCATATATTATAGCTATAATTTGAATAGATCCTAGAAGAAATGAGGGAAAATTTATTTTATGTTGAGGTTGTTAAAAACCATATCTTAAATGAATCAACATCCTTAATACCATGCAACTCAATATACTACACTATCCCTCACATGTCAAGTATTTAATAAGCCATAAAGAAACTAATTTCCAAGGTTCTAGTAGACATTCTCTACTTACCCATTTTATCCTACCTTTGACATCCTCTATGAAAATTTGCATGGGCTCTCCTTCACTGCTAATTTTTTTGACAAGATCATGAGAGGAGGACCTTCCTACTATTCAAGCTCCTTCATCTGGGATCCCTAATAATTTTTTGATGATTTCTATGGAGAAAGGTATCTAGACTCCTCTGGCTATGAAGAAATTAGACTTTAGATGAATAATGAAATTTATCACTAATGCTTTGTCAAAACCCTAGAATTTGAGGAAAAATTCCAACCATCCTATTGCAATCAATAATTATTTTACTGCATTATTCTCCAATAGCTCACTTTCATTTATAGGTTTTGATTTTTTATTCAAACCCATTTTGAAATTTTTCACTCTCCAAGATGGTTTAGCATAGTTGATTCTTCCTCATGCTTTAAAAAAGATACTAAATTTGTGTTTGCCAAATTATTTGAACAATAATTATATCTTTGATGGTTAGGCTATGAATATTACTCGAAGCATGTTGAATAATGATGATAATGTCAATTAAGAGTACTGTTGTCATACTTTTTGCTTATTTCATACTTCAATGATGTCATCATCAATCCCTTTTTAACTCTCCCTTAGTAATTTTTGTTAATGAAACATAATTATGACAATAATGTGTCATAATAAAATCATTTTATAGTTGGAAGGAGTATTATCCACAACTTTGATATGACCTTTTTGAAATGACTTTGTTTTTATTATGAAGTTAACCCCTTATGACATCATATCTTTATTCCTTATGATATTATATGAAAAACTTGTATCAATGATTTGAGCATGTGCATGAAACCCTAAGTGCTTAAAACTAACACTTGTAGAAAAAGATATACTTTACCATACAAATTTCCATATTATCCTTATCAATCTTCTTGATTTATTTTACATAAATCAAATTTCATGAGTTAGTGACAATACAACAAGTAATACTATTAATCTTATTTCTTTGGAACCAAATAATTTTTCTAAAATATTTATATTTTTTTAGTATTTTGCCCTTGACTAGCCATTTCTAGTTTTCTAGTCAAGGCTCTTTATTTAGAACATGAATAGCCATCAAGATGGTTTTATGATCATGACTGTCAACAATGTCCCAAAGGATATTCATTGTTAACAACTTTTTTTTGGAAAGAGAAAAATTCCCTTTCTTTATTCAAGCCAATTTTTCCTTTCAAAGGTCAATTACCATGGAAGACTCGAGTTTTTCCATCTCACCCAATTCATTTTGCAATGTTTGAATAAATTATTCCTTGCTAGCAAGCTTTTGGTATGGTTTCAAATGATGTCCATTTAAAAGAAGTGTTTTTTTATTACCATAAATAGGCAGTAACTGTATAGAACCATTATAAAAAAACCTATTTGAAATGGTCCTAACCATCTTGTTCAAAGCTTACCTTTGAAATGATTATATTTAGAATCATATAAGAGTGCCCAATCTCCTTCTCTAGATTATCTTTCTTTTATATGAAAGTCATGTCATTTTTTTCTTTGGTGCTATGTCATTTTTGTATATTGTAAAGATGTTGTCCTCATCTCATCCAATTCATTCAATTAAAACATCCTTTCTTATTGTGCTTCATCCAAATTATTTCCTACTTCTAATGTATTCCTCAAAGTTTGCATTTCAAACTCAATGGAAAGAAGAGGTTTCTTACCATAGACTAACTCACAGGGTGAAAAACTAGTAGTGGTTTTCCATGTACTATTGTATGCCCAAATAGCTTATGAGAGTTTAACTACCTAATTTTTTTGGTTGATATTGACTACCTTGGTAATAATATTATCTAACTCTCTATTATTGAATTCCACTTGTCCATTTACTTTAGGATGGCATGGTGAAGATTTACGGTGGTTGACCTAATAGATCTCCATGAATGCTTGAATCATATTGGACATGAATTATGGTCCTTGATCTGATATAATTTCTCTTGGTGCTCCAAAAATTTTCATTATCCTAAAATAGAGGAAATCTACCACTAATTCTTTTGTAGAATAAAGAGATTAAACTTCAACCCATTTAGTTACATAGTCTATACAAACTAACAAGTATTCTTTACCTTGTAATGGTGGATATATTTGCATAAAAAAGTCCATACCCTAATTCTTAAAAGGATCTAGGATAACTTGTGGGTGAAGAGGAATCTTAGAGGACAATGTAGGCTTACCCATTATTTAACATGCATCACATTACCAAACATAATTTTTTACCTATTTGTGAAAAGTTGGCCAGAAATATCCAGCTCCAAGGATTTTATGCACTATTCTATTTATTGAGTAATGTCATCCTCTAGGTTCATCATGAAATGCATGAATGATTTCATACATATCATTTTACTTTACAAATCTATGTAAAACATGATCCATTCCAAGTTTAAATAGTATATCATTAATCTATTTATAAGAAGAATTCATCTTAATTAAACATTTATTTTCTTTTTTAGTACATTGAAATGGAAACTTCCATGTATCTAGAAAATTTTCTATGTCAAAAAACCAAGGGTTTTGTGTTGAAACAACAAATAATTATTCATCCAAAAATGTGTCTCTTATAGGTTCTTCTACATCTTCATTATATAGTCTAGAAATAAAATCAGCAACCACATTGAACTTCCCTAGTTTATCAATAATTGCTATATCAAATTCTTGCAGTAATAATAACCATCTAATAAATCTTCCTCCTATTACTAGATTATTCATCAAGTACCAGATGGTTTCATGATATATATATATATATATATATATATATATATATATATATATATATATATATATATATATATATATATATATATATAATTTATAACCAGTAATATAATGTCTGAATTTGTATATGACATAAATTATAGTAAGAAATTATTTTTCAGTGGTTATATAATTTATTTCTATTGTAGTTAAGTTATTACTTATATAATATATGGCATACATATTTCCATTTTCATATTTCTATCCCAAAACCACTCCCATGGAATTATGTGATGCATCTGTATAGATGTGGAAGAGTTGTGACTAGCTAGGTCCTCTTAAGACTAGTGCAATACTAAGCTTTTCTTTGATTGTCTCAAATGCTTGTTGACAAGTTGAATTCTAGACAAATTCACTTTATTTTGAGAGTAAAGAAAACATTTGAGAAAAAATCTTGCTAAAATCCTCTATGAATCTTTTGTAATATCTTACATGTCCTAGAAAACTTTTAATGTTAGTTTGATTTTGAGGAATAGGCAATTTTGAAATAGCTTCAATTTTCTTTGGATCAACTTGTATTCCTTTTGTAGAAATATGATGACCTAAGACTATGCCTTCTTCTACCATAATCAAACATTTATCATGACTAAGGGAGAAATGGTGATCTTCACATCTTTGTAATACTTTTACAAGATTATTCAAACCTTCATCAAAAGATTCTCCATGAATAGTAAAATCATCCATATAAACTTGTACACAGTCATTGGTCAAGTCTAAGAATATGGCTAAGATAACTCATTGGAAAGTGGTAGGTGCATTGCATAAAACAAAATGAAATACTCTATAATAAAATTTTCCCCATGGGTAGGTGAAGGTTATTCTATCTTGATCCTCAGGTGCCACTTGTATTTGGTTATATCCACTAAAGCCATCTAGGAAAGAAAAGATATTTTCCTAGCTAGATTATCAAGTACTTGATCAATGAAGGGTAGAGAGATGTAGTATCTCATTGTTGAGTTTTTTTTATCTCTCTATATTCAACACATAATCTCCATTTAAAATTTTTATTATAGATAATGACCAGGGGAGAGACCCATTGGCTATCACAAATGGGATAAATAAATCCTACTTCTAATAGCTTCTCAATTTTTGTTTTAATAATGTCTCTCAAGGTAGGATTAATTCTTCTTTGTGGTTGTCTTACTGGCTTAATGGTATCTATGTAAATATGGTGTGTACAAATACTTAGATGAATTCCTTTCATATCTTGATATTTCCATGTAAAATATTAAGAGTAAGTACATCAAAAACATTCATTTCTTGATCATTTGTCAACCAACTATTTATATTGAGTGTCTTCCCTATGTTACTATTATTTGTTTAGTTCTTAGAGGGAGTAATTTATTTATTTTAATTCACTCATAAATAAATTGAGAGGACATGGATGCAAAAGTAATGTATGAAATGTAATAGCATCTTTAACAATTTTTTCTCTTGTAGGAATGATTCTAGCTAAAGGACAATGGAAGGTTGTAAGAAATCAATCTTGTCCTTCATATGCCCATTACATCACCCTATTTTGAATGTATTTATGATCATACAATGTATTTCAATAGGTGGAAGAGGATGAATGATTATAATAATAATAATTTTTATCTTGAAATACCTTTTATTCAAATCCATAGCTAGTTTGTTGCAAATGTCACTGGACTATCAAAATCTATAGTTGGACTATCAAGATCCATAACATTTTCAATACTTATTAATAACTCATCATCTACTTCAACTATATGTTCAATGATTGTAACCATAGATAAAGAAGAGATACTATCATGTTTTTCATCAATTTTATCTACCCATAATTGTTTGACAATATTGATTGATTGTTGAGCAGGTGGATATAACGAGATTCATTTTGCTTTAAAACCATTTGAAATGGTCATATCCCTCGATATACAATTAATCAATGCTGCTACAGTTGCTATCCAAGGTCTTCCTAGAATCATTGGGTATCCAATCTATTTGTTCTTAAGTTGGAAAACAATAAAATAAGTAGGATAATCCCATGATTCTATGGTTAACATTATGTCTATAATGACACATTTTAGTTTAGCAGTGGAATAATCTAGAATTTGTAGGATTGTGGTGGTTGGTTGTATCTCTTTTAGAGAGAGATTATACATGGTGTCCATAGTCATTACATTAATGGTGGGCCCCTAAATATACCAATACATTTGGTATCTCTTGCCATCTAATTTTTATATAAATGACAAGACTTCCTGGATCTCTATATTTAGGTAAGATCAAATTTCTTGATAATATATTAGCATGTTTACCATCAACCTGTATGATCTTAGGATAATATATTTTTCTTCTAGGTGTCTTGATACACAAGATTTTGATCATCTTATTTATTTTTAGAATATCCCAAATGGTTTGTAATAATAGAATCTCTATATTTAGTTTTTGAATTTCTTAAATCAATTCAGATTCCTTGTTGTTTTCAACTTCCTTTAATATTTTTAGAAAAGGCATAGAAGGAGGTGTTAGAATTACTTCCTCTATTTTTCTAGTTTCCTCTTGAGATTCTTCTTCTATATTTGGTTGACTTTGTGGACTTGTTTGTTCTTGTGTTAATTCTATGATGATGACCTCAGGTTTTTGAACTATTCTTCATAACCTCAGATGAATATCTACACATTTAATAGCTCTTACTCCCATTTTATCACCTTGTTCATTTACAAAAACCTATCTATTTTTTGGATTTGCTACTAGCTGAGTAGCTAGCTAAGGCTTTATTACTTGTTCTATCAGGGTAGTTTGATTTCCTTGGGGAGCCATTAGTGCTTGTTGTTTTAGTTGTTTTGGATATCTTCTTTGATGTTGTTGATTATAGTTTTGACTAGAATTCCAATGTTGATTTGTCCAAGGTTATTGATGACCTTGTGGCATCCATGTTTGTTGCAAAGGATGAGGCATCATCCACTATTGTGGCATCCATTCCTAGGCAACCATGGTGGTGCAACCCACATTTGTGGAGGTGCATGCCATTGTTGATAAGGAATTCTTGAGCCAAATTGTTGATTTTGTTGAAAGGTATTTCCTTATCTCTGAATAAAATTGATTTATTCTATGGCTTGTGTATTTTATTTAAACTAATTATTGACTAGAGAGGTGACTAAAATTCTTTGTGTCATGATCTTTAGCGTCATAGATTCCATAAATTTTAGTTTTATCCAAAAGATAGTAACTAAGTGCATGTTTCATTCTACATTTTAAGCAATAAATCTCCAATGGTTCAATATTTGATTTGGCCTTAGCTTGTAATCCATCTAATTTTGAGTTTCATTGGACCAATATGTCTATTTTTCTTCCATTAATTTACTTACATCACTATATTTTCATTATTTCCCTTTTCTACTACTAGGTTTTGTTCTAGAGTAGTTGGTGCATGACCATTGAATTTCTTAAAAATTTAGTTTAGTGATATCCCATTTTCCCATAAGATTTAAAACATCTCTAGAAGATTCATGCAATCCTTTAATAAATACTATTTTAATCACTTCTTCAGGTGACTCATAACCATATCTATTAAGAGCAAAGACAAACTAATCCAAATAATCCTCTAGATTTTCATCTTCATTTTTTCTAATTTTGAAAAAATATTTCTTCCTATCCTTGACCCGAAAGTAATCCTAATATTTATCCAAAAAGGATATTTCCATTTCTTTCCAAATGTGAATAGAGTTCCCTCCTAGCCCCATGAACCACCTCATTTCCCTTTCTTTCAAAGTAGAATAAAAAGCTTCAATTTTTCTCTATTTGAGGTGTAATCATAGGTCTGATATAGAAATTTATACTCAAATAGAAATTGGTTTAGGTCTTCATTGGATAGTCCTCTAAAAGTTAGTAAATAGGCTGGAGAAATATTTTTCATAATTTATTCATCATCTTCAAAGGCAATAGGATAAGATAAATTCCTCTCAATAGCATTCCTTCAAGGGTTCTCTACTTGGCCTACATTTTCACCCATGTCAAATAAAGTTCTAATGAGAGGAGGGGATTTTGGTTGTTCAATATTTATGATTTTAGCTTGTACAAAAGAGGATTCTTCTGGTTCCTTATAAATATTTCTAAAAGATTCATCTCTTTTTGCAATTTGTCTATTTTTTTTTGAAGCAACCTTGATTATTTCCTACAAAAAATCAGAATCTTTTAAGACAAACCTACCCTATGGATCCCTCAACCTAATAATATACTTGATATTGACAAAAGAGTGATTTATTTTGTTTTTGTATTTTTTTTTGTGTTTTTATACTATTAACCTTACTTTTACCTTACTAACACCTAAATGAGTTCCCTGACAACAACATCAAAAATGATGGTTGTTATTATTACCCCTTAATTTAACCAACACAGGTTGGTGTTTGTTCTTACCAAGGTAGTGTCTAAAGCTATTTTTAGTAAGGTAGTTTGAGGCTTCATCTTAATAATATTTATTTTGGGTATTTTTAAATATTATGCTAATCTACTTTTAACTCTTAAACTATGATTTTGAAAGAAAACACTCTTTGTAGAAACATAAACCACTCACTCTAATCTAATTTGTAGAATTTGAAAATGTTTCTCACAAATGTAAAGCAAAATCACTCTTACAAAATTAAAAGGATATCAGATCTAATTTACTAGTTAAAAATAATAACAAATCTATACTTGTTGAATCTGGGAAAAAAATGCTTATGCTAGAAATAAAAATTGACTATTTATATTTATAATGAAAATAAATATAGAACAAATTTATAAATACCAAATATATTTCTGATGTTTCCTTAAGCATGGGACCTTACTCCCTTAGATCCAAGTCTAAATTAACTTAGCTTTAAGAGACTCTTCAACACATAAATTGAGAAAAGAGCTACTTCTATATTTTGTATTTCAAAGAATCAAAAATTACAATATTATTGTATGTATTTAAAAAAATTATAGATCTAATCATGGATATATCTATTTATTCTATATCAACAAGTATCTTATCCATAATTATAGGAAATAACCTAGTTATATTGAAAATAAAAGATATTTTGGATGGATTGAGAGATATAGTTAGAATAGGAAATCATTGCAATGAGATCTTTTAGGAATCAAAAAATCCATAGATAAAATTTTTAATTGCTAACTATATCAATAAAATATTTACATATATTGTCATTCTTATCTTCTATCTTCACTATTGTAACTTAGAGTAGCAACTCCCAAAATGGAAGGCTTAGCAGAAAAAGACATCTATATATACATATCCAAAAATGAAAATATTGAAAAGAGTCCTTTATATTGCTATAAAGAGGTTAGATAATCCATTTGAATAATTTAGAATGAGTTATAGTCAATTTTGAAGTGATCTAGATTAATTCATAGCAAAACTAGAACATTTTATAGCTTTTTATCAAAAACTATAGCTCCCCTATCAAAATCTAAAGCTCACTATTAAAATCTAGAGCTCACAGTTGAAATCCAAATCTCACCTGTCAAAATCCATAGTAACTATAGAATCTTTATCTTGGTCTTTGGATCTCCTTATCTTCACAATCTTATAAAAAAAATTATTAACAATACCATTTACTTGTACAAGTCAAAATATGGAGCCTAAAACATGAAAATATTCATCCATTTCCTACTTTATACAAGTTTTAAACATCAATATTACGTACAATGCTCAATCATTTGATATATTTAAGGTCATAAATTATATTAATAATGAGTCATTTTATGGACTCATCAGTAAATTTCATATATATATATATATATATATATATATATATATATATATACAATGCTCAACCATTTGATATATTTAAGGTCATAAATTATAGTAATAATGACTCATTTTATGGACTCATCAGTAAATTTCATATATATATATATATATATATATATATATATATATATATATATATATATATATATATATATATAAGAGGGATCAAGCCCCCACATTGTAGGAAAGGTGGATTACCACCTAGGAGATGAGACTAACTCAACTATGCAACCTAATCATACTTATAACATAGTGAATGTGAGTGAACTAAGTCAACTCACACTATCAAACTAGTGAGGATAGATGATAAAATAAACTCGAAACTATAAACTTGTCAATATTTAGTGATTTAATCACCTCAACCATACCAAAAATCAAACCAACTATTGTAGTAGATTGTCTCAATATAGTATATAAAAGTCCAACTTGGTGGGTGGTGATAGTCCTTATAAGTGTTTAAAATCTTAAACTGATTTGATCTTTCAATATTAGGCATGAATTATATAACATATACACCTTATATATGTATCATGCTAAGGATGTGTATAACAATGTTACCAATGTATATAATTCTACCATAAATGTGTATTTGAATCATATAACTACGAATCTAACTAATCTAAAAACTATGTAAATGTGGATAAAATGTTTCCAAACCATGCCCCAATATATATCTAAAACTAAAAGTGGTGTAAGTGTGGAGAAAATATTTCCAAAACATACCTAGACTATAATATGGAACTGAGAACTAGTGTAAATGTGGAGAAATATGAAAATTGATATAACTACCAATATGAAGGATATGTTTCTAAAACATGCCCCCAATGTAATCTCAATATGTTTCATATTGAATAAGTTTGGAGACAATGTTTCCAAAACATTCACCCATTGAATCTAAAATTTGGAATATATAGAAGCCATGCCTATATAACATGCCCCCATTAAATTTAAAACTATGAATATATGGAAGCCATGCTTCTATGACATGGACCCACTAAATTTGAAACTATGTATATGTAGAATCCATGTCTCTATGGCATGTCCCCATTAAATCTAAAAATATGAGGGATGTGAATAATTCCCTATTCATCTTATGGAGATGTAGCCTAGCCATCCTAATTTGTATAGCATGGAAAGAAAGGAATGTCTGGATGTTTGAAAATAAATCATGCCCATTATATGTGGTTTTGAGAGAGATAAAACTTTACATTTATGAAGTGGTCTCTTCACATTTTGAAATAAAAAAAGGTATGATAACATATTGGGATATGAAAATTTATAAAAAATGGAAATTTATCAAATAACTTCTCATTAATGGGTAAATGGTAAATAAGCATGACAAGAGAAGTATAAAAGAGGTAGCCTGGAACCCACCTAAACCTGGTTAGTTTAAACTAAAATTTGATGTTGCATGCAGAGGAAATTTAGAGGCTTCTAGTGTAGGATGTGTGATAAAGGATTATATTGGATCTCTAATTAGAGACTTATCTCTAAATATTCTAGATGGGACAAATAAGGAAGTTGAGGCCCATGCATTGGTAGCTAGAGTGGAGATGACCTTAGAATGTGGAATCTCTCAAGTAGTGATTCAAACCATGAATAATCAAAGGCTAAATATTAGAAAATAATTAACATTTTAGATATTATCTAGCCTAAATTGGAAATTTTTTAAGATTGCACATGTTCCCATTACTTTCAAGAAAATAATAAAGTTGTTGACTTTGTGGCTAATGTAGCAATTGATCAACTCTTGGATGTAATAATGGATAATATTAACACTAGTTATAAATATTTTAGAGACTTTAATCAAATTATTATATGAAATTTTTAGGTGATTATTATTATTTTTATTTGTATTTTTTAATATAAATTGAATATATCCAATTTTTTCTTTTACAAAGGTGTTTTCCATGATTTTGTGTTGACATGTTTGTAAGTTGGTTTATATTTGGGCTTTGATGGTGAATTTTCCTAACTCCAAGTGAAAGGACTTACCTTGATTTATCATGATAACCATTATAAGATTTTATACGTGCACATTTATGGTTTGGGATTGTTTTGTGAGTGCAATGATCATGAGAATTATTTCATTAAGTGTTTGAAAAAATTATTCAGGGCCATTTTTATATGCATAAAAAGTGAGATGGATTAATTATATGTGGAGTCTGTGGTGTGGTTGATGATATTAGACAGAGCCAAGAATAGATAAATGGGGTTTGCAAGCTTGGTATCTTGAATGCATCTTTTTAGTATTTTATGGATTCTTATTATGGAGGTGGTAAAATTAATTGAGTATGTTTTAGGGATGGAAAATTTGTCTTCAATCAAAAGGGTAAGATACAATTATGACTTGGCTTCTCTATTCTCTAGCAATCTGTGTTTGGTAATGTTAGACTTAGATTAGGTCTAAAAGTTTTAGGAATTTTTTGTGTGGCCAAAATATAGGTAGAGTCTTCTATTAGATATTGAAACCCTCCCACTTGGTTTGTCTCCCACTCTACCATTCTCATGTAGGGATACCTTGGGTTTTATCCCTCTATCTCTTTTTCTTGATATGGAATCAAGGTTTCTAGTGTTAGTGAATTTTTCTCAAGAAATGGATGAGGCCTGTGAAAGTAAACAAAAAGTGTTAGGGAATAGGGGCATTTGTATGCCTAAATTCTAAGATTTTTTGCAACCTATTTTGGGTTTGGAAGAATGGTGGGCACTAAAAAGGAAGCCAAAATTAGTTAAGGTAATTAAATGGTTGGTAAATTGAGTTTCAAGGGGGGTTTTCAAGGTACCCCCTTTGTGAAAAGGAAAAATCTAGTTGCTAAAGGACCTAGGTAGATCTTAAAGATGTCTCATCTTCTCTAATTAGTAGGAGTCTATTGGAATATAGTCTGATAAGGTGGTATCATCAAGTGAAGTAGTTGATGAATTCAAGGAATAGAAATTTCATGTGTCCATTTTTAAAAATACTATTAAACCATGCATGTTAGGTGACTTCTTACCTAATAATGGGAGAATGGTAGTATTAGTAATATTGAAATGATTTTTTTTTGTTTGGTATTTTTGGCTAAACTCGGGACTATATGTTGTAATAAGTTATTCTTAGTGTGATTGTTGGATAACATGATAGTTTTTGTTAGTGACTATTGAACTATTATTTGTTGGACAGTGACTGTTGGATAACTTAATATATGAAAATGTTCAGTTTTTTGGTTTAGTCATTATGCATTAACATAGTTAAATGTTAATCTAGACTAGTCTTTTTTTTCTATTGAATATCATATGTTATAAGGGCTAGGGACTCATAAACTCTCTAGCATCGATCAAGAAAAAAGAGAGGGACTATATCCCCATGTTATTGATTGAAAGTCTACATTTTTTCCCTAATAAAATTTTCAACCAACAAGCTTAATAACCATGATTTGTAAAAGAAAAAAATTATAAATAATTCAAGAATCAACTCCATTTTATTTAAAATTCCAAATGTAAAGGTGGTATAATATAATAATTTCAATATAATCACAAAATTACAACTCCATGTATAGCAATGCCTTGGTAAGAACATGTATGGACAAGTAGCACTTTAATGGAATGAAACATAACATATACCCTAGCCTTTTTTCATAAAATGTTATACACCATTAATAACAAATAAAAATGTGATAATTAACAAGTAGAAATTAATAATTAATAAATAACAATTAAAAAATATCATCTTTTGAAATATAACACATATCTTGGTGTACCTACTCATTCTTTGCACCACACCCTACTACTATGTTCCCTTCAAATCTCCATGTGATTTTATTAATGAAAATCATGTGGGGATCATCTTAATATTACTTATTTTTCTCTAGATATCTCATAATGCTTGGGTTTTGAATTAACATATTTTAAAACATGTGAAATAATAGAAGGGAAAATTCAATAGTACCTAGTATTTCCACATTTTAATGTTGCAAGTTTATTAAATAAAAAACAATTTTCATTATTAGGGAAAGATCAAATAGATTATCATCAATATTATGGTTTCCCTTCATCTATTTAATTTCCTCCTCCATGTTTTCATGGATTCCTCCTATAATAATAGGGTGTGCATTAAATTTTCAACTAAAAAGAACAACTTCACTTTCAATTCCTTATAAGATGTCAACCTAGCATAAACTCTTTCTATCACAAAAAATTATTCTACAACCTTCTTTTTCAATGTATTATTTTTCCTCAAATCATTATTATTTATATTCAAATCATCATTTTTTCCTTAAATCCACATTATCCTTCTCAATAGTGTTGAGGTTATCATAAAATACTAAAACATAATTGTTATATTTCATGGCTTAAATTTATAAAATTTGGATAGACCTTAATTATTCATTTAATATTTTTTCTATGGTGTGATCTAATCACTATGTTATTAAGTAGGAATAGTAAACACTTTTTGGGTATTTTCTTGTTCTATATTCAATGTTCTAATAATAAATAGCATGTTCCAACTTTTTAACCTTAAAATATAAATTGAGGGAATTTAGGGTTATATATTCTAGGGCATAAGGATAATAAATTATCACTAAAGTATTCCAACTAATTACAAAACTTAGATAAAAATATAATAAATTTATTATGTTGAGATATGTTAAAAATTAAAAGTACAGGTATGTTAGGTATTACAATGATAATGAAAACAATATAATTATTTGTTTCTGATGATAATATAGATCTAGATCTAAAACATGTAGAAAGTGGATTGGGTATAGATTTTGGATTAATATCCTAATCCTAAAAAATATACCTCTATAGTTTTAGACACTTGTATCAACCTAGGATGGTTGCATCGACACCTCTATTTAGATCAAATTCAAGTGTATGATATAGATTACCTATTAAAACTAGATGTAACCACCTAGTTGATTTTCAGTTCTATGTTACCTTCACTCTAGTGTATTTATATCTCATTCATGTATTGTCACTCCTTATCAAATGATAAAACCTTTGTTCTTCATTTTCATAGTGGTTATGGGAAACATATAGTAGTGGGCACATGATGTCAAGCTGTTAGAGGTATAATTACTAAGAGGGGAGGTGAATTAGTGAGCCCAGATGTTTGAATTCCAATCCTTTCAACTATTTGACAATTATAATATACCAAATTGATCAATAAATATTAACAAGAGAGGTCATTCATTACTTTTATACACAAGATCAAACACATAACACATAGTTCTTGTGGGAAACCTTCATAAGGAATAAAATCCATTCTCAAGCCTAAATAACATAGACTAATTATCCTATAATAAATTACAAACAAGAGACTAGTCAAGTCCTTTAGACCATAAAAACTTGATAAAATCCTCTTGACCAAAGGCCTTTAGTGAAACACTTGTTTCATAAGGAGTAACTACCCCTAAGGAAGATCAACTCCTTTACACATTCCTTTGATCACTTCCACCTTAGTAATAATGTCTTCAACACTTGATAATAGATCTTTGATTATCTAACCCTTAAAAAAACACTCTCTCTACATCATACGGGCCTCTCACATAGGTATGCCATAATCTCTCTCCTTCACTCAAACTATCCTCATATGCACACTTAGACTTCTTCACATATCCTCAAACTACTAGATAACTATTTGGACATCATAAATATCACCTATAGGTCATACAAATAGTATTTAATCTACTCTACTCATTAACTCATTAATTTAGAACTCTACCTCTTCTTTACTCCATAACTCTCATATATACCTTATACACATCTCCCACAAGTCTAGAAACCAACACATTTGGTTTCACCATTTATAGATAAATCATGATGATTAATATCACAATATTTCCTATCAGACACAACACATGCCTTCACCCTTAAGGTATCTAACATGGGTCATACTTAGGCATAACACACTTTCAAAATAATCCTAAGTCACCTTTAGGTCATATGGAGACCCATTCATCTCTTTGACACTTATTCAAGAAAAATAATAATACAGGACCACTTATAAATACATGGACCCATTCCAAATGACCCCTTTGACATCTTCAAATTATCATAGTTTCCAAAACACTCTTTTGCTAAAGCATAATTATCTCAAACACTTTTATGTACACATAGTCACCATGAATGAACACACAGTCAACCTCTAAATGTTTTTGAATACTACATATGATTAGTCAAACCTTAATAATTCACAAAAAATATCCTCATGGAGTATAAAACATTCTTCAATATCTAATTCATCATTAAATGTTGAAACAACACCAAAATGAGCTCAATTACCCTTCTTAGGCTATAGAACATAGTCAACTTTGGAGCTCAATATATTTGAATTTACATACACTAAAACCTCAAAATTTATATTTTGAAATTCACCTTGGATTCCTCTACAAATTTTATTTTTACTACATGGTAAAACTATACATATATTGAAAGTTATGTCACATAAACTAAGTACTAGATTTTCCTTTATTAAATTCAAATATTTAAATTCAAACTGTCACAATTAAGCATCAAATACTATGCTCACATATTGTGTCCTTGTTTATTTAGATCAATAATTAACCATCACTATTATTTTATGAATCTTTAACTTTATCACATAGCGTGCTAATGCCAAACATTAAACCTTGAACATGTTGACCTCATCTTGTGCAATCTTGCAATATTGACTCATCGCACACCATTGATCTCTATAGATCAGTCAGATCTTTAAATTATAATTATCACCATTAAAACTTACTTAGAACCCCCATTATCATGACACTTATCACCCTTGCATGCATTTTGAGCACTTATACTATTAAACATCTAGCACTTGTTCTCATTCGAATAGACACACACCATTGATCTTGATTTGTATGAATGCCTATGAGTCATTGGATCTCTAGAGAAGCTCAATATTTAAATTCACTAACCAACAAAAACTTTGACCTATTTTACTTGATGCACACCATATATATTCACTATATGATCACTTATGATCCATTATATCTCCATCTAATCGCGATCTTTAACATCATGAAAAATAAACTAAGTATGGGGACCATTGTTATCTGCCTGAAAGGCCAAATGTGAGCCTCAATAACTTTTGTTGCACTTGGACACATGATCTAAAATTTGGAACATAAGATCTCTTCACATATGATATAAAAAAATGTGTCAAACTTCTCTTGTAACCCTCACATGTGTGAGATATAATGACATTAAAATGCCTTCTCAAATTTATCTATTCACAAAGTCAACTATGCCTAGAACTTATCTGGAAAGGCCAACTTTGCACATGCATAGGTTTTGATGCTCTTCATAACTTGACCTAAAAGTTATCATAACCAAATAGGCACAAAAATGAACAAAACCATATTATAAACTTCTAATTAAACATCCAAATGTGTGAGATATGACTATATCAATATGCTTACTTGGCTTTTCTTGCCACATTGAAAATTTAGCTACGTATGGGAAAACACTATCAAAATGCCTGAGATTCCAAATTTAAACACACATGAATCTAGTTTTACTTCATCACATGATTTGAGAATTTATACATAGAAAATAGGGACTAATTATATCCTAACCCTATAAACAACTCCCCCTGACTCATCCACACATGGTAATGTTAACATCAACAAACTACCTACTCAGATTTTTTGCCACTGGACCCAAAATGTCTAGATGAAAACAATGATAAACCAAATTAAATACATACATTAAAAAAATAATTCAAATAAAATAAAACCTCTTATATTATCCTTTTCACATGATCAATACTCTATACTCATCCCTAAACATCTCTAACCATGCTAAAATTGAAGATCAACCAAGCCAACTTCAAGCACAGTAAGACAAGAACATTGCACACTTTGTCATTTCCACTTAGAATATCAAAGAAATTAATCCATTCCTATGAAAACCTCCATGAAATCACCATGAATTCATTAACAACTCTCAAATAATCTCCCCCTTTTTCATTGATGTCAACACACATCATACAACTCACCTTCCTCTCTCTTCAAGCACTCTCACAATATAAACTTTCTCTCCCTTTCACACAATGACAAAGTGGGTAAAAACTAATCCTAAGTTCATATAAATACTAATAATATGATAATACCATATTATAAATATATTACAAACTCCCCCTTACCTTGATCCTACCTATTCTTGCCTCGATAACATCCTCTTGTTATAAGCCAACATTCTTCTTTAAACAAACACTGTAACCAATGAAGAAAGAACACACAAAAATACTAAAATATGATATAACTCACCAAGAAACATCTGATATGGACTCCCCATAATATTTCTAAGCAATTTCACCTTTTGATCATCTTCAAATCTCCACACACCATGAAGAATCACCACACATGCTTACTAGCATTCTCTCTCAAGCTACCTCAATAACCACCAACATAACTTCATGCCACCCAAAAAATTAGAAACATGTTATAAATAAACCTAATAACTGACCTTAAAAAAAAATACCTTTCTCTTTTGGAGAAAACTAAGCAAAAAAGCACTCTTCTTCACACTAGGCCTGCCCAGTCTCCTTATAGCCCTATTAGGAACTAGTAGAGCCCACAACTTTATATAGATATAATTTCAAGACCTAAAAATTCATGTCTATATAAATATCATATGGCCCATTAATCACACCAAATCTTAACAACTACATCATCTTTTGAAATATACTTACTTCATAACCCAACTTGTCAATTAGGCCTCCATCATGACAAATACATGAATGATTTAAAAAAACACAAACCTTAAATTCTATGTGAAGCTTGATTTTACAACCCATTTGGCCCATTCAACTTGTTAAGAATCCTTAGATATCAACTCATAAGTCATACCACTTTTCTATCATACCCCAAAACCCTATAAACTCAAAATAAATAAAGTCAACAAACCTCCTTATGGTCAACATCCACCTCTAAAACCTCTTATAAAACTAGATATAACCATTAAAAACTTATAAACCAAGATTTTATCTTCCACATATTTAGTAACCCATACATCTTATAACCCATTTTAGGATCTGCATACTCTTAAGCATAAACTAGGAAACTTGAGAGCAAACAAAAATCTCCAATTTGACTTCAACATACCTTTAGACCACAAAACCACCTGGACAATGCTATAATAAGGTAAATATACCTTTATATGTAAAAACTCATCTATAAAAGTCACAAAACCTCCTTTTCCACTTGTAAACCTTTAATCTAACCATGTAGACTGACCATATACAACTATGACATCATTCTAACATCACCACAACATATCTTCCACATGGACATACATGCTCCAACTAAAAACACTCATCTCTATCCTTCTAGGAACTTCTAAATAATACCATATCAATACATGATTCTCCATTTAAAGGAGTCTCTTAAGAAGCATAGATAGAGATATCTTCTACACCATAATTCTCTAAAATAAACTGAAGCTAGGAGTGGCCCAAATCTCCTCAATAACCACCAGAATCCTCTTATAGCTATAAAACTTATTGTTCATGTTATTCTTCTTCTTAGTCTAAATTATGACAACTGGTTCCTTTTCTATATCACTCTCCTTCTCTTCTAAGATAGAATTGACAATACATGGAGCAATTATGGAATCTTGACATACCTTTTCATTTGAATAATCTTCCTTGCAGCTTGGAACCTCATCACTAATCACTAATAATTGATGTTATTTTAATAAAACTTGCTCAACAATATCAAAATGTTCACTTAGATCCATACTTACCTTAAAACTAGCCTCAACCAGTACCTTGGACTTCTCCTTGAGCTTCATTTCTTCATTCTCAACATGAGTAGATAGTGATAGCCCTTGGCACTCATCAACTTCTAAAGCATTCTATACCATATTAAATAGAGTACTTATATCTCCAATCTCATCATGACTCACACTTACCACCTTTAGCTTTCATTAATTAATTTACATTCTTCCTTGCACTATAGGAGCATGATTAAACCTATTCTTATTATAGTCATTTATTTTAGAATCTAGGAATGTGACCAATATAATCATAGTTGTAGAAAATAATATTCCTTGATGAAAAATCATCTTGTCTTACTTTATTTGAACAAAAACTATCAATGTGTCCAATGTCATGACAATTGAAACAAACTACTCTTTTTAAATAAGGCTTACCTTACCTTTCCTTATTTAGACAATGCTTAGTAAAGTGTCTCTAATAAATATAGTTGAAACACTCAACCTTATTCACACCTTTCGACTAATGACTCCCATAGTAGTCCCATGAAAACTCATTTTTAATGGATCTTCTACATTATCTAGCTATATTCCTAAACTAATTACAAGTATAGCAGCAACCATTAAAATTTACATACCTCATGTCATTTGGTTGTCTGATCTGATTTGTCTTCATTCTACCAACACCTTTATTCCTTGTCTGATGATTTTCCATTAAATTTTGATCCAATTTTATCTCATTGATATTCATGTCAACTTGAAAATCAAATTTGGTCTCTTCATTAAAACCCAATCTAGATTTATCCTTAGCTAAATTTTGACTCTTTAGTAGATCATCTAGATCATTAGAAATTTTATCAAACTTGAAAAATAATTTTTCACATTGATTATATACTTTTCTAATTCATATTTCAAAGACATGATCTCAGAAGCATACCTTGAACATTATTCTTCTTTTGCTCTTATACTTGTAGACATAGATTCTAACTTAGAATTAAGAAACATGATTGCACCTTCATGATCTCTAGAGTCTTAAATCAATCTTGCCTCAAACACATTGAATTGTTCCTCATAGTCCTCGAGTTTAGATTTCATCTTCTTATTTATCTTATTCTCAATCTTCAGTTCTTCAAGAGCATTTGTGATTGCAGTCTCACAATCCATCTCATCTTCATCATCATCTGAATCACTCCAAGTAGAATCTTTTTGATGTGATCATCTTCCTTCCTCATCCATGAATAGGTATTCATCTTCAATAGGAACATTATCTTCATGATCATACTTTGTGTTACTTACTTCACTCTCATCTAATGAGTTGTAATCTCTTTAGTGTAGAGACTCTTCTTATCCTTGAAATACTTCTTGTCAAATATTTTGAATTCTTTTTTACTTTTATCAGACCTAAATGATCTCTTTCCATCATCATGACCTTGATCATGCTCTTCATCATCATCCTTATCATACTTATGAGGGTAATTATTATCAAAATGTCCTACCTCTCCATAGTTGAAGCATTTGAGGGGTAGTTTACCCTTATACTTGTCTGCACCTATTTTTAATTTTCTTAAAATCAAAGAAATTAGTTCATCCTCATCTATATTAGAAATGTCATCCTCCTTAGGTTTCTTACCTTGGAACTTCTTCCTTGTCTTCATTTTAGTTTTGAAATTTGATTCCTTCTTTGGTGGTATATCATCATTCTTCCTCATGTCATAGGAAGTAAGAGTGCCATGGAATTGATCCATCTTCAACTGAGTAAGATCATGACTTTATTCTATAAAAAATATTTTGGATCAAAATTTATGGATAGAGACCTTAATACCTTTTGAACTATAGTATCCTCTTCAAGGTTCTCTCTAAGACCTTTGATGATGTTCACAATCTCATCAACTCTCTATAGAAAGGATTCCATAGAGTCTTCTTTCTTCATCTTGAGACTTTCAAATTGCCTTCTATGAGCTTGTAACCTAGCAAGCTTGACCTTTGAATCTCCTTCATAAATGATCTACATTTTGTCTCATATCTCTTTATTATATTTACAATGGTTTACCTTGGTGAACTTAGTCTCTATAAGACCATAAATGATGGCATTCATTGCCCTAAAATTATTCTCAAATATTTTCTTATCTATAGCACTAAATGGATGAGTAGTAGGAACATCATAACCATCCACAAAAGATAGCCATACATAAAACCTTAGGTACATAATGTATGTCCTCATCCTTTCACTCCAAAAATAATAATTGAATCCATTGAACTTTGGTGATTGATTAGTAGATAAACCTCCTTTATGACTAACCATATTGTACCTTGGATCACCTTCAATTTATTAATCTTCTACCCAAGGACCCATTTAGATACAAATTTTTAGAGGTACAATCACTAATAGGGGGGTTGAATTAGTGATCCTAGATATTTTAATTCTAATCCTTTTAACTATTAGATAATCAACATATACCAACTTGATCAAGAAACATTAACAAGAGAGCTCATTCATTCAATGTATACACAAGATCAAACACATAACACATAGTTCCTATGGGAAACCCTCATAGGGAATAAAACCCACTCTCATTCCTATAACACATGGACTACTTTTTATATAATAAATTATAAAAAAGAGATTGTTCAACTCCTTTAGACTAAAAAAACCTTGATCAAATCCTTCTGATCAAAAGCCTTTAGTGAATCACCTGTTTCACAAAGAGAAACTATCTGTAAGGAAGATCAACTCTTTTAGACCCTCCTTTGATCACCTTCACCTTAATACTAATGTCTTCAACACCTAATTATGGATCTATGATTATCTAACCCTTTCAAAAACACTCTCTTTATCTCATACAGACCTCTCACATAGGCATGCCATAATCTCTCTCCTTCTTCATTCAAACTATCCTCATATTCACACTCAAACCTCTTTGCATATCCTCAAACTATAAGAGAAATATTTAGACATGAAAAATATTACCTACAAGCCATACACATTATCCTCAATCTACTCTACACATTAACTCATCAACTGGGCACTCTACCTCTTCTTCACTCCATAACTCTCACATATACCTTGCACACATCTCCCACAAGTCTAGAAACCAACACATTTAGTTTCACCATTTATAGATAAATCATGATTATCTTGTTCACAATATTTTTTATCAGCCATAACACATGCCTTCACACTTAATTCATCTAACATGGGTCACATTTAAGCACAACACACTTTTAAAATAAGCCTAAGTCACCTTGAGGTCCTATAGAGACCCATTTATCTCTTTGACACTTATTTGAGAAAATTAATAATACAATACCACTTAAAAAATAATGAAACATTTCCACATGACCCCTTTGACATCCTAATATTATCACAATCACCAAAACACTCTTCTACTAAAACATAATTATCTCAAACACTTCTATATACACAGAGTCACCATGAATGAATGCATAATCAAATTCTAAACCTTTGTTCATACTACATATGATTGGTAAAACTTTCATATTTCAAAAAAATGATCCTCATGGATTCTAAAGCATGATAAAATAGATAATATTTCATTAAATATTAAAACATCATAATGAGCTCAATTACCCTTATCAAGTTACTTACATAACATATTCAAACACACATTCAACTTTGGAGCTCAATATATTTGTTTATACATACATTAAGACCGTCAAATTTATATTTACATATGAAAATAATAGTCGTATATAAATTATATTTTTACTTCATGGTCAAATTCTACATAGATAGAAAGTGATGGCACATAAACTAAGCACTCGTGTTTCCTTTATTAAATTCATATATTTGAATTCAAACAATCACAATTAAACATTGAATATTATGCCCACATCTTATGTCATTGCTACTTGAGATCAATCATGAACCATCAATATTATTATAAAAATCTCAACCTTTAAAACATAGTGCACCAATTCCAAATGTTAAACCTTGAACATGTTGACGTCATCTCGTGTAATATTGTAATATTGACTCATCACGCACCATCAATCTCTGTAAATTAGTCAAGTCTTTACCTTATAGCCCTCACCATTGATATTTATTAGAACCCCCATGATCATGAAAATTTTCACCCTCATGTACCTTTTGATTACTTATTATATTAAACATTGAGCACTTGTCCTCATTTTAATCAACATGTACCATCGATCTTGATCTGTACAAATGTCCACGAGCTATTAGATCTCAAAAGAAGATTGATATTTAAATTTAGTAAACAAGAAAAACTTTGACCTATTTAAATTGATACACACCATATATATTCATTTTATGATAACTCACAAGCCATTATATCTCCATCTAGTGATGATATTTAACATCATTCAAAATAGACTATGGGGATTATTGTTATTTGCTGAAAAGGCTAAGTTTGAGCCCCAATAACTTTTGTTGCGCTTGGACACATGATCTAAAATTTGGACCATATGATATCCTCACATATGATAATCCAAATATGTTTCAAATTTATCCTAGAACCCTCACACATGTGATATATAGTGACATTAAAATGACTCCTCGAATTTATCCTTTCACAAATCCAACTATGCCTAGAACTTATCTAGAAAGGCCAACTTTGCACATCATAAATTTTGATGCACTTCATTGATTGACTTTAAAGTTAGCATAAATCAACTAGGAATAAAAATTAACAAACCCATATGATCAATTTATCTTGAAACATACACACGTGTAATATATGATTATATCAATATGCTTACTCGACTCTTCTTGCCACATTGCAAATTTGGCTAAGTATGGGAAAAAACTGTCAAAATGCCTGAGAGCCTAACTTTACACACACATATCTTTTGTTGTGCTTCATTGCATGGCTTGAAAATTTTCACATAAAAACTAGGGACTAATATGATCATAACCATATGACTAAATCCCCCTGACTCATCCACACATGGTAATGGTGATGTCAATAAATTGCTTACTTAGATTTTTTGCCAATAGACCCAAAATATCTAGATGAAAACAATGATCAATCAGATGAAATCCATACATGAACACAAGCATTTAAATCATAAAAAACCTCTTATAAGATCCATTTCACATGCTCAATACTCCATACTCATCCTTAAACATATTTAACCATGCCAAAATAAAAGATCAACTAGGGAAACTTTAAGCACACTAGTACAAGCATATTGCACACTTTGTCATTGTCACTTAGACTATCAAGTAACTTCATCCATTCTTATGAAAACCTCCATGACATCACCATGACATCATTAACAACTTTCTAAAACAAGATTCCCAAAAGGCCCCTCATATAAATGAGAACTAAATGCATACCCAGTACTCTGAAGAGGGCCTCAGACTTATGTATTTATCCCCTACATGATATCTTGTGTGTGAATCATATAATGTATGATAAGTAATTGCAATAGTGACTTAGCTTGTAACTTGTAAAATTTGGTTCATGAAATGATCCTTTAGCATTTCAAACTTATAGATGTGTTATGCCTATGAATGATATGGAAATAGGATAAAATAGTGAAGCTTTTCTCACTTGAGTACTTAATTGAATGCCTTTGGTAAGTTTCCTTATGAGTAGATAAGAATTTGATAGGTCTATGCTAGGTGTGGAATGAAGGATGGTTAATATTATATATATTAATCCCTTTTAAGAATATATCACATTAAATCACTTAGGTGGACCATAGGTATATGTTACATTTTCAAATTGAATTAATTTAGGACACTTGAAAATTATGTTGGTTTAGGACATTTAAATTAACATATGCATCTGATTAGGATGCAAGTGTCTAGGCAGCTAGAAAATAGGAATAGATATAGAAATTATAGAGATGGAAGATAAGTAGGTTTATAACATTCTAAGAAATATAAAATATTTGAGTCATGGGAATAACATTATTTATATTAAGTCATAAGCAATTTAGCATATATTGATAGTGTATGTAAAACTTTTAGTATTGAGAAAGGTCTAGAAGTTAAAAGTGCATCCATGATATGTATTTTCCATGTACATAAGACTGAGGTGATATATAATTCAAAAATAGTGTCTACATTCCCCCACTTTAATTTATTAATGAAATTTCTTGTTTAAATGAAAAGGAATGCATACCTAAGTGTGTATAACACACCTTGCCTTTGCTAGAGTCCAATTTAAATGTTTTGTTAGTGATTTACATGCAACCAAGAGCATGTTATAGTATATAATCAATGTATAGATTTTAAATTGAAATAATTTAAATGATTTAAATTGAAATAGTGTAAGGTTTAGAAGTACACCTGTGTATCGATGCAACTATCTTATTTTTTGGTAATTTTATTTAGAAATATGTATCATAATGAATCACTAAAACTATGATTAGTAAATAAAAATAAAAATTTGGAAAGTTCATATATCTATAGAGAGAGATATTTAAGGACACATTCCCCCAACATTGGATAAAATATGAGTTTCCACCTACAGTTGAGATTATCTCAACACTAAAACCCAATCATACTTATAACCTAGTGAGTGTGAGTGAACCAAGTCAACTCACACTATAAAATTGGTGAGGTTGGATATATAATCAAGTCCAACCTATAAACTTGGCAAGACTAAGAGATTTAATCACCTCAACCATACTAAAATTGAACCAACTATTGCAATATATTAGATCAATATAGTCCTTAAAATTCTAACTCAATAGGTGATGATAGTCTATAGGTGTGTTTTGAAATCTAAAACTAATTTAGATTTTTAATTTTAGGTACATATTGCATAGAATATACACCTTAGGTATGTCTCATATTTAAATTGTGTATAAAAATGGTTCCAATGTATATAATTATGACATAACTGTGTATCTAAATCATATAACTATGCAATGTGGCCAATTTGAAAATTATGTATATATGGAGAACATGTTTCCAAATCATGCATCCACTATATATCTAAAACTAATAAATGGTATGAATGTGGAGAACATGTTTCTAAAACATGCCCCCACTATATATTTAAAAATAACAACTATAAAAAATTTGGAACCCATGTCTCTATGAAATTCCCCCACTAATATTCCCCCTTTTGAGGTAAGGGGAAGTATAAATTAGTAGTCACATTAACTCAAAAAGATAATATTATTGTATAACCTTTGTATGAACCATTTAGCATATAGAAAGAGCACATGTAGTTAGATATATCATTGAAGCATGAAGAATGTGATCACATCAAGTTCTAAGATGCATGATGTAGATCATTGTAATGTCTAGATAGCAACAATACAAGATCATAAAGTAATCAAGCACATACAAAAGAGCACTCAAAATAAAATAAAAAAATAATGGTCCAAGGAGACCTTAAAAAAGGGGCATGCTCAAATTATATACAATCAAAGGGACATGACTTAGTCAAATATCAAAATATTAAAGAAATGATATGTTCAAATGTCAACATACCACAAATAATTACATATTTAAATGTCAAAAAGGAAAATAAAGGCACATGGAATGTAAATAATAGAGCATATTCAAATTCTCAAATAAGCAAATCAAGACACTTAAATAAGTGCATAAAGGAAAGTATAAACAACCAGCATAAACATATAATACTAACCCATGGATCATATGTGTTATTAAAAAATGTTAAGTACATATCATATCAAGTACATTGTGAAATATATAAGCATGGATAAAGGTATGTGTAAGTACATAAGCTCAACATGATAATGTAAAGTGAACATAGAATGATATAACCTAGATTTATCATGATAAAATAATCAAATGCCCCCAATGCCCATATGACATGAATAGAGGAAAGGGTGTAACATATGAAAGTGCATAGATCATATATCTATGTATGCTTGAATCACACTCAAAATATGTGTGAAACACATGTGTATTTAAAGAGTAATGATATTTTTATCTAGTAACATGAAACTAACAACATAGGCTCTAATGATCCAACAAAACATGTAAATGATGAAAATATTTTTGGACTTTTTATTTTCTTTTAAATGATTTTTTTGGTGTTTTTGGAATACTTATGATGACTAATCGAGGAAGTACTCATCATGAAAAGGTGAAGGATCACTTGAAGAATTTTTAATTCTTTTTTTATAGAAACACATAGCCACCTCCTCAATGTTTATATGTAATTTTATTTTGGAAGATTTTGGTGGGGAAGGGTTTCCATATCCATCATGATGAAATTAAATCTCCCTATCCCTAATAATAAAGGTGAAACACATCTAAATTATTCAGTGTTATATTCAACAAACCAATGTTGTCCAAATTTAAATGTGAAATATGGATCCCAATATAATATCCATATGATCATGGGGAACACCTATGGTCCACATGAACTTATAATTAGATGTACCTAGGAGATTATAGCATAAACAAAGAGTATTTTAATTCAATTGTATTGTGTCTCAACTATTGAAGCAATGTAGTGTTCCTCATTATATCGTAATTGTTTCTATCAAAAGTGAGATGTTGACAATAGACCCCATAAATATTAGTAGTAATCATTAGTTATATATGCCTTAGTTGCATTTAAAGATGGTTTTCATATGAATATTTAGAATTGGTTTGTATTTTTTTCTTCTTGAGAATAATTTTTATGCAAACTTCACTCTTATATTTATGAATTTGGTTTTGTAATGTCTGTCACTGATTTGTGTGATGGACTTTTATCTAATGATAGTTAAAATATGGTAACCCTTATTTATTAATAATTATATTATTTTATATGTGTCTATTTTAAGTTAAAGATATCATGATATGTTCAAGTAACATAGAAAGTAAGGTATCTATAGTATCTTGGTGTGATGTGATTTATAGAATCTATTGTGGAGTATTATGAGATACCTTCACATTATTTACATGATGTATCTATGTTTGACCCTTTTATGGTTTACTTAATATGTGAAGGCAAGATGGGTGTATGGAATAACAATAAAATGCATGCTCATCTACCATTTTTTCTTTTCCCTTATCTGGATTTGGTGTTGTGTCCTCTATAAGTGAGTTTATATTATATGTACTAAGATGTATAGGTATGAATAGGTTATGTGAATATTGTTAAGAGGATAAAATTTAAATTTTTACAATGTTTAATATGTCATATCATGAGCTAGATCATCAAAATTTTCATGATAATCTAAAAAATGGCCATCTTTCTGCTTAGTATTTACTAATAAAAGAAGATCAACTATTTTTTTTTATTTTGGCATCATTGGTTCCTTTGGAAATGGTTCTTGTTCTTTATGTGCATCCATGTGCACCTTAGTGTTTAGTGATTTATTTTCATCTAGAGATAAAATAGTCATTTTACTTGAATCAAATATTTTAAAATTGTGTATATTTTAGGCAAGATACGTTATTTAGATGGAACCATTGTAGGGATACCATTTATGCTAGAATGGATTATTTTGTAAAAATTTTAAGGTTCCTCATTATCCAGTATTGAAAATAACATCCCATTATGTAAAAATTTTAGACATCAATGTAGTGTTTATGGAATGGATCCATTTTATGTATCCAATGTCTATGTAATAACACATTATAATGTAATTATTGATACATTACTTGAAAATTAGTTGTTTTCATTTTTGATCCTACTATCACATCCAAAATTATTTATCCAGTTTAGGGGGTATGTGAATTATCAAATCCCTTGATATGTATGAAAATTTTTATATAATATTGGTATTAATACCCAAATTTATTAGGAATTTATTGCTAAAAAAGTTTAGTTCTAATCCATTATCAATGATCACTCGTTTAATTACTTTATTATGCATAAATACTTGTATGAACAAAGGCAAATCTTGGTCAATCTTATCCTTAGATGGTAAATATGTTGGATCAAAGGTAATGAGTTTTGTATTGTTTTTAATATATTACATGATATCTATAAAGTAAATTGGTTCAATATCATTCATAAATTGGGTCTCATCCAATCCATCATATATAATATCCTTATAGATAGGGTATTATTTTTTAAGTTCAAGGATTGATATTGTTTCATGCATGTTACTCAATTGGTTAAAAAGTTCGTATCATTTAGGTTTGATAATAAGTTTTGGCTTAAGATGCACCTATTATATACTAATATGTGGTAGATTACATTAGACACCTTTACCATTTAAAGTAGTGATAACATGGACTATGGAATCTAATATAAGTTATGGGTGAATAATGGGTATGGGATGGTAACTATCACTCGAATAGGATATAGGTGGAACAAATGGTTGAGAATAAATATGATGGCATATAGCTACTAGATCTATAGTATTACTAAAAAAAATATGAAGAGATTAATTTTTTGTTTCATTTTAAAACACTCTCAGTATATTGATCAATTTGTTTACTCTTTTTAATTGATTTCATCAAACATGAAACATAATAAGTAAAAACTAACATGATGTACTATAAAAAGAATTATCTAAGAGATATATCCATATTAAACATGTTTTTAGGAATGGGTAAATTATAATTCTTAATTTTTTAAAACTTTTTAATTATGATTCATAAAATATTAAATTAAGAAATCCTAGATCAATATCTAGGGTTTTGGGGATCAAAGGTCATATTTACCAAATGTTTAACCCTAAAATATAGATTGGGTAAATCTAGGGTTAAATGGGTAGACATATACAATGGAATAATAGTTATATAATATCTTTAAAGTAGGCCAATTAATTATAAAACTTAGATAAACATATACTAAATTTATTATACTAATATATGCTTAAAATGGAAAGTATATCTATGTTAGATATTACAATGATAATTAAAAAAATAGTTAGCTAGTTCTTATGTTAATATGGATCTAGTTATAAAATAGGGATAAATTACATTAGATCTAGATTCTAGATTATTTCCCTAATTCTAGAAATTGTACCTTTATAGCCTAGACACTTGCATCAATTTGGGATGGTTTCATCAACACTTATATCTAGATGAAATTTAGGTGTCCAATATGTAATACCTACTAAAAATAGATATGACCACCAATATGCTTCTAGGTTCTATGTCACCTTCAATCTAGTGCATTCAAATTTGGGTGATGGATTATCACTCTTTGTTAAATGATAAAACCCTAGTTCTTCATATTCATAGTGGCTATAGGAAAAATGGGTTAGTGGACACATGGTGTTGATCTACCCCAAATACCCCTCTATCAATGAGCACTTCCTATATATTCAATACTTTTATGAAGGAATCATACTTATGTAGTTATCCCCTACATGTTTTCTTGTGTGTGAATCATTCAATGTGTGATAAGTAAGTACAATATTGACCTAGCTTGTAAATTGGAAAATATGGCTCATGGAATGTTCATTCAATACTTTATACATGTATATGTGTTTTCCCTATGACTAATATGTAAATAGGATAAAATATGGAATCTTTTATAACATAATATCTTGATTGAATACCTTTGGTAATTTTCCTAGTGAGTAGATAAAAAGTTTGTAGGTGTGTTCTAGGTGTGGAATGAATAAGGGTTGATCTTGTGTGTGTGTGTGTGTGTGTGTGTGTGTGTGTGTGTGTGTCTATATATATATATATATATATAACTACATGTCCAAAACTTGTAGAGATGAAAGATAAGTAAGTTTATAACATTATAAGAAATATAGAATGTCTAAGTCATTTTAATAACATTGGTCATACTAAGGGATAATCAATTTGGCATATAGAGATAGTGTAAGCAAGCCTTTTGGCTATATGTAAGGTATAAAATTTAAAGGTACAACCATGATATGTATTTTCCAAGTGCACAAGATTGAGGTGCTATATAATTTATAAATAGTGTCTACACCAATAAAAATTCATTTTTAACTCTTTATTCTTGATATTTTTCAAATAAATATAGGTTTTTGATAACATCAATTTAAAAATATATTTTATCAAATTTAAGGAATACTTTGGTTTCAATTATACAAGGGTTAAGGTCTTAAAATCATCCCATTCATCAATCTTTAAATCAATTGGTTATTTTCCCTCTAGATTGACTCATACAAATTGATCTATTTTAATTAATAATCATGTCATTTCCTATTGGGTATTGTTCATGTAGGAACATTGACATCCTTCAAAAAATAAAATAAGGAAAAATCACCCAGATCATGTAGAAAGTCTCAACGAGGATTTTAATCTCCACTAATACCTTTTGTTTTTAAACTCATACTTAGTTTCTAAATACATTATATTTATTCATATAAATCTAAAAAATGTGTGGAAAATTCTAATTCTAATTCATCATCATATTAGATCAATTAATTATATATTTTATCCTTAATAATGTCCTCATCTTCATTACTTGAATACCCATCAACCAAAACTACATTTTTATTTCTTTCTAAATAATTTTTTCCTCTTTTGTTGTATATATGGTTTATTAAGTGAAATTTTACCTTTATCTTCAACATTACCAATAATACTCCTTTTGACTCTTATCGCATTCCTTGCTTCAAAATAAATATTCAACTATTCATAAGTAAACATTATAATAATTTACTTTATCTAGAACATGGAAGGTTTTCTAGGGTTTTCTCTCTCCATAAATTCATATTAAATAAAATAGTTTAATATCATTACATAAAGTGAAAAAATAAAAATCCCATGCCCTTGGTGATAATATTTTTTTAATTTTTGAATGAATTATTTTCACTCATAATATTCCTAGTTTAACCATTTTCCATTCATAAGTTGAGAAACATATAAATGCGTCCACATTGAAATTTTTGAATTCTTTTATGTCACAAATAATATATAAATTATAAACTCATAAACTAATTTTATTATGTCACTTTTAAAATACTCAATACTATAGATTTTATCTCTATTGATTTCAATAGGTAAAACAACAAAATATTTTTCCCTAAAAATTTCCTTAGTACCACCACTCACATGGACCTCCATAACCTCATCTACTTGACTAGGTAAACCAAATACATTATTAAACAATGGAGGGGTAATATCTAAATTAATAACCTCATATTTTGCAATGTCTTGGTCCATAAAATAATTATCTACCATTAGCTTTAGTTTCTCATTGACAAGTATGTATACTAGCATGTTTATCAGTTGGGCAACCCTAGCATTAGTTAAATTCAAAAGTGTATGGTATTTATTCCAATATAGGTAAATGAAGCATAATTACAAAGGATATATAAATGATACCATTTATATTATATTTTTATCTTATTATTCTAGTGAGTGATAATAATTTTAGGTCCCCTATATTTATTTACATTTTCTTCCTCTCCCACTAACTTCCTTTGCTTCTTTGGTTACCTAGAGTTTCCCCTAGATACTTTCATGGATTTTTTTTAGAATGACTCAATATATGATTTTAATGGCTTCCTTTAAATTAAAAATGGATACAATAACTTATTTTAATTTAATAATGGATACAATACCTTCTTTCCTGACTGTTTAGTCCTTACCAATTATGGTGACCTACTAAGATTAAAAAATGTATAAGTAAATTATGACGTTGGAATCATTAATTATTTATAGAACATGAGGAAGGAATAATAATTTATTATTCAAAAAAACACAATTTTTAAGAATAAACATTGATAAGTATAAAACTATAATGATTTCACTTACGTATGTTATATGTTGATAGGCTTGAATGTATTAGACCTTAAAATGTATTTGTTAGTATGAATATACATACTATGATATAATAATTATGTATTCTCCTAAAAATTAATAATATATTTAACTTAAACATGTATGCTTCCCATAAATATTATATTTCAACATGCATTTGCCTACTAATGAACATTTATAGTGTTAGCTAGTAAGTATTTTTCTTGGTTTTATACATTTTGTATGGAATGGGAAATGTAGCAGATCTACAAATCAATCCTAGATAATAGAATATAAATCCTACATACACTTCCAATTTGGGATACATTAGATAATTGGGTTCATTACCAATATGGATCTACTACACCTATCCAAGGTATCTCTTACCAAAAATAATATCACTAGGGAGGTTTCCAAAGCCTCTAATCAATAAAAACTACACAGTAACCCTAACTAGTTTTTATGTTTTCATATTCACTATACTAATAAAAAGTAAATTAAAAATCTAATATAGTGCTCACCAAAGCTTATGGAATAAAGTGGGGGTAATCAACATGAAAATTAAACATGCATAAGATAATATTAATTAAGCTATGTATAGGTAAAACCCTAATGTATGGAGAGAGAAATATATTAAAAATCCATTACTTATGCTACTTATATCAACTAAAGAGAGTATAAAAGTTAGAGATACTTGCCTTGAAGATGAACCCATCAAGACTCAATCTCTCCTTTAGACAAAATTGCTTTGTAAGAGGTTGTTTCATTTTTTAAGAATCACTAAGAAAGACCAAAGCATTTAAGACTTTTCCACAATACAAGATTCTTCTCCAAGTAGAGACCCTAATCTAAGATTCCTCAATTAGAATGGTGGAACAGAAAATTATAAAGAAACATAAATTAATAATTAACTATTGTTATCTCTCTAAGAATGGTGAAATGAATTGTTTATATAGGTAGATCTAACCCTAAACCCTTCCAAAAGTTTAGGTTGACAAGGTCAACCCAGTCGACCTAGTATCATAATTAAAAAAAATAAAATAGGTTGTGTACTAGGTTGTTGATGGACCAATGTAATCCCTAATAAGCTTTATTAGTAATAATACAAGGTCGATGTGGCTGACTATGTCATGTAAACTATCAAAAAGGGGTTTAGGCCATGAAAAGGGATAATGAAGGTAGTAAAATTCTATAATAGGGTGCAAGAAAGGAGGAAAAGCTTAAGGGAATGGTTTTTAGGAGACAATTATGTATATATCAACTATAAAAAAAGTACAACAATATTATGAAGTACTAATGGTCAACCCACCCCTTTTTTGGTGTACCCCTTAAGGTATGCAATCAAAGAGAGAGACTCAATGGGTTACTATAATATAAAAAGCATCATTAAATGATAAAGTTTGAAAATATTGTGTGTATACATATGTCCCACTTTAATCTCATCACATATCATGTAGGTACAATAGGGGATGGTGCTTTGAGAAAATAATATAGCAACACATAATGTTGAAGCTAAAAAAAAGTTGTATTATTTTAAAGCAAAAATAACTAGAATTTAAATGACTAAAAATAATTAAAAAAGTAAATGTATGCATACCTTGACTTACCTTTATTGCTATATGGTTATCTATTATGTTTTTATTTTTCATCGTGGAGGGTACAGAGACTGCTTTTGACAAACCCAAGGATACAAAATTGAAGAGCAAAAACAAACAAACATAGGAAAGCTAAGATAATTGATGCTATGTGGATTGGATGTACTTGGAAATTAGTAAACTGGGGTGACAAGTGATATGTTATACCAAATTACCAAGTAAAAATTTAGACTAAATAGAGTAACCAAAAATTCAAGGTTATTAAAAGCTTAAACACTCAAACAAGTAAACCTTAAGTAAGAAAGTAAAAAACACCAAGTCAAACCAAGGATACATGTCAAAAATGATGGTAATCAAACATCAATGTACAATAAATAACAATCCTTACTTAAATAAAGATGGGCAAGCAAAAATGGTAAAAAAACATTGATGAGTGAGCATTAACAATCTTTACTCAATCATTAATGGAAAAAGGGCATAAAAGGAGAAAAACATTAGTGAGTGAGAAGTAACATGAAAAATTCACTCAAAAATGAAAAAATAACATGAAATTAGAAATGAACTCAGGTTTCCTAAAAAAAAGGGTAGTACAACAATAACAAATGGTAAAAGAAATCATGGAATATCTAGAAATGTAGATTCATAGTGTAAATAAAGTAATCCATAGTCACTCAAACATGTTGTTTTATTCTAAATATAGATGAAATTTGAAACAAAGTAGTGCTAGAATATTTTTAAGATGTAAGAAGAGGGAATATAAAATAAGGTAAAATAGATTTATAATCACACATGCCTATCAAGGGGGGAAATGAAATGGTTAGAGGGGAGAATGAAATAAAAACCAAGGTAGAGGAACTCTTTATCAAAGTCAAGAAACTCAAATTAGGTTTGTCAAAATAAGAGGATTTTTGACCTTAAAGACTCTAAAGGATTTTTATTAGCCACACAAGTCTTAGGTAAACAAATGAAGTATGTAGATTATCCCATGAAGGCTATATGCATAAAAATTAAAATGGAACTACCTTCCCACCGCATGTTCCCCATTCCTTAGGACCCCTTATAGAGTCATCAATCTACTATGAAGATTAGGTACTTGAGTGAGAAATTAGGTAGCACCATTAATTTTATGTAATTATCCTATTCCAATCTAATGGCCTACTAACCCCAATGGGCCTCGTCTCTATTGTGAGGCCAAATATGGAGTTTGAGCTTAAATTGGAGATAGGAGACATGATTGTAATCGTGTCTCTTGGTGTGATTTTGAATTTTGAAATTTTTATGTTGCCTTTTGTATATCATTTTTTTGTTTCAAATAATTTGAATTTTAACTTTCTTTATGGATTTTTATATTCCTTCTCCATACAATTTTGGAATACCAAACATGGGTGTTAAAATATGACTTTCATTTGAATATTTTGGGCTTAGGTGATAAGAGAGAGAACTTAGAGAGTATGGTGTATAAGAGTCTCATAAATTCAAGTGAAATAAAAGTGTTATCTTGAATTCAGCCTTGTTTTATCCAATGTGGAGCGAAAGGAAAGGAAATCAAGAGAATGAAACATGAAATAATATTAATGACTCCAAATTTCAAAAAATATGACAAAGGGCAAAAAGGGGATAAAATGATATAAAAGTGAAATTCCTTATCATAATAATGAGATAAATGGAGGAAAACATGCTATCATAGAATTATTGTGAAAATTGAATTGATGAGAAGAAACAAAAGCTAAAGTTGAGAACAAAGATCAAAAGCTTGTAACCATTGTAAAACACATTATAGATAAGGAATGAAAATATGGTGATTTTATAAGGAAGGCTAGGTCCTATACATGGTCTTACACTAAAAATCATAAAATAAAAACCCATGGGGTGTCAAAAATATGTGAAAATAGATAAGATAAAGATGGTATTTTTGAGGAAGGCCACGTCTTATATATGGTCTTACACTGAAACTTACAAAAGAGAAACCCAAGAGGTGCCAAAAATTACTATAAAGTGAGAAAACAAAGAAGATAAAAGGAAATCATGAGGAATACCAGGTCCTATCTATGGTTTTACAATGAAACTCATGAAGAAAGGAGAAAACAAAAAGACCAAAGGGAAGGACTAAGGTTTATAGAGAGAGGGAACTATTGTAGAAGGTGAGACCTGTATAAGTATCCTACAAAAAGTGTTAGATAGAAATCATATATAAATAATAATAATAATAATAATAATAATAATAATAATAATAATAATAATAATAATAATAATAATAATAATAATAATAATAATAATAATAATAATAATAATAAGGGAAGGAATATATGATAACATCTATATCAAAGATGACCATTGATGTAGGAACATCTCTTGTATATTTGCAAATATCATGAAAAGTTATGTCTACAAAGGTCCTAAAAGGTCTATTGATATGTTGTAAATATATCTTATTTCCATGTAAGTATAGATTCCACTCACACCTAATCTATAAACTACATGCTACATTAAAAAAATTATAAAGACCAATAGAGATAATCTTGGTCTATTCTTAGACCAAACCAAATCTGAATTTAGATAAGTCATATGCCACATAAATAGGGGTTAAGTAAAGCTAATATACAATGATATAGGTAAAATAATGAGTCTTAGGAAGAGGAGAATGAGTGAGTTAGAAAAATAATAAGGCCTCTTTAGGCCTATATATGTACAAAAATGTATATTGGAAAGAAGCCTGGTATATGTTTGTTTATGAACAATAGGATGTGTATGGATGTCAATATCAATTAATAAAATGAATTAATGTCCATTCCTAGTGTATATAAAATTTATTTTATATGATTATGATATTATTGTGTATTAATATTTGTATTATTATGTAAATATTTGTAGGCATCTGAGTTATATCAAGATTGTAATTGAGAAGAGAATTAAACGGGTTTCAAATGTATAAGAGCTAAGTAACTATTGCCATATTAAGATATGATGAATTTACACCTATTTTAAGCATAATTTTTGATTTATAAGTATATAAAAGTGTGATATTGTTCCATTTATATACTCCTAATTCCATATTTTATGAGTAAGAATGACAGTTAATATATAGTTAGAATTTATCATATGTCCTTAGTACATGGAATCTAAAGGATGATAGATAAAGTAGGGGATAATTATATATGATATATCATGGGTAAAAGAAACATTTGAAAGATTGTGAAATATTTTTATATAAAATTTCTTGGTTACACCTTAATAAATGTGTATATAGTCATGAATAAATCTATGTGTTTTGAGAAGTCGTCAAAGGTCCTCCCTCTACATAAATTATGTTGTGGGGATAATCTAATTGATGAACATGTTTTTGATTGTATGAGATAAATTTAAGGTTGGAAAAGGTGAAGAGGTGTGTTGAGTTTATATATATGATTTTAGTTTATAATAATCATCACTAATTCTTTCTTGAGTTCCTATAAGTTTAATGAAGAATTCAAAAAAATGTATAATTGTAACAAGAAAGACAAAGGAATGTTCAAGATTAATAAGGAGAGTGGAAAATATAAGATGATTTGGTAAGGTGATTAATGTTATTAAAAATCCAAATTATCAATTTTAAATCTTTGAATCTAATTTAAAAATAAATAAATTAAAATTAAAGCTCTCGGCCCAGGACTGTTAAAACTCAAAAAACTAGGATTTTTCATGACTAAAAATCATTTTTCTGAAGAAGGAAAAAGTAGAATTGTAACAAGAAAGACAAAGGAATGTTAAAGATTAATAAGAATGAGAGTTAAAAATATAATATGAATTGGTAATATTTTTAAGGTTGTTATATATACAAATTATCAATTTTCAATATTTGAATCTCCTTTAATAATAAATAAAGTCAAATTATAGCTCGCAGCCCAGGACTGTTAAAACTAAAAAAATAAAGGTTTTTCATGACTAAAAATAATTTTTATGGATAAATATCTAATGAAATTTTTTGAAATTTTGATACTAGGTGAAACTTGGAATCATGAATAAAATTAAAGTTTTTTGGAATTGATTGGAGTAGTTTGTAAAATATATCACAAAATATAGTCTATGTATAATACATAAATCCTAATTTTTTGTCTAGAATAAGTGAATAAAAACATTTATATCATGAAATATACTTTGAATTTGGATATAAAACTTGGTAAAAAGGTAATTATACATGTTTTAAAGATATTAAAAATGTTTATATGTCTTAATACATTGAATAAAAAAATATATATAATGTACTATGTTTTTAGGACAGTATATGCAATTAGAGTTTAAGAGGTCTAAAAGTCCATATCTTTAATTTTTGTCTTCCAATTACATCAAGAAATTATATGAATATGTAATGGAGTATTAAATGTGAGTTGAGAATGATTTAAAGTATTAGTTATCCTAAAATAATTAGATAATAATGATTGTGTGTGATAGGTTGTAAGTATAAGTAAAGGAGAGACAATACATAAACTAATAAGAAGGTATTGGAATAAATTAATAAGAGAGTAAGTAGATAAAATTATATGTTATCAATTAGCAACAAGGTAATATTAATTTAATAATAAATAGAATTGGGTTGTGCATGAAATTGATAAGATTGATATCAAACATGTGAAAGACAAGCTTGTGTCTCAGAAGGTTTCTTGAAGTTGAATTAGTTTGGTATCATGCCATGTATAATAAGAGTGGGACTTGAAAGATGCCCCAATGAGTAATTATATGTAGTTATGGGCATATTAATATTCCCTAAAGTCTAAAATTATATGTGGGTGGGAATCATAAGATGATCAAAAGGCTTAAAATAGGAATATTTTTTTTTTTTTTTAAAAAAGAAGAAAATAACACCCCATTTAATGTCTAAATGGATTCAAGTTATCCAAGAACATTTTGATAGGGAATTTCATGATGTTTTGAGGAAATAAAAATAATTATAATAAATAATAAATATACATTAGGGATAGATAACTAAGTTATCTAGATAGATAAATAAGCCAGCCAAATAAAGAACCTGATAGACTAGATAAATGGGCAAGGGAAACAATCAAATACAAGGTCGACTAGGTCAACTATGTATTTCTAAAAAGGTGGATATGAAGAGTATATATTAAATTGGGTTGAATTTATACTTTTGTATAGAATATATAAGAGTATAAAGTCAATTGGGTCAATTTTTTAGTACTGGATAAAGTGATGGATAGATAGATAAGAGACACAATCATGTTGGTCAAATGTATACTATTGGTAAGAGGAAAGAAAGAGTCTGTAAGACACTATATCGACCAGAATGGTAGTGTTCAAAAACAAGTTAAAAATTTATAATATAAATGATGAAATAAATGGAAGGAAACATACAAATAATTAGATCAATGTGAGTGGTCCAATTGGGGCACACAACACAAAACCTTGCACCATACTGACCAATGAGGGTTTTTGCAATACAATATAATGATTAGAGATCAAATAGTCAACTAAAAAGTAAGTGATAATTAATTTATCTTATAAAGTGTTTAGATTATTAAAAAGTGTTATTTTTAGTGTGATAAGGAAGTTGGGTAAAAGTAGATAACTAGAAAGCAATCTATGGATGGTTTCAAGATGTTTAGGCTAAAAGGGATTTATGTTGGCAATGGTACCAAATTAGTATTGAAGCTTACCCCCTCACTTCAAAATATTTTAATGATAAGGTTTTTTGATGTTTTGATAATTTATACCATTAACCATTTATTTATACTTGGCCAAAAAACCAAGTTAGCTTCCCCCTTGGTGATGAAATCCAAGTAGGTAGGCCTTGGGAAGATAAATGTTAAATGTGTTTTAAATATTGTGTGATTTGGTAGTGTGTGTAAAAAGAGTAAAATAATGTAAATAAATGGTAATTTTAAAAACCACCTAATTAGATTATGTGAGATACTCTAAGCATGAAACCAACTAAAAATGAAAGTGTGAATTAATCAATAAAAAATAGTTATTAATTCCCAAATTTAGAATAGTACAAAGTTAGTTCAAATGACACTATATTCAAATAGTATACAACAAATTCAATGGGGTCATTACTATTCTATGGAAGAAAAATTATTTAATAATGGAGTTGACTACGTTAACTCAATGTTTTAGATAGAAGACATGATATAGAACTAAGTTAACCTGATCCACTTAGTTTACTGTAGGGTTGTAGTTTTGAAGATTGTTAACTTTCACAAAACATAACTATAATGAAGTACTAAAATTACTAAGAGAGAAAGAGATGAACCTTGGTGGGTTTTAATATGATTAAGAGTGAAAATTTTGTGTTGAAGTGACTTTAATGCTACTTTCAAACTCTGTAAACTAAGTCAACTAGTTTGACCTAGTTCTGCAAAACCCTATGTGTTGAAAAAGGATAAGATGATTAGGTTGACCTATTCGACATAGATTGTTGATATAGATGTTGATTGAGATACTAATTCAGCTTGCTCAACCTATTTTGTTGATATGGATTCTGAGTGAGATATTAAGCTAACTTATTTGACCTAGTTTATTGATTTGGATGTTGATTGAGATACTAAGTTGACTTATTCAACATAGTTTGTTGATCTAGATGTTGACTAAGATACTAAGTCAACCTATTTGATGTATTTTTTTTATCTATGACTAAACAATAATATTGTTTAAACCTATTTTACATGGTAACCTATATCTAATGAATACCTACACAAAAATAATAGAGTTGTTTTGATGTGACTATGTGTTAAACTTGTGCACAAAAATTAGAACTATACCAACTAGTTCAATACAGTATCACAAATATGGAAAAATAATGAAATGATAGAAATGAAAGCATGAAATAAAACATGCAAGGTTTAGATTCACATTGAATTCATCATAATGTTTGTAATGGGAATTCAATAGATCTATAAATCAATCCTAGCTTAAAGAAGATAAATCCTACTTACACTTCCAAATGGAGATACATTAGATAATCAGGATCATGACCAATATGGATCTGATATACCTATCTAAGGAATCTATTACCATAAATAATATCACTGGGGAGGTTTCTAAAGCCTCCAATAAAGAAAAACTATGCATTAAGCCTAACTAGATCCTATATTTTCATATTCACTATACTAATAACACGTAAAATAAAAGTCTAATCTAGTGTTCACCAAAGCTTCTGGCATAAATTAGGGGTAATAAATATGAAAATTAAAAATTCATAAGATAATCCTAATTAATTTATGTATATGTAAGACCCTAATGCATGGAGAGAGCAATATATTCAAAAGCCATTACTTATGCTACTTTTATCTTATAAAGAGAGGAGCAAAGTTAGAGATACTTACCTTGAAGATGAACCCATCAAGACTCAATCTATCCCTTGGCCAAAGGTTCTTCATAAGAAGAGGTTTTAGTTTTTAAGGATTACTAAGAAATGCCAAAGCATCCAAGACTTATCCACAAAGCAAGATTAGTATCCAAGTAGAAACCCTAGCTAAGACTTCTTGAGTAGAATGGTAAAAGAGTAGATTATAAAGAAGCGTAAATGAATAATTAACTCTTGATGTCTATCTAACAATGGAAAAATGAATGTGTTTATATAGGTAGATCTAACCCAAAACCCTTCTAAAATTTTACGCTGATAAAGTTGACCCAATAGACCTAGTATCATAACTAAAAAATAAACTAGGTTATGGGCTAGGTTGGCCATGGGTTGAATTAGTCCCTAATAATATTTGTCAATAAGAATACAAGGTTGATGTGGCTGACTATGTCATGTAAACTATAAAAAGGGGTTTAACTTAGGGAAAGGGATAATGAAGGTGGTAAAAGACTATATGAAGGTGAAAAATAATAGGCCAAGCTTAGGGGAATGGTTTTTAATAAACAGGTGTGTAGATAATAAGTGTTAAAAATGGACAAAAATCTTATGAAGTACTAATGGTCTCGCCACCCCTTTCTTGGTTCACCCCTTAAGGCATGCACTGAGAGAGATTGAGACTCGATGGGTTCCTACAAGATAGAAAGCATCACTAATTTATAAACTTTGAAAATATTATGTATATACACATTCAAGCCTATCCCCATAAAGAAGTGAAATCCTATGTAACTAAATATTAGTTTACCATAAAATTTAAAATTAGAACACATACTTTGTATGATACAATATAAATTAAATCACATATTAAATTATCTTATCACATGAAGATATTGTGAATGTGACTATTATCCTATCAATAAACATCTAACATATTTCCATGAGACCAAAATTAGCCTTTATTGTGTATTAAACCATTCAATGGGAAGATAAAAGGGAAAATATAAGAAATGGGAGGAAATCTCCCTACTAGTGTAGCTAGTGAATGAAAAAAGCATTGGGAAAATAAAAATAGGTGTATCTCCAATCATAAAAGAATAATATGGTCAAGAATTTCTAAAAACTAGGAGATGTTTTGATTAGGTTCAATTTATATGAATTTTTTATAAGGATTTTAGATGCCAATGAAAATTTGGTGCACCAATTAGTTAAAAAAATACATCCCCATTGGGAAGGAAGAATCTATATATGGCAAGACAGATATGGAAGGTGTCACCATGATAATTTCTATAGATAACATTATGGAATATTAAAAGTATCTAATGACAAAGATATTTTATGCATAAATTTTAAGAGGGATGGGAAATATCAATTTATTTATATGCATTCTGAGGTGTTTAATACTGAGGAAGAAGAGGGAATAATGCCATCTCAAGGTTTTTTTAGTGGAAAGTTACGCTCTCCATGGTGTGATACTACTGATATGGTAAAAATATATGTTTTTAAAAACAAACTTCCTTGATTATTTTATACAAATGTTATTTTAATACTAGTTAATATTAAAAAATAATTAAAAATTAAGAAATAAGTATAAAGTAAATTATGCAAGTTACTTTGCCTAGGAAATAAAAACTAATTATGATGGAATCAAAATATGGTTACTAAGAGGAGATAATACACCCTTTTATCATGAAAATTTTAATAAATTGTTAAAAAAATTAAAATTATGGGAATTTCAAGTGAATTTTTTTAAGAATCAATGAACATATTTGATGAAAAAAAATAAGCCAACCTTCCAGAGGCCATAACTTTTGACTTGTAGCTTTGTCTGAGCTCTTTCACATGCCAAAATAACCATCTCAAAAAGTTTGTTTTTATCTTAAGCCACTCTACCTACTTAGAGTTTATTTCAATACTTTTCAAAGGCCATACATGTTCATCTAAGGGTTTGCAATTACCGTTTAATATTTTTTTCAAGAATTTTCTATTTTTAGAAATTGTATATTTTTAGGACCAGACATCAACTTTAGTTTAATTTAATCCCATAGGTTAATTTTAGTTTTTAAATTATTTTGAGAGATTTTTAGATCTATGCACATTTTCATGCAAAAGTTATTAAAAATAGCAGCTACTAAAAATAGAAGTTTTTTTTAGATTTTAGTTTTTTTTTGAGTTTTTGCATCTCAACTCTAATTTAGAGTTGAGGCTTATTTAATCCTGGTTTGGGTTTTTAATTATTTTAATTCATTAAATATGAATCAATACAAGTTATTATTTTTAGAATCTTTTCCTATTAATAATTTATTATCCTGATAGTTTTCAGGTTCTTTAATATTGATTGGTCTTATGGTGAATATGGAGTTGAAAGACTTAGAAAACTTTTCTCTTACAAAATGTATATAATAAAAAGACACTATGATAAGAAACATACAAGAAAAATTAATTTAATTTGAATAAAATACTACCAAATTGAAATTACAAGTTAAATTATAGAAAGAATAAAAATCTTCTCTCAATAATTTTTTGGAATAAAATAAAATTTATGTCAAAAGGCTAGAAACTAGACAAGACAATACACAGGCTGAGCTACAACAAAAAATAACTAAGTTGGAGGAAAGTGTAACTTATATGGATAATGATATTGTATATAATAAGGTATATGAAATAAATTATTTTTTAATGAGAAAAACATTTTCATAATTTTAATTGATATTAATTACTCAATGGAACATACAGATGAATTACTTAGATCAAAATACCAAGAGTCAAATGGATTGGAATGAATTGTTATATAAAATAACAAAATGATAAGAAAGATAGAACAACAAAGCCAAGAAATGGATGTAGCGATAAGTCATATGTTGAAAATTTTATAGGATTCACCCATTAATATTGATAGATGTGTTTTTCAAGTGAAACATTTAAGTATAAAAATTGACAATTTAAACTTTCCAAATAAGGAACTAATGGAAAATATTCTAAATGATAATAAAATGGGGATGCATATTATAGTGAATCAAACCATCATGGAATTTAATTTCAATAGATCATGGAATTAGGGGCATAATTCACACACTAATGGGGGATGTTAATATATATTAATTTATCTTAATTGTAAGTATTTGTAAAGGAAATAAATCCTAACTACTATGATTCATTTTGAGACTAGGTCAATTTTATTGAATCATGAAATACAAATATTTGGTAATATAAACATTATATTTTTTGGAAATATGTATATACATATATATTATCTATCTTTTATTCATGATAATAATGATAATGTTTATTTATGTTTACTTAACTTAATTATTTATTAATGGTATGATGCACTCCAATATTTGAAATCATTTCATAATAATCTATTTCATATCTACATAGAGTAGAGTTGTTTGAAATTATAAAAATATTATGTTTGAAATAAATTGTTCTTTTGTAATGTTAAAAAAACAAACTTGTAGAATTAATATCAAGAATCTTATTTGTGGAATAAATAATAACTACAAATTTTTTAAAAAAATTAAATATAATTGGAAGTCAACAAATCTTCAAGACAAAGCATTATATTTCATAAAATTAAGATTTTCAAGTTTTTTTATAGAAAATATTGTAATAAAATAAATATTTTAAAAAAGGAATATGAAAAATTATGATCTCTATTTATTTTAAAACATAGTTCAAAAAAAATTGAGTATGAATTTATTTAGTATTAAATACTTCCATTACAACTCTAAATGTGGGGTATCAGTCCTCATACCTATTCCATAATGACTATACATTGGGTCTCAATGGTACACATACCAATAAAATTACACAATAACATGAGGTTATATACACTTATTAAGGTATCTAAATATTAATGTTGGTCCCACATGTCACTTATTGGGAGATTGGGTTTCATCAATAAAACCTAAATATACTTGAAATCTATTAAGTAACATTATCCATGTATATAAAATTGCTTCCCTAAAATTTTCATAAACTTTAAAAGTGAACTCCAATAAGTTAATATTCTTAAAAATAATAGCTGGAACATAATGCATAGAAATAATTTCATAGGTAACAATAAATCTTTCATCTAAATATCTTTATTCTATAAAAGTTTCACTTCAAATCACGTCTATGATTTTCATCAATGGTAGTGAAACAGTAGCAAAAGAATGTTTCCCCAATAAAATTAATAGAGATAAAAATTAAAAAAACATTAACAAAATGTGCACCAAAAAACAATGCACATAACATTAAATAATTCATTGATATGTATATTACATCAAACTAGATCATAAATCAAAAATTGTGAAATACAAAGTGAAATATAAAATAAAATAATCACAATATCTTATTTTATCTGATAGAAATATCCCTTATTTTATGTAAAAACACCTCACACAAATTTAAATTAACACCCTCAATAAATTTTTGACCTCCACCAATAATGTCTTCATAACTCTCAAAAATTCTTACCCAAGAAATGTTTGTCTGATGGAAAAATATTATAAACACTGAAAAAATATGTGATATGGAATGCTAAACTAAATTTATTTAGATAACATATGTAAATTTTTTAATTAAAATTGGACATAAGTGTTTGACTTGATAGTAAATTTGACTGTATTTAAGCTTGGTATTACAAGCCTCTATAAACAAATAAATTTCTTTCTATCAAGTTTTAAAAAACAACTTACTCTCTCCAATGGGGTAACATATAATTTGGATCCCATGTAATTCCCTTGCTTGAATACTCCAACATTTTTATTTATTATGTAATCAAATTCTTCCAAATCATTCAAATTTAATATACATTTGATTTCACAATATGAGGGATGGTGTAGAATAAGCTTTTCCTCTTCATCTACATAAACCATATGCACTAGAAAGATTATTTGTATACTATTCATCTATGAATCATTCATACCAAGGATATAAAGGTTAGGATCATATTCAAAATAGTTTAATTATGTTAATTTAACATTTCCTTTACAAGACTCATAAATAAATATACAGATAACTATTTTTTTGAACCATATTTTCCATCTTTAAGAAAAGTAATAGTATCAAATTTTGATACAAACCCATTGACATAGCACTTGGTGGGAAAAACATGAAGATGGTACAACATAGGCTTCTCATTTCCTTTAATTTTTAAATCTTGGACATAGGAATATGTAATTTTGTTTTAAAATACAAATGACATTATTCACTTACTTCATCATTGCAAATATATACAAAGAGTATAATCATATTTGATATCATTAATAACCATAAATGATGAATGCTTAATTGATGTAGATTTATCAATAATGTCAAATTTATGTGATTTATTTGGATTTTAATAAAACTCCTAAAGATTAGTATCATTTATAATCTCAATAACTTCAATTGTATCATAAGTATTTGCATAACATTATGCACCAAATCAAAGTGCTTCCTTGACAACTTTTGAATTATTACCTATGACTAATCATAAATATTATGAAAGCATCACATTAAAAATTAGGTTAAAATATAATCATTTTTAATTTTTTTATTGAATAAAAATAATAATTAAATGAATATGAAACTAAATAAAAATATCTCAAATGTAAATAATATTGGATTCAGTTAAATAAATCTAAAAAGAGTAAGATAATTTTTTGAAGACTTAAATAAATCTATAAAAACTCATATCAAACAAAGAATGGTCAAAATTAATGGTAAGTATATAAAAATATTAATTAGGGTTTTTATTAAAAATCATAAAATGAAATGTATCATAGAAATAATTAAATAAGAAAAATAAATAGAATATAGATAGCATTACTTAATATCATATTGTGAAAATATACATTAAACTAAAAATAATAATAAAATAGGTATTTTCAAAATCAATTTTTCCATGAACAAAATAAAAGCAACAAAAAATGTTACAACATACCTAGGTTTTATTATTACAAATCTATAAATTTACATTGGCTCTGGTATTTTGATGTGCATCTATTATGGGCAAGATTTTTTTTAATGTGGTTTTGTTTAATTTTTAAATTACTCTTTATTTTTATTTATTTAAATATAAAGTTTTTTTTTTAAAAAGTGAAGGACTCATCATTTAAACTCACATTAAAATTTAATACTTGAGTTAGGATATGGTCACCAAATTTTTTTAATTTAGAATTATTTTTTAATCTCACAAAAATAAACATTAAATGTACAATAAAAAATATAAATTAATATTTTTATTTAATTTTTTGAGTAAGAGAGATTTTGGGGTGGATAATTTATTGTTATCTCTATATAATAGGGATAACTTTAATCATCAACATAGTCAAACAACCAATAATTTATCTGTCCTACATGTATTCTTCCATCATCCCACACACAAAGTCTCATGTGGTTATTAAAGAGTTGTGAGACTATTCTCAAACACTCAATAGTTATAATGATTTAAATGAAATGACCATCACTAATGGAGGTGTGTTGTATCCATGATTTTTAACTAGATCATCTATTAGCCTACATACCCCTAAAACTAAGATAATCAAGATATTTGGTCTAAACAATGATAGGATTCACACTACATAATAGGGTTTGGATATGATGCCATTACTTCCTTCACCTCCCAATCCACCAAAATATAATCTAACATGTTTTGAACAGACTATGGTGATTCCTTCTAAGAGACAAAGTGAAATTTAGTTTATCCTAAGTTACTATCCCTTTCCTTCTAAACCTCCTACAAGAGAGGTATCGATACTAACAACTACACCCAATGAAAATGATCTATCTCCACCTTGGTGGGACACATTTGAGACCTAGAGAGAAATAAAGATTAATTACAAATAGGTCCTTTAAATCATGGAATGGTCCCAAGTTTAAATAATTGAATCCATTCCCCTTGAAATCCAACTCTATATTTTTCATATCAACTACCTTAGAATTAGAGCAATCCCTATCAAAGTATTTATCCTTCTTACCAAAATATGGGAGATTTGATCTCTTAAAATGATCCTAGTAGTGAGGATTCCAATGTGATTTCACTTTATGCTACTTCTAATTATACTCCTATTGGAACCCCTCTTCCATATAATACCCCTAAAAATATGGCTTCTAACTTCACCACCTCTCTTTCCACATCATAACTACATATTGGTTTGTACATTGCCTTCATCCATTCCTCATACTCATAGATCAACTAGTACATTTCCCCGATATGTTTCCCCTAGCTATAAACCAAATATCATGCCTCCATTACACTATTTTCAACCATATTACCACATTTTCTCTAGATTAACATAGTCAGATAACTATCTCTCTAACTATTATCTAGCATAAACTTAGGAACCACTGATGGTACCCTCCTACCACCTACCCAACTCTCCCTCCTCCCAACTATTTCACACTCCATTAACATACTTTATTTTAATGGTAAATTATGTTTAATATTTCAAGGATCCCCCCAATCATGCCATTTACTCTAGATCCCCAACTACAAAGGAGATAGGGACCCCAATGAACATATCAAGGCATATTACACTACTATCAAAGAGTTACTCCCTTGGGATATATTAGTATCAAAAGTTTTTTCACAAAAGTTTTAAGTGAATCACTTTAGACTAGTATTTCCATCTCTCTCAAGCATTTATTCACTCATTCAAACAACTCATAACTAAATTCATTAAGGATTTTGATATGAACAAGTTACTTTACATGAGCATAGATAACTCTTGTGAATCAAGAAAGATATCAATGAGTATGTTTCCCACTTCATTAAATGGTGGATTCAAGTAATATATTATACTATGAGTGATCCACACATGGACCAAAGGAAGTTATGTGACCTTTTCCTTCACTCTCTAAACTTTGAGACTAGGAATAAGTTCACAAATTCCCATATAGAACATACAAAGAATAACTTGAAAACACTCTAATAATATACCAAGTGTCCATCAATAATATCTAATGAACATATGGTCTCAATGAAAATATTATCTCTCCCAATGAAAACAACATGGCTTTTCAAATAAATAATCTAAATAATTAAGGTAATAAAGGGCCCAAGTCTTGAATATAAATATAAATGATATAATATATGGTGTTATAAATCAAACCAATAAAAATGTTTTCAACAACACCAACCAAATTAAAAACAATAATAACATTAGTTTTATGAACCAAATAAATCCAAACCCCATGTTTATTGTTCACATTTTGGGCTTCAATCATCCATTATCTTTTAAAATTTAGTTCCAAAATTAGAACCAGATTTCCCATATGAAGTATCAAAATTAATACTCCAATCAAAATCAACCTTACCATAACACTAATTAACATCAAAAATTTAATCAATGTTTTAATCAAAAAAAAATTATAATTAAGGGATTAAAATATTGTTGTTTATTGGTTATTTCATATATTTATTGGTCATGATACTTTTAGTTGTATGGATTATGGTAATTTCATTCAATGACTTACAGAGGATTAAAAAAATTGTTCATTGACATGTTCTTTGTAACTCCCAATGGAGACTCCCAACCATAAAAAATGAGCCCTGTAACACCACAAAAAATAATCCTACACATTTATAAAACCCCATTTTCAAACAATCAATGATAAAATAAAGGCATTCTACCACAAAATGATCCTACTACCCATTTCATGCCAACTAGGACTCATGACATGGAAGCCTCAACTTCTATATTGAATAATCCTAATGTCACCCATTGCCTTGGTCTATAAGGTAAAATTAGATTGATAGGTCTTGAAAAATTATAAACTAATTAGGAAGACAACATCATAACTTGCACAAATAATTATCAACTAAAAAACCACTCTACAAAATGCTATATAAATTGATGTTAGATGAACATATAAAAATCTTAGGAAATATGATCTTGAGTTATTCATGGATTTTTCTCAATAACTCTCCTTCCCATCACCTATAAATTCTTTATGTCTTGGGTTTTGGCTACTTGGATAGTGTCACTCAACCTCCATAGGACCAAATCAAACACATTGACCTAGACATGTATTCTCTAGGTAAAATTTTAGGGACATTGGGTACACTTTTGAGCTTATATGATTTCCTTTTGATATTGACATTTCTAAGAGAGGAGATCAATATTTTCACCTATAAGTATGGATCAACAACAAATTTAGTAAATGATTCATGGTAGATGATGAAGTTTTACTAAGCATAGTCCCATTTTATTTCCTTTCAAGTGGTTTATGGTAAGATAAATTATTTAATGAATATGAACACACTACAAGGCTATGATAGTCTAAAATATTTTTATATTAGTATTATAGTTATACATGTCATTTTAGGGCCTAATATAGTGTTTACAAAGTTATATTTCATTAATATGGATACCAAATCCAATATGATTCTTAGGTAGCCTTGGATCCATAGGATGAAGGCTATCCCTTTGAATTTGTTTCAATAGATAATATTTTTCCACCTTGTAAAGGTTCTCATCACCTGAGCTAAATTAAATCCATGAATTCCATCAAGAGAACTTAAATTAAATGGCTTAGTTTCACATTGATTATCAATTGCCTAGTAATCAAATAATTAGGCCTTATCCTCTTTCAAATTAAAGGATCCTATTACATCACCCAAGTGGACCCAAATATCAAATTATTGAAATATTGAGGCATCATCAAACATGAATCTTGATGTAAATTCTGAATAAAATCCCATAATAGTGGTAGATGTCTTAATAAAATTAATGGTTAAAATCATCAAAATTCATAAAAATATAAACCTATCACACTCCCATCTAACCAACATAGGTTTGGGATTAACCATATCAATATACCATTAGGATTTTAAGTCTTTTATTTAGTGGAAAAGATTCATGATATATGTGGTTGTAATTTTTGAAAATGAATAAATACCCCAAAGAGAACCTCATGATCCCTCTCCTTAAACAAACCAATGTAAACTTCATTATGATGGGGTAAATTTTCACTTAGGTTTAGGGGTAGGTGTAGTATTATCTTCCATAGAATAAGGATCATGTCATTTAGGTTTAGGTTGTAATTTTAATGTACCAATAACATAGTATAATATGAAGCCTAATGGCTAAAAATGTTGATTGATAAGAGGTTAGCTGTTCAAAATCTCAATATTTCATAAGAATAACATCTATTAACTAATAAGGTATTCAAAGTATACCAAACCAAATCCAATCACCTCAATATTTACAATAATGTTGTTGGTGAAATTGCCAAATAATTTGACTTTGTGTTTATAGAAGTCACACCTTGAGAGGAAAACCAACTTTACAATTAAATGTCCACCTCTTATTCTTGATTCTACCTTTATTTTAACCCTAAATTTATATGGTAAAATATAATATATGGTAAATAATATAAAATTAATAAGCATAAGGGTGATAAACATATATAGTATGCCAATTAATTACAAACATAGATAAATAATATTCTAAATTTAAATATTTAGATATGTTAAAAATATTAAGTACAACTAGTGATTGATATTTAAATAAATTGAAAACAAGATTACTTAGCTAGTCTACTATGCACATGTATATCTAATATAGAATAGGTTGGGAATAGAATAGATCTAGATTTTGGATTAGTTGTTAAATTCTATAAATTTGACCTTTGTGGCCTCAAACACTTGTTTTAACCTTAGATGGTTGCATCAATTATTCTATCTAGCCTAGATGCAAGTGTCCAGTAAAAAATACATAATGGATATATATGTGAATTATTAAAATATTTTGGGTTTTATGTCACCTCCACTCTAAAGCATTTAGATCTAGATGATTGGTTTTCACTCTTGTCAAATCATCAAAACTCTCTCTCTTCATCTTCATAGTGGCATTGGGGAAAATGAGTTACTAGGCTCATAATGTCGAGCTAACCCCAAAGACCCCTCTATTATTAGGTACCTCCTACATATATATTACTCTAAATAAGGCCTTGGAATAATGTATTTAACCCCTAATGTGTTAAAATGTGTGTGCACAAGGGTGTAATATGTGTAAAACAAGTATAACAATTACCTAGATTATAACTTGGTAAATAAGACTCATGGGATACTTTTTCAATATGTGAAACCTATAGATGTGTTTTGCCTATGAATAATATGGAAATAAGATAAAATAGGGAAGATTTTCTCACTTGAATTTTTTTGGTAAGTTGCCTTGTGAGAGGTATGAATTTACCAAGTCTATGTTAGGTGAGGAATGAATGAGGATTGATATTTTATATATATAAATCCTTTATGTAAATATCCCACGTTAAATCACTTAGGATGACCATAGTACATGTTATATTTTGTAAATTTGATAAATTTATGACACTAAACACTTGTGTTGGTAGAAGACACTTGCATCAATGTAGGCATATGACTAGGACACAAGTGTTTGGGAAGTTGGAAATCAAGCACAAGTCCAAAACTTGTAAAGATATAAAATAAGTAGGTTTTAGTACTCTGATTATGATAGAAGGCCTAAGTCATTAGAATAACAATATTAATACTATGAGATAAATAATTTGGTATAGATATATAGTGTATGTGATCCTTTTGGTATAAAAAAGGTCTAAAAGTTGAAGGCATATTCATGATATGTATTTTCCAAGTGTATAATACTAAGGTGTTATATAATTTATATTTCTTGTCTACATCCCCCAACTTTAATCTAGTAATTAAATTGATAGTTTAAATGAAAGTAAATACATACCTGAGTGTGAGTAACACACCTTGACTTTATGTGATCCCAATTTGAGCTCTTTTTTGGTGAATAACCTACAACCAAGAGCATGTTACTATATATAATTAGTGTATATAATATGAAATCAAAAGTAGATAGTGTATGTGATCCTTTTGGTATAAAAAAGGTCTAAAATTTGAAGGCATATTCATGATATGTATTTTCCAAGTGTATAATACTAAGGTGTTATATAATTTATATTTCTTGTCTACATCCCCCAACTTTAATCTAGTAATTAAATTGATAGTTTAAATGAAAGTAAATACATACCTGGGTGTGTGTAACACACCTTCACTTTATGTGATCCCAATTTGAGCTCTTTTTTGGTGAATAACCTACAACCAAGAGCATGTTACTATATATAATTAGTGTATATAATATGAAATCAAAAGTATTTAAGGGATTGAAATATTAAGATCAAGGTTTAGGAGTACACATGTGTATCAATGTAACTATCTTTCTTTTTGGAAAATTGATTTAAAAACATGTATCATTATAAACCATTTAAAATAAGATTAGGATAAATGTATATCAATAAGTGTGTATATACATAGAGGTTAAAAAATAATCTTTCCCCCAACCTTGGATAAAATGTGAGTTATCACCTGGTAGTTGAGATTAGCTCAATTATATAACCCAATCATGTTTATAAATTGGTCAGCATGAATTCATCCAAGTCAACTCACACCATAAATATAGTGAGGTTGGATGATTTAATTAAGTCCAACCTATAAACTTGGCAAGATTGAGTGATTTAATCACCCAAACCATAGCAAAAGTGAACCAACTATTATAGTAGATTGGCCTAATAACATTTTGTAATAGTCTAACCTAGTGAGCTAAGATATGTAAAATTATTTTGAAATATAAAACTAATTTTGATTTTTAAATTTAGGTTTTATTTTCATATCATATGCACCTTATATATGTCTCATGCTAAAAAAATAGCTATAATAATGGTACCAATGTATATAATTCTACCACAAATGTGTATCTAAATCATATAATTATGTAATTTAGACAATTTACAACTATGTAAGTATGGAAAAAAAATTATAAAACATGCCCCCACTATAATATGAAGTTGATATCTCGTATAAGTGTAGAGAACATGTTTCTATAACATTCCTGAATTGTATACATGAATTTCTTAACTATGAAGAATGTAGAGAACATGTTTCCATACCATGCCCCCACTATATATTTGAATCTATGAATTATGATCATTTTAGAATCCATTTATCTATGAAATCCCCATACTAATATCCCCCCCCCCATCTTTTTATGTGAGTGGAAGTAGAAACTAGTAGTTAACTTACCTCAAAAGGATAAGATAACTATATATTGTGTATGAACCATATAGCATATAGTAAAAACATGTGTAGGTAGATATAACATTGAAGTACACATAATGTAATCACATTAAGACCTAAGATGCATGATATAGATCATGAAAATAACTAGATAATAACACTATAAGATCAAAATGAAATTAATCACATACACAAGAACACTAAAAGAAAATCAAAAGACAATGGTTCGAGAAGACCTCAAACAAGGGTCATTTTTAAATGTCACACAATTGAAGGGACATGAATTAGTCAAATTTACACAAAGAAATAAATCACATATTTAAATGTACATACAACAAGTAATTACATATGTAAATGTTAAATTAAGAAAACAAAAACATGGGAGCTAAAAATAATGGAGCATATTCAAATGTTCAACAAGAAAGGCAAGACATTCAAGGAAGTGCATAAAGTAAAGGCATAAGAAATCAACATAAAAATAGTATACTATCCCTTGGATATGTGTTATTAAAAAATAATAAATGCATAGCATATCAAGTACACTATGAATGATATAAGCATGAATAAAGGCATGTGTAAGTACATAAGCTCAAACTTGATAATGGAAAATGATCATACAATGATATAACTTGGGTGTATCATAATCATGTATAGGTAAAATTGATACTATAACCCAAGGATCTCATCAAAGATATGTTTTTTTGGAGGCCCCATATCATGTGTGTCATACTCATATGTTGTATAATTGGTATCATCAGGATCATACCAATCTTATATATTATTAGGATCATAATCATTGATGTAATCATTATTATAGGATAAATTTAACCTCTTGGGTTATTCTTGAACATGTGATATACCATTTGGAGTATTTGTATGTGAATAAATAACTATGCCATATTGTGGTTATGATATTTTAGATATGTAATTATTTATATTCATGTGCACATGAGAGGTTAATACCTTATGAACATCCTAAGCTACATTGTTTTCCTTGTTGTTATATGTATTTGGCTATGTACTAGGAATAATATCACCATTGTCATAATCATTTGGAATTGTGTCCTCTTGTTGTTCAATATTTACCAATAAATGGAGATTACATGGTTTAATTTATGGTGGATTTGGTAGAATTATTTCCTTTGGTAATTTTATATCATTTGAAAATTTTAGAACCTTTGGTAATGGTACTTGCAAATAGTTTTTCTCTAAATTATCTTTTGGTACCCATATTTATTATTTTAGAAATTGTGTTTTAGTAGGTACTCATAATCTGAGTGGTTTTATTGAGAGATGTATCAATGATATTATACCCACTATCTTTGACACTTTGTATTATGTTCTTCAATGCAAAACAATAATTTGTATTATGCTCATGCATTCTATGATATTCAAAATAGTATTTAGATCTCTTTATAGGATGTGGAGGAGGTAATTTGATCACTTTATTTTGAATAATTTATCTTAGGATTTCACTTGGTTTCTTAGTATCCTTTGGTATAAGTTTTAAATAGATTTTTTATATGTATTTTGTTATAGATTTTCATTTATATTTGAAACTTTTTTGGGTACAACATTTCTAGATGAAGATGTAAATACATGATAAACACTAGCATGTTTTGGATTTTGAGCATATGGAATTTGATTTTCCAATAATTTGGTATTTTAATTGAAGTATTGATTTTGATTTTGTAACTTTTTTATTAACTTTCTCATTAAGATAATTTGATCTTCTATGGATTCACAGGCATAAACCCTAGGTGCTTCAAATTGAACATGCATGCATATAGTATCAACCTTTCCCCTTAATGGAGTGATAGGATGGACCTATTTATATGGATAGTAGCTATCACCCTACTTAGGTTTATGAGAAATAATAAGTTTTGTTTTAGCCATTTTAAATGTTCTAAAAATTAATATGAGAATAAGAAAGAAGAGATATATATACTAGCATTCCAACATGATACAATAAGGATATAGTGTTAGAATATTATTATTTTTTTTTAAAAAAAATATATAAGATAGGTTTTTCTATAAAAATAAAAAATGAGACAAACCCAAAAAATAGGGAAACAAAAGTACAATATATGGTATATGGGTGTAAATTTACAAAAAATAATAAAATATTAATTTGTAAAATCAATACAATATTTTGACAAAAAAAGAGGTTTTTTGTCTATATAAAAATAAATATGAAATCTCTTTGAGTAATTTTAATTTTATCTATTATGAATAAAAAATAGGCCAAACAATGTGGAATGATTCATAATTGAAACCTAGAATATTCCCAATAAATAATCAATAATTGTAATACAATAAGAACTTATTTTAGATATCTAAGAGTGGTTTTTTAATAAAATATTATCTTTTACAAAACCTATAAATTAATTTAAAAAATTAATTACACCTTTCACCTTTTATGCCAATATTTACTAAAAATAATAAATTTGAAAAATGTATACCAAATTTGGGCAAAAATGATATTTTTGAGTATACTAACCTAAGTAGAAAATACCTTTGAGGAATTTTTAAATGGATGTATTCAGAGGCTAAAATGTTCCAATCAAGGAAGAAAAAAATTTTAGGTGTCCAAATATGGATCTTGACAATAAAAAGTGGGTAAAACCCTAGGGTAAATTTTTAGATATAAAACTCAACCCAAAACAAGTTGAAACCCTAGGAGGTTGGAAACCCTAGATTAGGCTAGGCTTACAAATGGAGACTCAAAGTTCAAGTTTACCCAATTTTTAACCCTAAATTTTTATGGATTAATTTAATATAAGGTTTAAAATATAGAAATTAATAAACACAAGGGTGATAAACAGATCTATAGTTGGACAATTAATTGTAAACTTAGATAAACAACATTATAAATTTAAATTCTAAGATATGTTAAAAATAGTAAGTAAAACTAGTGATTGATATTTTAATATATGGAAAATAATATTACTTATCTATTTTACTATGTGCATGTAGATTTGGTATGGGACAAGCTAGAAACATATCAAATCTAGATTCTGGATCAGTCATCAAATTCTATAAATTTGATGTTTATGGCCTCAGACACTTGTGTTAACCTTAGACAACTATGTTGATGCTTCTATCTAACCTATAAATATTTTTTATTACATAATACCTATTAGATCTAGATGTGACCACCTAGAATATTTTAGTTTCTATTTCAACTTCTCTATTGATCATTAGTTATCACTCTTATCAAATTATCATCTCCATAGTCACTTTGGAAAAAATGGGTTAGTGGGCTCATGATGTTGAGTTGATCCCAAATAAACCTCTGATAATGGGTGATACTTAAATAGCCAATAATCTATATAAGGCCTCAAAATGATGTAATTCTCCCTTAATGTGTTATATTTTATGTGTAAAAGGGTGCAATATGTAGAAAACAAGTATAATAGTAACCTAGATTATAACCTAGAAAATAGGAATGGGTTTGTCCTTCATTACTTTCAACTTGTATATGTGTTGTCCCTATGACTGATATGAAAATATGATAAAATAGGGAAGATTTTCTCACTTTAATACTTTTGTTATGTTTTTTTGTGAGAAGTATGGATTTTTTAGGTTTGTGTTAGGTGAGGAATGAATGAAGATTGATCATGTATATATACCAATACTTTAGGGTAAGATCCCACATTAAATAACTTAGACTAATCATGGGGACATATTATAATTTGAAAAATTGATGAATTAGGGTATTGGACACTTGAGTTGGAATAGGACACTTGCATCAATATAGGTATCTGACTAGGATGCAAGTGTTTAGGAAGATGTAAAATAAGCACAGGTCTCAAACTTATAGAGACAAAATATAAGCATATTTTATCACTTTGAGCATTATATAAGGCCTAGATCATTATAATAACACTATTAGGACTAATATATAATCAATTTGGTACATAGAGATAATGTATGCAAAAATTTTGGTAGTAGGAAGATATATAAGTTAAAGGTACATTTATGATATGTGTTTACTAAGTGTATAATAATGAGGTGCTATATAATTCAGTTTTAATATCTACACCTTCACCAATAAACCCTATAATATATTTTTTAGTGTTCCATATGCCTAAACTACTGATTAAAATGATTCTAGGTGACCAAAACCTAACCTATTTGTAAAATGACAACTAGTCCCTTGCCTTGGATTTCATAGAGATTGATTAGGTAATCCTATAATTTTTATAGGATTATGGTGACATTCTTATGTCCAATTATATAAATGGTTTTCTCTCATCCCTCATCATTTTCCTCTTTTTAAACTTCAATAATATGAATCCTATTGTAAGGCTAAGGCCTATGACTCTTCTTGGGAAGATTATAAAGTTTTTATGGCTGAAAATGGGCCTTTTTATCTTCCCCCTAGCCCATAATATTTTTAAGAATAAAATTCCTTCCTCATAGAGTATACCATTGACATCAATATTGGTATGAGTGAGAAACCCAAGATTCTTAATTTTAAGTATTTTCTCTCTCTTGAAAAGGTAAAGTATCATAAAAATCTTATTAAATATATTTCAAAAGGTTTTTCATTTTTGTATTTATACATTATGTGTATTTACCCTGACATGGTGATCCATAACTTGGTAACCAAGCTCAATGTAAATCCAATCAAGAAAAAAATCAAATACTTAAAACCCAAAAAATTTTATGGTAAAAGAGGAGGTCATTAAACTCCTCAAGGTAGGATTCATTTAACCCTCAGACTACACTATGTGGATATTCAACTTTATCCCCATACTTAATAAAAATGGAAATATAAGTATTTTTATCAACTTTAAGGGTATTAACTAGGCATTCCCTAAAGTCAACTTTCCTTTGTCCTCCATATATGTTATTGTAGATTCCAGAACTAGATATGAGCTCTTACCTCTCATGGATGGATTTTTAAGCTACAATCAAATCTAAATTTTAGAAGAGGATAAAATTAAAATTTGGTAATTACCTTATGGGGGACCTTATGCTATGTTTTCATGCCATTTAGACTCAAAAATGTTGGTATAGCCTATTAGAGGGTCATAATTGATATTTCCCCAACCTTATTCATAAATTTTTGTAAGTTTATGTGGATGATATTCTAGGAAAGGCCAAGGAAAGGGATAATGATCTTTAATTATTAAGAGTAATTATCACCTAACTCATTACATATATTGTCATACTCAATTTTTAAAAAATTATCTTTGGGATTAATTTCATAAATAGTTTGGGTTACATCATTTTTAAGCATGAGATTTACATAGATCTTATAAAAATTCCTATCATTATTGAGTTGGTCCTCCCCACTGAAAAATCAAGAATAAGACCATTCTTAGGGAAGTTGGGGGAAATTATAAGATTCATAACTAAACTTACATACATTATCCACCCCATAAAAAAGTGCTTAAGAACAAGAGTGGTTTGACTTGGACCCAATACTACTAAAATGCATTCAAATTGGTAATATGCTTTCTCATGGATTTGTTAACTCTCATAGCACCTAAGTATAATTGAGCTCTCATTATTTAATTTAAAGAAACTAAGGTGTCTCTCAATTTCATGTTATCCTATGAGGATGATGATATCAAGGAAAGAGTGATTTAATTCATTAGCCTAGTCCTTCAAAATTGTGAGATAATATATACTTAAGTGGAGAAGGAATGTTTGGATATAGTATTTGAAATAAAAAAATTTAGTAGTTACATGTTCAATCAGAAAACTAGGGTCTCTATAAGATCTAAATCCTTTTTTACCTTCCTAAACCATTTGTACATATCTAAAAAGGTTGGTTATGTTATCATGTTGTTGAGTGAATCCAAACTAGCCTACATCAACTATAAATACATTAAGGGAAATACCATTTTTTATTGGTTAGTTGATTCCCCATTAAAGGCTAGTAACATTGTTAACACTAAATTTCTTAATGAATTTATGTATTACATATTAAAAAACCATAGTAATTTCCTTCCCATGGCATGCTGACATAATAAATTACTTGATTGATTGAACCTATCCTAATGGTGTGAATTTTTAATAGAGGTTGTGCCTTCAAATCATCACATATAAGTATGTTATTTAAAATGAAATCCTTTATTATAAATTTTTTGATGGCATGATCCTTAGGTTCATATACCAATAAAAGTTTGAAAAAGTTTTATTCCAATGTCATAGTGGTGTTTGTGGTGGCCTTCATTTTGGTCATTCAAATACAATAAAAATTCACATAATGGGATATGTTTGTCTTATACTTTAGAATGATGTACTGGAATATATTAAAAAATATAATGTGTTCTAAATATTAAAAATTACCATACTAGATACATGTTACTATTCAATTGCTTAATTGTATTGTTACACCTTGGCCCTTCTCTAGTTGTGGATTATACTTAATCATAAAACTCTTACTTAATTCTTCCAATGACCATCACTTCATCATCATGACAATATTGGAGATATAATTATTGAGAGGGTGGAGGTGAATTAGTGTCCTTATAAACTTTTATTTCACTTCAATATATCTTATAATCATTCATCAAGCAACATCATCATATGAGCAATATCAACTAGTCAAGAAACATAGTAATGATAATATACACATAATAAGTATGAACACATCGTATAAGTGGGAAACCCTCATGGGGAATAAAACAAACTAACCATAGCTTGGAAAAATATTCCTATAAATAAATTAACCAAATTTAGTTGATCACCCACTCAATTTGGAGCACCAACCCCAATCTATCAAACACCAACTTGATATAGTCTTTAGCAATCACCCACTTTCAAGGAAGCACCAACTCCCTTAGTGAATAAGAACCAACTCATCCAACTCTTGACCAAGTACCCACTCATCCAAGTAGACCTTCGAATTCCATATTTTTCCTTGTTTCAATCTTAAATATATAATGGTCCTCTTCTTTATCTCTTCACACACTTTTGTCCCTCTTAAAGTTGCCTTTAGATTTCTTCACTTTATTATGTCTCTTCAAGACTGATTAGGTCATATGACCTTGATATCCATACTCAAACCTTCTATTATATATTCATTAATGTCTCTATATTCCCTTTTGATGGTCTACATGACCTCCTTCTTCTCATGTTTGTGTTCTTTTATTCACTTGCACACTCTCTTGTCTTCCTCACTCAAATATGCCTAATTAGTCTTACTCTTATACAAGTCACTTGATATCACACACCTTGGTTTGACATACACACTTCAAAACATTGATTATCCTTAAAACAGGTCTTATAACACATTACAAACATGAATCAACCAATACATTATGTTATCCATAACCTAGTAGACCAAATTCTCTTTTAGGCCATAAGGAGACCTGATTCAATTAGGTCTTCATTAAAGCATGTTACACTTTGTCTTTATTAAAATTATTTAAAACTTAAAAAATAGTAGTACAACTTAATATATTAATAAAATATACCTTATTAAAATTAAATTTAGGTACACAACACCTTTTAGGTCTAACCACCACTTGAACCCCTTCTCAAAACATTTTTCATAATAAGCTTGTGCACAAACATAAAATTTATCTTGAAAAACTAAAGCATAAAAAAATTTAATTAAAAAAAATGGAAAAAAATAAATATACAAAAACATCATGACCTTAGGGTCATCACAAACTTTATTATATGCTTCAGCTTAGGGTATACAGGATCAAACTCTTCTCTACAAGATGCTTACTCTAAACTTCAAACTGACCTCAAAATAAAGTCATGGAAACCTGAAATTATGCCATATAAAATAAAATAATCAGTGGATTTTAATGAAAAAATATGATCTTAAAAAATCCTTATAAAAATATCAAATAAAAATATCACATCTAATGGCAATTATTGATCTTACAGACCAATTTGTTAATCTTCTCTCTCACAGTCCTTACTCAGCCAAACAAGCCATTTTGGCTTCATTATTTCAACCTCATATACTAAATTACAAGATTATAAAAATCATGAATATGAGATAAAATTACCAAAAATAAACACCATATACATTACATAAATTAACTTAGGGCAAAGGTCTTCCAACTCATCACTGTAAATTGCTTACCTAGATCTACGAGTTTACTTTGAAGACTAGTCATGGTGATTTTGACTTTCAAAAATTATATAAATAGTTAAAAGGAATTAAAATTAATTTATATGATCTTATGAGATCATTAATACATTCTTAAATAGATATATAATATGGTCAAATGACAATATTAATCTTGTAGACCAATCTCATAGTCTTGTACCTCATTGTCTCATTTGAACCAGACAAGTCAACTTATGAGTAAACTTTTCATCATCTTCACTATCATAAAAAACTTATATACAACATGAACATGTATTACTAGTATTGAAAAAAATCCATGATTTTATATTCATCCCTAATCCATGACAATACCTCTCTAATGAACTTCTCACTTTTGCCTGGGTTTCTCATTGTTTGCAGTATTAGGCCTATTAATGAGAGGTTGTCTTGGATGATAGGTTTAACAAAATAGAGGGATATAACCTGATTATAAACCACCATGTACATGAAATAAAAGTCTCATTATTTTTCCTCTATCCATTTATCAACTTTGACTTGGTTAACTCTGACTGCTACAACAATTTTTTAAGAAACAAAGCCTTTCCTATAAGGTCCACTCACTCACTTGACAAACCAATCACACATAGAGGTGATTGAGAGAGTTTAATACAACATAAAATAACCTATATATTCATTCCAATCCATTCTAATAACTTTAAAATAATATCTTTTACATTAAGTCACTATTAGGATTCTTTGAGGGTTTAAACCATCTTCCAGTCTTAACAACCATTCATAAAGCTTAGCCCCTCATTATAGAAACCAATTCCTAGAAATTTGAGCTATGAACCTTACAAATATACCATTAATATCTTAGGTTCTCATGCAAATGTTTCACATGCCAATGAACACTTGAAAAACCTTCCTGAGTAGACAACTCTTCATTTTGTGCACTTGAGAGACCTTAAAACACTTTTTCATGCCTTTTCTTGAAAAATTTGACCTTAGAATTGGTAATCACACCTAAGAAAATCTATCACACCACTAAAAATTCCCACATGCTCATCTTTATCTAGAAATATGAATCTCATATCTCATTTGGCCACCATCTCTCTCTTTGCTTGTTTAGACCTTGAATTACAAGTCACATTAGGCCTTGAAACTAACCTTCTAACCAATTTTCAAGCTCTCAACACCTCATATACATTCTCAAAAAATGTAAAACATCTTTAATATGTCTCTATAATAACTCAAGATGTCTCATTAGGCCAAGCAGGGTCTAGAAATGGTCTAATTATAGTATTGACCTATAGGTCCTACCCGTATAGGTTCACATTGAGACTCTCATGAGTGCTCCAACACCTCATATACCTAATAAAGTAACCTCATATATCCTCTTATTCCTTTTTTCATCCATTTTTATAAGCCACTATGCTCAAACCTCCTCTCTTGGACTTTACATGCCATGTGTAAACACCTGAAAACTACACACTAATAGTTTTCAATGTCATCTTAAAATGTGGACCCTTAACCAATTCTTCATCTAGTGGACCTTTAGTCTGCTATCAATATTTTATAACTCCATCATGTTAAATACCCCATTCATAAACACATCACTTAAATCATGACCTTTTTACCCATTTATTTTTGGCCCCTCAACTGTCGTCAGTTAGGGTAACCATCGATGGTTGACCCTAACTGTCGACGATTGTGGTCACCCAAACTTGCCTTAAGAATTTTAAATCATTTATAGATTTGTTTAAGATTAGTATCTTATAGAATGAAAATTTCTTTAATTCCATCTTTTAAATACTAATGAAAATAGGCAACTTCATTTCCTCCCAACTTAGCAACTTTCCCTCAAGACTCCCTCTCCTTAGCAACTTTGTTCTATAAATACATGGCTCTTGGAGGAGTTGTGGATCCAAAAATATACATCCAAGCTCTCTTTTTTTCCTTGTGTAGTCATTTAATACCCCAAAACTCTCTTTTCATGACTTTCAAAGGATAGAGTATTTTTATGTTATCCAACTCCTTTCAGGTTTCCACATCTCTAATTTAACATCATATAGGTATTCTAGTTTCTATTTAGAATTTCATTTCTATATTGAACTTCTCTATTTAGATCAATCCACCTATACATCATCCCTTACCCTTAGATCTCTCATTTCACCCTCTACCCATTACTCACATTTTGTTAACTCCATTTCCACACCTTACCCAACTCTACACAGGTAATCATAGTTGGTTGCTCTAATTGTCACTATTTACAAAAGCCGTCCCCAGCTATAAAACCATCAACAGTCAAGCTAACTGTGTGACAGTTATCCTAACTGGTGATATTCATTATTATAAAAAATAAAAAATTTCTATTTTGGACCCCTTCAACACCCTATCAGACCCTCTTTTGCTTTCTAATCTATTTGTAGGCTCTGTTCTAATTTTTTGGACCTGACCTTAGTACATAGGTATGCCATTTATTTTCTTACACACTTAATTTCATATCATTTGAGTACAAGTATATTTATTACATCATTTCCAATTTAATTATCTTAAAAGTGGATTGACAATCTCCTAGAAATCCTTATGCTTCTTGAATCTATCATATGCTAGGTAATCTACTCAACCAACCATCTAAAAAATCCTCTTCTAGTTTCCTTATGATTAGCAGGTAATCCTCCCTAACCAAAGAGGAGTTCCCATACTCCTCTAGATCAATGCATGCATTCTACCAAGTATTTATCTACACACCTGAATACTCACTTTCTTTTATCTTCTTTCAAAACTAAGAAATGAAGGAAATAAATTGAAACATTTTGGCATATCTCGTGGGACCCTAGTTCCCTTTCTTCCTTAATTGTTTGCTCATATAATGAAATCATTTATTTTTGGGCTTAAAAATCAACCATTTGCATTCATTTATTACTTATTAATTTTAGTTCACCTAGTAACTTAGAATGCATAGTAAATTATCATAGCATTCACACTTATTATCACACACAAAACCAAACCACAAAATAATTTACATATCAAAACAATACTTAAGACAAAGACCGCCTAGGATTTCATCACTCTAGTGGCAACCCTACCCCCTCCCGACTATCCCATTTGGATTTCCCACCAAGGAGAGAACCAAATCATATCTCTAGTTGAGTATGAACTCTGGACTTAGTATATCTTGGCTAAACACTTGACACCCTTATCGTTGGAAGATTGTGAAGTGAGGGGGTAGTCCTCAACACTAAGCCACATACTGAAGTTCAACATAGATCTTCCTTATGAGCACCTAAACAACCTAAAACCATCCTTAGACTTACTCTTGAGTACCCATTTTACAGGCCAACCTCCCTTATCACACTCTTTAAGACATAAGCCAAAAGTGATTTAAAAGTATTCCTAAGGTTAAAAGGCACTTCTTAGTGTATGTATTGATTTCTTTGAAATTCTTTTGGGTTTTCTCTCTGTTTGAGGTGTGAGTATCACAATAGCATTCCCTATTTTCTCATATGGTTTTAACTAGACAATAAGTGAGAAATCAAGACAAATAACTACCACCTTCTTCATCATCCATAGATTATGCCATAGATGTTGATAAGTCTCATCATGCTTCACCTTACCATTCTCCTCCACCACCTTCTCCTTCTAGAATCCCAATCGTATCTAAAGGAGATTCAAACTTCGCTACCTTTCTCAATAATAATCTAGTGGCTTTACAAAACTACCTCAATACCTTAGCTCATCATACACCTTTTGCCTTAGTTACTTCTTTTGATCCTTTTCTTAGTATGCCATCCCACCTTATGGCAGGGACCATTTCAACCCAACCATTAACTCAAGCCTCTTCCAACATCCCATCCACCCAAACTTAAACCAATCTTCCCCCTCCCAACCAAATGCCTCTTACCACACCCCATGTGGGTTCAACCTTATGATTAGTCACCTACATCCCACCTACTATGGCATTATCTTCCACTCTAGCTTCTATCTTCCATTTGGTTGCAACCAATCCCTCAACCACAATTTCACTTTAAAACCTAGTGATCTCTATACGTCAAAACCTTCCTCCAATTATCACTAGGGTAACTACCCAACCTCAAACTTCCTAAATTCCTCCTACCTCAACCATACCAACTACATCCTTTCCTCAACAAGTGCCTATGATAACTTAGCAGTATGTCCCTAACCCACAAGGGTACATACATACCACTCTCCACCCAACCTTTCATACCCAGTAGTTCTTATATACCACAATCTCAACCCCTTGGCACTACTTATCAGTATGTGACTTCATCAATACCATCTATTACCTATTCATACATTGACGTAAATCAACCCCCAAAAAATGTACCTCTTAATTATGCAGCTTCTCAACCCCAACCCAATCTAATCAAAATACTCATGGATAAAATGACTAGTTTAGAGTCATCCATCTCTACCTCAACCAATATTTTATCTTATGACCAAATTTTTAATGAAATTATTCACCCCTATGTTCCCATCCATGATTATCCTTCTCAATGGAAATTGCCCAAATTTTCTAAATTACAAGGTAAAGAGGATCCTCAGCAACACTTAAGAGCTTTTCATCATGCTTGATACTTGATCACTTATGATGATGCTCTCCTCCTCTAAACCTTTCCCATGTCACTAGCTGGGTCTGCCCTTGATTGGCATAGTGACCTTCCCATTGATTCCATCTTTTCTTTCTCTCAATTGGCACAAACCTTTTTAGAACACTTTTCAGTAAACATATCTAAAAATATTTCTATTACCGACTTATACTCCATCAAAAAATTTGAATATGAATCCATTATTGATTTCATTTACAGATGGAGGGGCCTCATTAATTAACTCACCTTTCCATTACCCCAACCCAAATTAATCAAATTATTCTTTCAAGGGTGTACTAAATACATTTCTCCAACTCTCTAAGTCTAAACCTTTAGGACCTTTGATGAAGCATTCACTATGTCCCACAAATTGGAAAATTGTGCTATTGATGAAGGGAAGTTGAAGCTTCAAAATAAAAATTCTAGTTTGAAATCCACTTATTCATCCTCCACCAAAACCACAAACCCAACCAGTTCTAAAGTAAAATCATTAGCACACTTAGTTATTCTCAAAACCACACCTCCTTTAACCATCAACCAAACAACTCAAACTAGCAATCCTTCCAATGACCAAAATCATACCCAAAATTGGGCTCCTTCAAAACCATTTATTTTGATTAGGGAATCGTATGCATCAGTGTTGGAAAAAACTACTTAATCCAATCTAATCCAACTTCCACCTATCAATCCCCCTCAATAATTTGATACTTCTTGTATCCTTTCTAGGTGGTACAATAAGAATTATCATTATTATTATCATTGGGTCATTATACATGATATTGATAGATTCAATACCTTTTAGAGCATTGTCTAGGACCTAATTGATAAAAGGGATCTTGTGTTTGATAACCTAAATGCTCCTTCCAACTAATGTCTTGATATCTTCTAAAAACCTTTTCCAAATCATTCACCTTCAACCCAATATCATGAAAACTAGCCCAAATCCTCCAACTCACATGAGGCACATGTAATTAATTTCATCAATAGCATGCCCACTATTGAAGAAGTCATCACCTCGATAGAAAAAAACCTACCACCACCTATTCCTTTAGATGCACAAATGGAGGAAGTAGCTACCCCTTCCACTTCCTTAGATGAAATTATAGTTTTGTCTACCCTTCCTATGGTGGAAATACCCAAGGAGATAACCATTCAATCAACAATTTTATCCACTCATCCAATCCAAATATAAGAGCAACCTACTCCTTTAGACCACCAAACTAAGGAGGAAGTTATACCTACTATTCCACTAGAAACCACTATCCCCACCTCTCCTATTAAACCATTCGTAACTCTATTGGAAACCATTTCCCAAGAGATAATTTACTTATCACCTTTAGAAACTTCCACAAAATATTACAACCCTAAAACTACCCCTTAATCTTCCCCAAAGGGCTTGAGATTTGAAACAAATGATCAAGGAACAAAACCTATTTATAAACCTTTTGCCTGACTAGTTAAAAGCTTGGAATTCACCTCCCAACCTAAATTTAATAGAGCCACTTTTTAGCATTGGATTTGACTCCCATATCAAAATAAAACCAAACCTTATACTTCACTTGAGTCCACTCTTGAGCCTATTATTACAACTCCACCAACTACCCCTCCTAAAGTCACCATAGAACCATCTCAATTACCCCCACCTAAAATTGTCAAGTCAGCCTATACTTATTTTAACAAGCCAATCAAAAACTCAGGGATCCTTCTCATCCCAATCCTACTCACCCTCCTTTGAGATTATATTTAACCACATCAACCCAACCAAGACATAATCCAATTAAGCCCATTAAGAAGGAAGGATTGCCCAAAACACAACCTCGAGGAAGAACCATACCAACTCCTTCACCTTTACCCTCTATTTTGGGACCACATCCTTCCACCATTCACATTCCATACCCTTCCTCTAAGAAACCATATCCCCTTTTTCCACCTATAACAAGTCCATCTCCTAGTTCATCATCATTCCTTACTGACCTTTCTCCATCCACTTTCCCATCTATTAAACCATCATCATCTACACCCCCAATTCCTAAATCAACTATAACTAAGCCAATTCTTTCTAAATAACCATCTAATCTCAATCCAACAACCTCACCTCCTATCAAAAATTCTTTACCCAATAAGGTTCCTACACCAAAAATCCAAACTCCACCACCTCCAAAATCTTATATAACTATTTTATAAAGGCTCCTGCAAGATTCTACCAATATCTTACCACTAATCAAGCCTTTTGACCCCACTCATCAAAATCCAACTTGGTTCAATGATAATCTAATTTTTCTTTACCATAAGACCCCTGGGCATGAAACAAAGAATGTAAAACTCTCTAAACTATCATTCATGGCCTTTTGAAGGAGGATGATAAATTGTATGAACCTTTTTTAAGTCCTTTACCTCTTTTACCACCTATCCAATCTACCTACCAATCATCTACTTATCTACACCTACCAAGGAGTGAAATAGAGGAACCAAAGCAAGCAACTAGTCCCTTTATCTATACCATTCATATGGTGACTTGGTCTTGATATCAACAAAAGGATAAGGGTAAATCCATCTAGAAAAATGAAAAGGGCAAAGCTAAGGCCACCATTTCATGGTCTTACCCTTCAACTCCCCATCCAACCCATCAAAATCAAATAACTACACCTTCACTCTCACAACCACACAAGACCAAAGTCTCTATTTTGGGATCCCCTTCTTATAATAAATCTACATTCATCTAATGCATGGTGTTAAAAAACTTCAACAAACACCAATCAAAATGAGTCTTTATGACTTGGTTAGCACCTCACCTTAACATCATCAAGATTTAATCAAAGCACTGCATTCTATAAAGGTTCAACTAGATGATCCCCAAACTCTCACACCTTTGATTTGAGCCATCCAACATGTTACCATGGCCACCTTTCAAAATTCTAAAATTCCACCCTATCATAGTGAAGACCTTAATCCCCCTCTTTTTATCACAACATCCATCAATCATACACATGTCAAAAGAGTTATGATTGATGGGGGAGAGAGTATCAATATCATCTCCTCCCATTAATTAGATCAACTCTAACTACCTTAAAACATCATGTTAGAAAGCTTAGTAGTTATTCAATCATTCAATGATACCTTGACCACCACTCTTGGAATAGTTTTCCTCCACATATGTTTGGGGCTTCAAACTATTCCTGAATTATTTTATTTTTTAGAGGGAAAATTTCAATATAATGTATTACTTGATCACCCTTGGATCCATGCCATAGGATGTGCCCCTTATACCCTTCATCAGTGTGTCAAGTTTGAACATGAGGGATAAGTCATTACAATCAAAGTTGATCCAAGTCCCTTTACTTCTTGTAATATGACATATTATCCCAATGATGTTCTTATTCCATCTTCACCCTCTTCACAACCAAATTCTATCCAAGCTACCATGTCAACCTAACCTACCAACACTTATATCTTCAACAATGATGAATCATCCAATAGTTTAACTATCCCTTCATCCGAAATATTGGTTGAAAACCCCTTGAAATCCACATTTTAGTATCTTATGTTGGGGGAATATCAAATTTTAGCTTTGGATGATTTCCCTTCTCCACATGAATTTGGGAACCTTCAAAATGATCCATCTTATGATCCCAATATTGGTACCCTTGTCCCCTTTAACCTTCCCAACAATATAACATACTTTGTCTATTAGGGACTTGATAAACCACTCCTTGTTCCCACCACCATACCTTTTATCTATCCATTCACTTCTAACTTTTCTTACCTTAGCAACCTAGCCTTTTCCAAAACATACCTTCATTAGTGCGCTTGGAAAGGGTTTGGTTTTGGCCTCTATGAAGAAAGACCCAATGAGATTCCCATCATCAAAACCCAAAAACCTTAAGATTTTTTGGCTTGGGATATGATCCCCCAAAAGAGCCCACATCACCCAAACTAATTCTCACCACTACTAACAAACCCCTACCTTCATTGACCCTACTTTTCTAATTTGATGAACCTCTAAATTCACCAACCTCACTTTTCTAATTTGAAGAACCTCTAACCTCACCAACCCCATTTTTCCACTTTGATGAATATCTACCCTCACCAACCCCTTCTTTCTAATTTGAAGACATCATCATCATCCCACATAATTTTTTTTAATTAACACCATTATTTTGGGTCCCCTAAGTTATCAATGGGAAGGCTAAACCCAAACCATTCCTCTGATCCACCCTTAAATGATTACACATGACTCACCCATCATTAACACCATCTAATGTCAAGATTATAATTCTATTCTTACCTATTTGGGTGTGGGGGACTCTTTCCTTCAAAAATCCCTCTCTCTTAAAAACCAAATAATGATAAATGAATTGACCACAAAAGTTAATTTGGGCACTTAAGAGTCCCCTCATATTGTGAAGGTTGGCTAATTCTTAACCTTTGAGGAATAATGAGACTATCAATCTTTTCTCCATGACCATAACATAGCATTTTCTTGGTCTTATCAAGATATGCCCAGCATTAACCCTTCCATTGCTCTTCATAACATTGTTACCCATCTTGAAGTTAAGCTTATTTGGAAAAAACTTTGTCATATGCACCCTCACATAGCTCTTGTTAAAGAAGAACTTTAGAACCTTCTACCCTTTAATTTCATTCAAACCATTGACTACCCAAAATGGGTCTCCAACATTTTTCCTATTACCAAACCCACTGGGGGATTCCACCTTTGTGTTGATTTCCATTATCTTAACCTTGCACACTCCAAAGATGATTTTCCCCTACCTAATATAGACCAACTTATTGATCTCACTGATAGCCATGAAATGTTATCCCTTATAGATAGATTCTCATGATACAACCAAATCTTGATCACCCCTCAAGATCAACATAAAACATCCTTTATCACCCCATAGGGAACTTTTTACTATCGTGTCATGCCCTTTGACCTGAAGACTGTGGAAGCCACTACTTAGTGGGCCATGAATTACATCTTTCGTGACCTCATCCATAAAATATTTGAGGATTATGTTGATGATATGATCATTAAATCCAAGCACCATAAATATCATCTCACTATTCTCACTATCATCTTTGAAAGACTTATCCATTATCATGTCAAGCTCAACCCAAAGAAATGCATCTTTATCATCTTATCAGGAAAACTTATAGGATTTATTATTTCCCTTCATGGAATAGAAATAGACCTCAAAACATTATAATCCTTTCTATAAATTCCTCCCCATACTAGCCTAAAATAACTTCATAGCCTACAAGGCAAACTTTAGTCAATCAACCACTTTACCTTCTAGCTATCTAATCATTGTCAGCCTTTTCACAACCTTCTTAAAAAAGACACCTCCTTTAAATGGACCAAAGAATGTCAATAGGCCTTCAATTTAATTAAGGAATATCTTCTCTCTCCACCACTCCTTATTCCTCCAAAAGAGGATCAACCTTATTATCTATACATATCTACCATTGATCATTCCCTGGGGGCCATGCTCGCTCATCATGATGACCAAAATAAGGAGCAAGCCATTTATTACATTAGCTACACCCTTATTAACTATGAAACCCGATACACCCATTCAAAAAAACTTTTCCTTGCCTTAGTTTTTTTCACCTCTAAACATTATCACTATCTTCTTAACCACAAAACTTTTGTCATTACTAACACTAATCCCCTCAAGTATATGCACTCCAAGCCATATCACAACTAACGTATGGCCAAGTGGTTCATGCTATTAGTAGAGTTTGATCTTGAGTTTATTCCACAAAATTCCATTAAGGGATAGGTGATTATGGACCAACTAGTTTAATATCCACTCCTTGATAATCAAACTTCCCATCTTACATTTCTAGATGAGTCTATAGGTACCCTTTCTTCAGAATAACCCACTTACCAAATGACTATGTATTTTAATGGATCTAAATGTCAAAATGGTGGGGGAATTGGAATAATTATCATTCCTCTTAATGGGAAACCTCTTTTCCTATCTTTCAAACTCTATTTCTAATACACCAATAATATAGCTAAATATGAAGCCTTTGTCATAGGTCTCCAACCACTCTAGCTTTGGGAATCAAAATAATCAGCATCTTTGGAGACTCTCAACTTATTATGAACCAAGTCACAGGAGTTTATAAATACAAAAATTACATTCTTATAAAGTAAAAATAACTTATCAACAAACTATTAGCATCATTTGACCATTATATTATCCAATTAGTCCCTCATTCTACCAAAAAATTTGTAGACACAATGGCTTCCCTTGCATCCCAAATTCCATCTCAACCTGCTGAATCTAAAGTCTTTGTCACCATCTACTAATTTGTCACACCATCTTACCTCAGTCCTAATCTTCCTACCATTTATCAAATAGAAACATCATCTTCAAACATTTGATATGATCAAATCTTTGATTACCTTAACATTGATATCCTCCATTTAGATATTTCTAGGAATGCTCATTGAGATTTCATTCAAAGAACCTCTTGTTACTTAATATTAGGGGAAATTATTTATAAATGAGGCTTTGACAGTCTCCTCCTCTTTGCCTTCATAGCAATGAAGCTTATATGCCATTAAAGAAGCACAAGATGGCATCTGGGGGGTACTTTAGCGGTATGGTCATTGCTAAATGTATCCTTTACCTAGGTTACTATTGGCCCACACTCAATCAATATTATTGTGACTATGTCAGAAAATGTGTCAAATGTCAATAACATGCTAATATTCATCATGACCCTCCTCATGGTCTTCAATTATCAACTAAATATTGGCCTTTTTCATAATGGGGTCTTCATCTTATTAAAGAAATCAATCTGCATTCCTTATAATGACATCATTATATCATCACCGCTATGGAATATTTCACCAAATGGGTAGAATAAATCCTATTGATCTCAATCAAAACTAAAAAAATCATTGATTTTATCAACCACCACATCATTTGTCACTTTGATGTTCCTCTTAAAATCATCACTAATCATGGTAAATCCTTTAAAAACAAAAAGGTTCAAGAACTTTGTGACACTTTTGGTATCAACCTAAGCTTCTCCTCACCTTCTCATCAACAAGTTAATGGATAGGTCAAAGCTTCCAACAAAACCCTCATCAAAATGCTCACTAGGGTAGTTAGTGATTTGGGCAAGGATTGGCACCTCCATATCCCATTTGATTTATGGGCTTATTATACTAGTATCTAAATTTCTATGGGTGCTACACATTTCTCTCATCTTTGGAGTTGAGGTTGTTCTACCTCTTGAAGTCCAAATTCCATCTCTTTATATATCCTTACATGAGATTATTTATAAAAGTGACTATCGTCAAGAATGTTTAGCATGCTTAGAACTTCTTGATGAACGTTTCCTTACTTCCCTCAATCATCTTTGCATTTATTAAGAGTGTATCAAATGAGCATATAACAAACATCTAAAAAAATGAGAATTTAACATTGAAGATATCATCCTCAAGGAAACCCAACACATCACTAACATGAAAAAGACCAAGAAGGGCAAGTTTTATTTTAATTGGTTAGGACCTTATATTATAACCCATAAGTATGGATTGGGTGTTTATCACTTATCCTCTCTTGAGGGTAAGCCAAAATATAAACCCATCAATGCCTCATATTTGTGTCTCTTTCATTATTATCATAAGGTTCAAACCCACTTTCATGTATAACTTAAGCTCATCCCATTGCTTCATTAACCTTCTTCCACCTCATTTCCTTTCCATCTCTTTTGAGATCAATTAATTATATAGAACCGTGTGATTCATCTATCATAGTAATAACCTAATCCTAAATATGGGTACCCTAGCTCTACCCGTAGCACAATTCTCATGGATACTTTTCATATTTTTCATAGATGGAATCCCATGGTTAGTTATTTCTCAAAAACCTTTTCTCTAGCAAACCTTCCATGTCTAGATCTTGCTTCTACATGGGTAGACCTTTCAAACCTAAATAGACTTGTCCATGCCTAATCTTAAACTATATCTATATAGCATATTGCTCCCTTGAAGGATAGTTTCAAAATCAAATCAAAATTTTCTTAATGTATACTTCTCCCTTGAAGGATAGATATGCCAAAATAAAATCTTAGACCACTCCCTTGAAGGATGGCTAAAACAAATATTCATTAGAAGCTTCTCACATTGATCAAATTCAAAAACTTATAAATAAAAAGTAATTAAAAAAATCCAAAATTAGTATGCCATAATCAACTCTTATATCTTCTAATTATAGACTTCTCGCATCGATCAGACTATCTACTATCTAATTAAGCTATAATCAACTTTTATAGCATAAGTAGACTTCCCACATTAACTAGTCTACATATTATTATATAGTATACCAATGGTGTAGACTTTTATTTTAAGGTTCTTTGGTCACTTATGGAAATCCTAATGACTCCACTACCCATATATTCCAATCTCCTCTACCCACAAATTCAAATCCATAACTAGCACCTACATCCCCAATGAACCTAAAGGATTATGAGCTTACATGGAATGAAGTGTTCAAGATACCAATTTTCGCAATAAGGCACACTACTATGATGTGTTTGATAGGTTTATGTTCACTAAGACATTCCAATTATGGATTCATATTGTTTGGTTCTCACTAGTAGATCACCATGCCCCCTTTCTTATCTAAAATGTGAATGTGAATGTTTCCTCTACCTATACCAAACCAAAATCCATTAATTAAGCATTACATTTTCTTAGCATTATTTTAAACATTAATATTCATAACCATCATTGGTTTGGGTTCCCCTTTTTTACCACACTTTTATCATCCTTTCCCTTACCTTGACCTATTTAAGATTCGCCTTCTCCCTCAACCTCCAAAGAAATACATTCAACCTAAAGTCCCTATTGGATCTATTGTCCATGGGACTATGTAGGTATTGTCCTCTTGCCTCACGCATCAAGATTTAGCTCAGATAATATCTACACAACCTAAACTACCCATCACTTTGTCCACATCTACCTCAAAATTGGCCTTATACCAACCTATTCACATACTTTGTAGTGACCTTGCTTTGGTCATCCTGACCATCTTAACTAATTTTCCCTATTGAAATTATATATTATGTACCACCTTATACATGCCTTAACCCATTATGTTTTTCTCAAGAACACTTTCTACCTTGGATACCTAAGTAAACACTAACCTTTTCTAGGAACACATGATAAGTCTAACCTAATTAGTTATGACCAATGTTGGGGACTAGTTACCTTGTCATTTATCCTAGAACTCAACCTTATTTTTACCAACATGGAAATGCTAGTCCTTGCATAATGTTGTGCCTCAAAATTTGTTGTATTTTGTACACACACTTGTGTTTCCCATGTGAAACCTCATACCCTTCACTCTCCCTTTATATCAAACCCTATCCTAATTTTACCTTTGTCTCATTACCTCTTAGTTTTAGGGGGAACACTTCTTCCCTCCCACACTTGGGGAAACTAGACCTAGACCTTGACCAATCACCTATTTTTGTTTTATAGCTTGCTTAAATATACACAATAAAAATGGGTAAAATGTAGACACCTAAAAATTGCACAATAATAGTTTTTGATGTCATCCTAAATTATGGACCCTTAACCAATTCTTTATCTTGTGGACCACCTAATCTACTAGAAATATTTTACAACTCCATCATGTTAAATACCCCTCCCTAAACACATCACTTAAATCATGACCTTTTTACCCATTTGTTCATGGCCCCTCGACTGTCACTAATTAGGGTAGCTATCGATGGTTGACCCTAACCATTGACAGTTGTTCTCACCTAAACTTTCTTTAAGAATTTTAAAGGATTTCTAGCTTTGTTCAAGATTAGTATCTTATAGAATGGAAACTTTATTTAATTCCAACTTTTAAAGACTAATGAAAGTAGGAAACTTCATCTCTTCCCAACTTAGCAACTTTACCTCAAGCCTCCCTCTCCTTACTTAGAAACATTGTGATATAAATTTAAGCCTCTTGGAGGAGTTGTGGATCCAAAAATATATATCCAGGCTCTCTTTTTTTCTTTATACAAGCACTAAATACCCCAAAACTCTATTTGCATGACTTTCAAAGTATGGAGTACTGTTATCCTATCCAACTCATTTCATGTTTCCACTATCTCCAATTTAACATCATGTATGTATTTTGGTTTCTATTTTAGAATTTCATTTATATATTAAACTTCCCTATTTATATTAGTCCACCTATACATCATCCCTTACCCTCAGAACTCCCATTTCACCCTCTAGCCATTAGTCACATTCTATTAACACCATTTGCACACCTTACCCAGCTCTACACAGGTAACCATATCCAGTTACTCTAACCATCACTGGTCAAGATAACTATCACCAATCACCTTAACCATCAATGGTCACTATCATAAAAAATAAAAGATTACTATTTTTGACCCCTTTGACACCATACTAGACCCTCTTTTGGTTTCTAATCTATTTTTAGGCTCTATTCTAATTTTTTGGACCTGACCTTGGTATATAGGTACGCCATTTATTTTCTTGCACACTTACTTTCTTATCATTTGAATACAAGTATATTTATTATATCATTTTTTATTTAATTTTCTTAAAAGTGTATTGACAAAATCCTAGAAATCCTTACACTTCTTAGATCTAGCATATGCTAGGTAATCCACTCAACCAACCATCTAACAAATCCTCTTCTAGTTTTCTTATGATTAGTAGGTAATCCTCCCTAGCCAAAGAAGATTTCCCACACTCATCTAGATCAATGTGCACATTTTACCAGGTATTTATCTAAACACCCTAATACTCACTTTATTTTATCTACTTTCAAAACTAAGAAATGAAGGAAATAAATTGAAACACCATGAGAAGTGTTAGGTTACTCGAGTACGTAACCTTCATGTCACTTTTCATGATCTCAACACCTCACTTTCATGCTCAACATCTAAATATCATTCCATACAACATATTACCATGGCCAAAAACTTCCATACACTTCTCACATGCCTGAGACCACTCATCTCTTTCCATGCCATGACTAGTCCATGACAAGACTCCTTAAGCTCTTGATACTTAACATAAGGATCTACTTCTTAATAGCTTATCCTCAAAGACCTACCTTTAAACACTTTTTAATGATTCTACACCTAAATATCAAACCCATATAATTTTAAATATTCTTTCAAATACCTAATCTCACTCACTTCACCATGCTACCTATACATACCTTCTCACAAGGTTTAAATAAGGCTTTACAAGATACCTTGATGCCTTGAACTATTCCTTACACATCATGACCTTAACACAACATCAACCAGGAAGATATGATTCAATTAGACCTATACCTTTCTATCTTATGGAAATCACTACATATATTCAATTTGTGTAATCTTGTTATAACATATAATTCCAACTAGCCTTGTTCATCTAGACACCATGCTCATCTAGACATCAATGACAACACACTTTGACATTAATAACATCATATTGACATAAATAAAAACACTATGCTAATATAATCCTCACTTGTCATTGATGGAAAAATGTAATATAATCTAATCAATCTCTTCTTCACCAAACTAGTCTTTTTCCATGAATATTTCTCCCTTTTTGACATTAATGACAAAGAATCATACTATAATTCCTAAAATCATCCATTCTCCTTCATTAGAAACTATTATTAGAAACTAAAAAATAAATTAGAGTTACCAGTCTCCCCCCTAGATCAAGCATAGTCTTTAAATAAACATTGAACACAATACCATACATCTTGTCCTTGACATAATCATTATGACTCAAACTCACTAGGCTATCCCATTTATTCTTATCTGACAAAGATCTTCAAATGGACTCAGATATAAAAGACTACTTACCTTCCTTTATGCACCTTGATGCCATAGAGATGAATGATATCCAAATTTATTTTTCTATTCAAGCTTCATAAACGTCCAACTTGTCTTCATGATTCCTACATAACTTTTCTATACTACACACTTGCTCTTGAAGCTCATGAATTATCTAATTATCTCCCCATTTGTAATTATATATTTTAAGTCACACAATGAATAAAAATATCTTTTGACTTCCTTCATGATTTATTGGACCTTAAACCTTTATTCAAACCATAAATACTTCTATTATCATGCTCTTAGTTTCATAATCCATATCTGATCCATCATGATAACCATTCTTATATCATGTCTATTAAAAACATATAATTCATTATTAGTCATACTTATAAATTTTTTGATCACCTTCACCTCACATAACCAGGGCATATCAAGCATATATATACCTATGATACATGACCCAAAGATCATCTTCAAATGACTAGAGCAATCACACTCAATGCTTATGAGCATAAAACATTTTTATAATCAATGTTTTCCCACCATATCTATTAGGTCTATCTACAAACAAAGATATTATTCTAAGGGAACAATCTAGTCCTCCATGATGGACTAAATATCACTCATGTCATGTCCATATGGCATCTTAGATGTTCTTCTTACATTAATATTTATACTTCATGTTTCTCAATCAACCATTGCATAGAGATCATCATTAAAACTCTTTCATGCACCTAATCACTACCAATTATACTCTACCAATTATCTCCATTCACTTTAGATATCCACATTATGCAAGATGCATCTTCACAAGATGCTCCTTGATATCAATTATTTATTACCAATAAATAGAGAAGATAATGCTCAAAAATCTCACTTTGAAGATATAACTCATATCACTACTCTTGTACTTATGCCATGCCATGACAAGACTCAAGAATCTAATGCACCTAAACACCTTTAACACCTTGAATTGTGCCTTCCATGCTCACGCCACTTATGACAATTATTATCAATGCAACACTTTTATGTGTTTTTACATAAATTACTTCCAAATAAATTAACCTTGCTCTTCACCTAGATGCCAATCTCAAAACAAATACTTGACATCATCCTAATTCACCATGTTTACACTCTCTCTCATAATTAGCTCAAGAAATTGAATCATGAAACATCTTAGAAATCATGTTCCCCCTTTTTCTTTAAAACTTGATCACTATATGAAATAATAGTACACACAGACCATCTCTAACATATATCAATCAAAACTACAACCAAATACTATAAATTTACCTCTCAACATGTCTTCATACATTCTTCACATACAACACATGTCAAAGCTCAAAATGCATCCACCATGATTTTACTTACTAATGAGTGTCTTAACATATCCTAATGCAGTCACCCCTTGCATAGGGAACTAGAATAATATAAATTCAAGAGATTCCTAGATATCCATACTCTCACAAAACTAAATATTCTTCAATGTCCTTCTATGCTTGACTGTCAACTTAGGCTTGACCTTTGACTTAGATTCTTCATCATCCTTCTAAGTTGAAAAAGAATACTCTTGACATTATTTCAAAACTAATTTATGTTGTATAATATAAAATAACCTACCTTGGTTTATGTGTTGATCATGACTAAAATTTTCATATTTATTCTTATCAATATTCATTCTATCATTACCATCATTTCTATCATGAAAAACACTATCATCATCACAATCCATGCTTGTGTTTCTTAGGATCACCTTTAGGCTATTAGGCCTATATCAAAGGACCTACTCTGATACCAATTATTTGATATAAAATCACTGAAAGGGGGAGTGAATTAATTTCCTTATAAATTTTTATTTCAATTTAATATATCTTCTAATCATTCATCAAACAAGGTCATCATATGAGCAATATCAAATAGTCAAGCAACATCGTAATGAGAATATTAACATAGTAAGTATGAACACATCATATAAGTGGGAAACCCTCATGGGGAATAAAACCCATTAACCATAACTTGTAAAAATAGTAGTATAAATCAATTAATCAAATTTAGTTTAATACCCAATCAACTTGGATCACCAACCCTAGTCTATCAAGAACCAACTTGATAGATTCTTTAGCAAACACCCACTTATAAGGAAGCAGCAACTCTCATAATGACTTAGCACCAACTCATCCACCTCTTGACTAAGTACCCACTCATCCAAGTAGACATTTTCCTTCCATATTTTTCCTTATTTCAATATTCAATCTATGATGGTCCTCTTCCTCATCTCTTCACATACTTCTATTTCTCTCAAAGCTACCTCTAGATTTCTTCACTCTATTAGGTCTCTTCAAGATTGATTAGGTCATATGACATTGATATCCATACTTATACCTTTTTTTAGATATTCATGAATGTCTCTCTATTCCCCTATAATATTCTACATGACCTTCTTGTTCTCCTCTTTGTGCTCTTTTATTCACTTGCACACTCTCTTATAATCTTTACTCAAAAAGGCCTAATTAGTCTTGCTCTTATACAAGTAAATTGATCTCACACACTTTGGTTAGACATAAAAACTTACACACTTATATTAACCTTAAAATAGGTCTTATAATAATTTACAAACATGAATCAACCAATACATTAGGCCAACTATAATTTAGCAAACCAAATTCTCTTTTAGGCCATAAGGAGACCTAATTCAATTAGGTCTTCATTAGATTACATTACACAAATGCTTCCAAACTCCAAAAATATTAGGATAAATTAATATATTAATAAAATATAAATTAAAAAAATTAAATTTAGATCTAAAACACCTTTTATGTTGAACCACCATTTGAACCCCTTCTCAGAACATTGTTCATAATAGGCTTGTGCATACACAAAAAATACGTCTTAAACAATTGAAACATAAACATAATTTTTGTGAAAAAAACATGGAAAAAAATCAATTATACATAAAAATCATGACTTAAAGGTCATAAAAATTTTAATTATATGATTCAACTCATGTTATACATGCTCAAACTCTTCTCTACAAGATGCTTACTTTGAACTCCCAACTAGCCTCAAAACATAGTCATGGAAACTTGAATTTTTTCCATCCAAATTAACAAAATAAATGGATTAAAATTAATTAATATGATATTAAAACATCCTTATAACAATATCAAATAAAATATCACAATATCTAATGGCAACTATTGGTCTTACAAACCAATTTGTTGATCTTTTCTCTCATAGTCCTTACCCAGCCAGACAAGCCACTTTAGCTTCAATGTTTCAACCTCATACACTAAATTCCAAGCTTATAAGAATAATGGATAGGACATAAAATTAAAAAAATCAACACCATGTACATTACATATTTAAAATTGGGAAAAAGAGCCTCCAACTCATCACTTCACATTATTTACCCATATTTACCAGTTTACCTTGAAGACCAATCATGGTGATTTTGACTTTCAACACCTATATAAACACTTTTAGAGAACTAAAATTAATTTAAAAGATATTATTGTATCATTAATCCATTATATATATATATATATATATATATATATATATATATATATATATAATATGTTTAAATGATAATATTTATTTTATATACCAATCTTATAGTCATATATATATATATATATATATATATATATATATAATATGTTTAAATGATAATATTTATTTTATATACCAATCTTATAGTCATCTACATTATTGTCTCATCTAAACTAGACAGGTCAACTTATGAGAAACATTTTCATCATATTCATTATCCTCCAAAACTTATATACAACATGAACATGTATTAACAATATTAAATAACATATGTATGCATTTTTATTCATCCTTAATCCATGACGACACCTCAATAATCAACTTCTCACTTCTGCTTGGGTTTCTCACTTTTTGCATCATTAGGCTTGTTGTGATAGGTTATTTTGGATGGTCATTTTATCACACCTAAGGGATATAACCTACTAAAAAAATAACATGGACATAAAATAAAAATCTCAATGTTTTTCCTCCATCCATTTCAAAACTTTGACTTGGTCAACTTTAACTACTACAATAAATCTTTGAGAAATAAGGCCTTTTTTGTAGGGTCCACTCACTCACTTGACAAAATAATTACACATAGAGGTGCCTAGGAGAGTTTAATACAACCTAAAATCAATTATTTATTCATTCCAATCCATTATAATCACTTTATAACAAAGTATTTTACATCAGGTCACTATTAGGGTTCTTTGAAGGTTTAAGCCATCTTAAAGTCTTAATGATCATTCACAAAGATTAACCCATTATTATAAAAACCAATGCCTAAAATTTTGAGATAGACCCTTCCCCATATAACATTAATATTTTAGGTGGTCATTAATATGCTAAACATGCCATAAACACTTGAAAACCCTTATCAAATAGACAACTCTTCATTATGTGCAATCAAGAGACCTCAAAACATTTATTCATGTCTTTTCTTGAAAATTTTGACCTAAAAATAGGTCAACACACTTGAGATAGTATATCACATCACTTATAATTCTCACATGATCATACTTATCTTGAAATATGAATCTCATACCTCATTTGGTCACCATCTCTCTCTTTTCTTGCTTAGACATTGACCTACAAGTCACATTAGGCCTTGAAAATGACCTTATAACCACTATCCAAGATCTTAACACCTAATATACATTCTCACACAACATCTTACATGCTCAAAAAATGTCAAATATCCCTCATATGTTTGTATAATAGCTCAATATGCCTCATTAGGCCAAGCAAGGTCTAGAAATGGTCTAGTTGTAGCCTTGACCTATAGGTCCTACCCTTATAGGTTCACCTTGAGACTCTCATGAGTTATGAAACACCTCATATACCAATAAATTAACTTAATATATCCTATTCTTCCTTTGTGCATACATTTCACCAAGCCACTATGCTCAAACCTCCTCACTAGTACTTTACATACCATGACTAGTGTTAGGTTACTCAAGTACTTGACCTTCATGCCTCTTTTCATTATATCAACACCTCACTATCATTCTAAAATATCAATCTCATTATATAAAACATATTACCATGATAAACCACTACCATACATATTCTCATATGCCTGAGACCACTCATCTCTCTTCATGCCATGACTAATCCATGACAAGACTCCTTAAGCTCTTGATCTTAACACAAGCATCTAATTATTAAGAACTTGTCCTTAAAGACCTCAGTTTAAACACTTATAAAGGATTCTACACCTAAATCTCAATCCCATATAATGCCAAACAACTTCTCATATACCTAAACTCACTCACTTCACCATGATACTTGCACATACCTTCTCACAAGGTCTAGACAAGGATTTTCAAAGTACCTTGATGCCTTGACCTATTCCTTCCATGTCATGACCTTAACATAACATAAATCAAGTAGATATGAAACATTTGGACATGTATGTTTCTATCTTATGGCAATCACTACATACCTTCAATGCTCATAAGCTTGTTATAACATACACTGCTAATTATCCTTACTCATCTAGACATCATGTTCATCTAGACATCAATGAAAACACACTTTGACATTAATTACATCATATTTACATCAATGATAACACTATTATAATATAAAACTAACTATTTCACCAAGTGGGTAGAGGTTATGCTACTAATCTTGCTCACTAGATCAATCATTCTAAATTCATCTTTAATAAAACAATCTACAAGTTTTAGGTTCCATAAGTCATAATATCTAATAATGGTTCCCATTTTAAAAATACTTAGGTAAGTGAGTTATACAATAATTTTACTATTTCTCACCACATTACCACCTTATACTACCCTCAAGCTAATGGGAAAGCAAAGGCAAAACAAGTTTTAATTCCATCTTAGTTAAGACCATAAAATACCATAAGATAGATTGACACTTGTAGCTTTATCCCACTTTTTTAGCCTATAGAATGAGAATTATCACACCCATTGGGGAAACCACTTACTCTTTAGTGTTTGTATCATAGTAAAGTTTTCCTTTATAAGTTAAAATTTCAAGTCTTCATGTTTCTCTAATGGGTATTCTAGATGAATAATAATATAGATATGTATGTTTGGAAGAGATGGAAATTTTATATGAATAACAAATAAAATATTCCCAACACCATAAACCCTATGTAGACCATATGTGCCATCAATATAAAAATATATTCCATGAACGCCCTATCCAAGTTAGATATCTAGTATTAAGACTTGACAATAGGAATGATAATAATAAGGGTAAAAGTCAAAAGTTTAGACCTAACTAGTTAGGCCCCTACCTATACATTAAATATTTAAATAATGGAACCTTTTGTTTATATAATATGTCAAGGTAATGATTTTTATGAATCCATCAAGTCCTTACATTTTAAATGTTACTACATATTGTTCTTTTTTTATACATTTGCCTCAATACATCAGTAGTATTATGTTATCATCTATGTTGTGTATTTATTTTAATTAATATGACTAAGTTACTATTCAAATATTATTTCATTTTTTAATAATATTTTTGTATCAAATCAATTCATATTATCACCATTACCCTTTACCCCTTAGAAAATGACTTTGAAATCATCATTGAGTAGGAGAATTATATTATTCCTCATAGACATTATATACCCTCTTTGTCATAGACTTCATGAAATCTTAGACACAATAGCCTACAACCTATTTTATAATATTCCTTATGGAATACTTTCCCTTTATGTATCTCAAATCTAAATCTCTAGTACACTTTAGTAGGTTATCTTTCTCCCATGTCTTGGTATTCAATGATGAGACCTTACATATTACTAGTTTCATGGGACCAAGGCATGGGATTAAGAGCCTTCCCTCAAAAAAATTGATGACACAATTAAAATTTAAGATAAGTTAAGATAATAAAAAATGATAAAAATAAAGATACATCACTTTCCCTTTATCAGTATTGAGTAATGAGCCATTATATATTACTAGTTCTTTGGGGTTTATCCTAGTTTATAAAGTTATCAATTAGGAAATCATCCATAGAGCATTACCATATTATTATAAGGTCCATAATTTACATATGGAAATTAAGCACAAAATTCAATTATCTATGTATTTCTCTCTCAATATACAATCCAACTTTGCTAACCTTGGCTTTCCAATACATGAAATATAAGAGATTATATGATAAATTCAACTAATTACACAACATCTTCATTTAATCATGAGAATAGGAAATTTTTTAGCCTATAATTATTCCTAAATTTTAATTGCATTAGTTTAACCTATATTTCATTATTAAATACTATAATAATCTAAAGCCAAAATATGATAAAGGTTAAATTCAAGTAACCTATGATTTAGTATGACCTAAGTTAAGATAAAAAAAATTATGATTAGAATATTATACCAACACCCTCCCTAAATCATAACTTAGGGATTAAGAAAAGATAAAATAAAGGAGATGGATCCTCACATGTGGGTTTGAGAAATAAAATCAAATTGGGTATTCATGTACAAAAAAATGTAATTGAGAAAAATGACTTTCTATAAAGTTTCTAAAAAAAATAGTAATAAGTAAATTGGAGAGAGAAAACATATTTTTCAAGGCATCCCAAGAATAAACTGACTCAATATTTAAACACAATGTTCATTAAGGTCCATTAAATGGAAAAAAATCCATTAAACATAAATTCACTAGGTGGACTCAAAAGTCAAAATATTTTGTGAGAATGGGTGGTCTAAATCTACTACTAAAGAACTAATAGGTGTTAGGGATTACATACAATAAACACTATCAAGTATGAATTCAATACTCTTAACTAAAGAGATAACAAGTGTTGGGGATGTTAGATTATAAAACATTATCAATAAATCTATACAAACTAGAAGGTGTTTGGTAGACAAAAATTCACTAAGGAACTCAATCTTTTATGAGTGGTCTACATCCACTACTCAATCATTAAAAAAATAATTGAAATTGTAGAAAACATAATATATCCTTATGAAAAAGAGACTCTTAGTGATGTCAAAGTACAAAAAATTTATCCAAGCTATATTCGATCAACAACTTGAAAATATAAGATGTCATGATCCAAGGGTTATTATGGGACATGATACCTAAAGGATAAGAAATTACACACACCTACCCCCCACTACTGAGTGGGTGGTGTGATGTAAAAACATGTATGGCTCATATGAAGCCAACGACTCAAACATAGAAATGCTAAAAGTGTCTGATATAAAACCAAATGTCTCTCACAACATGAAGATGGTCAATTTTTCAATGGAGATGCCAAATATATAGATAAAATATCACTTAAGAATATAGACCTAGTGATGATGGGAGAGTCAAGAAACTAAAGTAGATAAAAAAGTGTTAAGGATGGAACACACATGTATGAAGGTGGTTAGACTAAAATAGTAAACCCTCCATGGCTATGTAGACTCAATGCGACTACAAATTTTATTCCTTAAATAAAAAACCCACTAAATGATACCAAAAACTATATAATTTTTTTAATCTATAGAATATGCCATCAATAACAATAATTTTATCCTAAGATAAGGGGAAAATGTGTGGATGAATAAGTTGAATATTTGATGAACCATGATTATAAAATCCTTAAAAAATGTTGAAAATTTGAAGATGTCGTCAAAACTAATTTAAAATAAATCCCAGATGAATACATGTTGTGGATCATGGTGTATGATACTATTAGGAAACATCTTCAAATGTGTTAGGTTGACCATGTTTGACTAAAATAATATCAATATTATCATGCATGATTGAAGTTGAAATATAACTCATTGTTGATCAACATTCTCATGAAGAGTGGTGCAAAAAAAACTATGAGATATATCATCAATGACCCTAATGAAGATGAAATGTCTATGAAAAAACTAGTGTTGTTTTGAGCATTCCACCGAATAGATTGGATAGATAAATTATTCCTTATAAATGTTTGTAAATGCCTCCACCAATATTACCCATGGAAGAGAGTATGTGGGAACCAAAGGCATATTATGTTTCTCAAAATAACCGAACACATATACATGTGAGTCTTATGTGGGGTGTTTATGAGGTACTAAAATAGGATAATTAGATATATTAGGTGACTCAAAATCTATTAGGTCAAAATATAAAACTACATCAAGAGGATGTGTACCAAATTTAGGAATAGGTGGTGAATCACACAATTGACTAGGCTCAAAATAATGTATGTTTAATGTTTCATACTATAAATTATGTTCTATAATTTATTTAAGATGGCATATTTTCCACAAATGAGGGAGAGGATAATGGATTTTTACTTCTTTAGTTTCTTATTCTCATCTACAAACTTTACCATGTCTTCCTAAAGTGAACAAATCTATAAAAAAAACATCTCAATTTACAACTACAGAGTATGTATATCTAGGAAGCAATCTATATGAGGTAAAATAAAAGAAACAAAAAAATGAAGATAAATCCCCCTAAAAATGATGTTGGGTTCAAATGGTAATGCATCTATAGTTTTTTTTTAATATTTTACCCTAATGGCATGAAGAATGAGATGAAAGGTGTAATAATATCATGATTGGAGTCAATAGAGGACCCTAATGTGTAAAAATTCCCCACTAGCATGCCTTGACCCCTTATAATAATAGAAGTACCTTAGTTAAAATTACCATCACCTTGACATAAAAATTAATCTTAAAAAAAACTTCCCCCCTTTATAATAGACAAACTTTCAACTTACAAAATTCCCCCCTTCTTTTAAAAAATCCACGCTTTCAAAAATAAATCTCCACTCTTTTAAAAATTAACCCCTTTAAAATTTAATAAATTATGGTTTTAAACCATTGACCTAAAGTGTGGAAGGGTTTTAATGAAATATTAAATTTCAATCATCTTAGATAGACCTTTTAAACTATAAGTGGAAAATTTTAAAAATAAATAGTAGAAAATATTTGTCAAAGATATTAGTGGGAGGCTTGGCTTGGATGAAGCTATCAATAAGAGGATGATAAATAGTTATGGTTGTTTAGGAGTTATACATGTGAGTCACCATTAGTAAGAGTATGGTTTCCAATTGATAGTGAAAAACCTATCATAATGATGGTTGTGACCAAGGTGTTGTATATAAATTGATCTTAGTTGAAACTTTGGTGGATGGAATATGGTGAAATATAGCAGAACAATCAAATAAAATAAAATACAAATATGTGTTATCCTTTATTTAATAATAATATCATCAATAAGTGGTTTAAAAGTTCATAGTGTGATATCAGGATCATTATCAAGGAGATCAGGTATTTTCCAAATAGTATTGAATCACATGCAAGGTGAAAGTTTAAAGGATGCACCCTCATTCCCAACATTGGTTATTGATACAAAACTAATACCAAGCACTACTTTCCTTATGAATTTTTTTTAAAATATACATAATTCTATTAATTTGGACCTTTTGATGATGTAAAACATGAATTATTATATTTAATTTTCATACAATGTTTTGACACTAAAGAGAAAATCTATTGTGCAACAAGTCCCACTGCTCAATATCATGGTTACTAATAATATTGTGGTTTTTGGTCGGAGAAAACTTGATGGTTAAGGATCCAACTATAATTCCAAATTCAATAATGTCAATGTGAATAAATATCACAAAAAAAAAAAACAATGAGTATGTCATTCTCCAACTTCATAAAAATACAATGATTTTGGTACGTGGGTTGAAATTACCCATTGTATTAATATGTGTAACTAGGAAAGAGTATAAATTGAATAATAATGGGATCATGTTAGTGAATGTATCATGAAAAACATGTCGAGTTGTGAGTCCCAAATAGAAATAACTTAATCATAGAGTTAAAATAACTAAATAGACACAAGTCTAATTACATGATCTTGAGCACTGTTATATATACTAGATATAGTATTTGAGCCTATTATCAAATCTTATCAATGCACATTTTCCACACTTCAATAAAAATTATATAATTTTAATGATCTAAATGCAAGGCCTTTTCAAATTCCAAATAGAAACTTAGAAACAAATGTTGTGAAATCCTAGATAATACAAGTGGGGTTCATAAAAAACTAATCCAAATGTAAATATATAGCATTATAACCTAGTATGGTTGGGGAAATAAACATAAAAAAAATACTATGAAATTATTGTGGAAGCTAGCTCTGATACCATATCATAGTTTACAAAATTATCAACTATGATATTATCTACAGAGCATTACCATAGTGTCATAAGGGTCATAATGCACATAAGGAAACTAAGCATGAAATGTGAGTCTTTATTTATTTATATATCAATGTACAATATACCTTATCAAATCTTGGATTTTTTAATTTTTATGAGGTTAAAAAGTGAGATTAAGGTTTTGTACCCTTAAAATAATTGAAATATATTCAACAAGAAGTAAGATAAACACACATAAAATGTAAACCCCAAGGACAAGGAACTATGAGGCTAGATTAAACCAGAAAGAAAGAAAACCCACATAAAAAAGACACCAAGTTTCAGCAAAAATGGGCTAAGTAGACACACATCAAAGATTAGTGATTTGACTCCTCTAAGTTAGTGTAGAATACTAGCATCCTACTTCCATTCTTATTCTTTTCTTCCTTTTTAGCGAGTCCATTGGTTCTATTATTGGGCCCTTGGGTGTAATCCTTATAAGTATTTGTCTTAATATTTTTTGGAGTTTCCCCCCCCCCCACCATTTTATCTAGCTTCTTATTTGTTTGTCCATTTTTATCATCATTTCTCTCCTCTTATTTACTTTTCTTGTTGTAGTTGGTCTCTCCTATTTCCCCACTACCTTTTTGATATTCACCTTTCCTTCACCAACACTTGCTTGAATTTCCACTTCTTTTGGAATAAGTGGCAACTTCAATTTTTTGATTTCCTTGGCCATTTTAGAGCATAACAATTGTTTCATGGCCAACTTAGTATTTTTTTTTTTAGGTTTCATACCAATTCCTTAATATTCTTGATCATAGGGGTTTGGGACCCAAGCTCATGATTACATTTATCTCTGATGTTTTTTTCCCTTGGGTTAATTATATGGGTATGAATGTCGGTCTCTTCCTCTCCTGAGGATTTCAAAAGAGTCCTCTTCTCTAGTGTAAAAATATTCCACACCCTCTTCTTTCATCTCTTTCTTTCTACTATGGAGATCAATAGATTCCATTACTTCTTTTCCCCACTTAGGTTCCCTTCTCTTGACTATCATAGAATGATACCTTTATGTAGTATGTTATAAGAGGGGTTTTAATTGAAGGCCATGACAAATTTAATAATATAATTTAATAGGAAGAATGATAGACTAATATTTTATGACCCTTATAGTGGTTCATCATCAAAAAATGATGTGATAATATAGTAGTGTGATTACATTTCATATTGATATACCACATTATTTGAAGACATATCTCAAACCATTTTCTTGGTAATTCAGCTCTAGGATACCATTTTTATTTGGGGATTAGCTTATTTTTCTTGAATAATATTTTCATGAGCTCTTCCTTTCACTTTTTATCTTTGAAAGGCTTCAATCTATCATACTTCATTCTAGTGACCACCAATTATCTCTTCAGTAATGATGATCATTAGTCCCCTCATCATAACTATTTTATCCTCCCATCCTTTAGCAAAGTATTTAGAAATGGAGAAATCAAATCAAGCAATCCTTATCATAAAGTCGGTGAGGCCTGATTTAGAAATTTTATGACATACATCAAGATATTCTTTTACTTTTGAATTATAGGTGGGATCAACCTTATCATGGTCACTTCCCATGACTAACTTATTTTTTTCATTATAAACATGCTATGTTATAAAAAAAATGGTTTAAAATGACCTGATTATGGCATAACAAGACCATAAGTATCATGACTAATGAACACTATCCCATTATTCAAACTAATTTCCTTAATCTTGTGGTGATTGTTCTCATACTTGATTTCACATTTGGTCAATGTGAATTGAGTCATTGATTACTATCTCATAATTCCCCCCCCCCCCCACAAGTGAAGAAAGATTGGCCATTTTCTTCCAAATGGTCATGGTCATTATTGATATTTTAGCCTCCTAAGCAAAATACCAAACCCTATCATTCAAAACTTGTCTACTGCATCAATTTTCTTCTTGAGAGAGATCTTGGAGTCATTATTAGTAGTCATGAAATGAGCATGAATGTGTTTTAAAATCTTATATTAGGTCTAATTAGCCCTTATCAAGACCTATTTGTGGATGTTTATTATGAAAAGTGAGGTCAAAAGGGGTCTTATGAGGTTTTTAAGGTCATAAACACATTCAAATAATGTCTTCAAGTGCATGGAAAGGTTTAAGGGTCATAATGTAATATATTTTATCCCATTCAAGTCATTCATGAATAAAACCCACTTTTAATGTTTAAAGATAATATTAACACAAAAGCACCCCCATCATTCCCACTAGTCCATGGAAATGGGGTCAAATTTCATTGAATAACTTATATTCCCTCTCTTTTTTCTTGATATGGTATTTATTTCCCCTCTAAACATGCAAAAGTACTTGTAATAATCCAAAACTATTCCACTCTCCAAAATGGCATGTAAGTTTTACATTTTCAAGGCTTTTTATAGTTATTTCATGCTTATGGGGGTCCATTCATTGATAAATATCATCAATCTCAGGAAAAAAGATAAGAAACCCTTCCAAAATGAAGATTATCATGAAGATAAAGTTTTAGAGGTTTTTATGTAAATAATTATATGGATGGTTTTAGAATATATAAAAACCATGTAAGATTTCCCACATCATGATCAACTCATTTCAAGCTTTAGATAGAGTTTTTAAGACTAGAAGGGCCACAATAAATACAAAATCATCCACAATCTCCTTTAAAAGCCTAGACAAGCTACTTTTCAAGACATGTCAACTCTATTATATACATGCATGGTGGTGTATGGAAATTAGAGGAATAATATGGGGTCATAAATGATATGTTACAGGTGTTGGAAGCTAATTATATGAAGACAGTGTTATAAATCATCATCAAAATTCCCATACTCATTGGGAAAGAACTCATTTGGACATAGCTTTTAAATATATATTATCTCTCCTATTACATATATCAAGGTGGTTATTTCAGGTTATTAAGAGGTCCCTTGAACACATCATATAGTTCTTTTAATAGTATTATAATCCTTATACTTTATTAATAATTTTTAAGAGAGTGTGTTGCTTGTAAGTCCTACCAAACCCTAAGTAGTCATGATTTTTATTTTAAGTGCTTGGAATTGGTTCATATTGAATGAATAGATCTAGAAAGTTAATAGAATGTCATAAATGTTTCTTTAGTACTCTTAAAGAGAGATAAAACTTGGATAACCCTCCTCCATGTTCCATGCTCCAAGTCAATAAAGGGGATAAGTAGTAGATATATGAGAGGAATCACATTTACTTGCATTACCAAGGGTCTTATCATCAAGAAATGGACTCACTCCATCTAGGTAACACATTTCATCCTTTTATAATTCTTAATAATAGTGTAGAAACTTTAAATATACTATTTTTATAATTTTTCTTTGCTCAAGTCTTAGCTTGACAACCAACAAATAGGTATGTCATGCAGAGGTAGGGTCTCCAAGCATTTAAGGCATGTTTAACTCCTAGGAGAAGACCTTAAATGACATAATACCCCCATTATGACCACCCTAAATCATCCATGACAAGTGAAAATATAACTCAAATACTTATGAATTCCCCAAGGAGGTAGGTCTTTTGGAGAGCTAAATCCATAAGTGATAGCATGAAGGTTTGTAAAATCATATGGATAACCTATGGTGATCTCAAGGTGGCTATTAGTAGAAGATAATGGAGAGATAGAAATTAGATGATTATCTCCTTTATATTAAACCTTTCTTGTAAAATAGGTGTGTTTTTTGAGTCCTCAATGCCAAGTATGGATGACACTTCAATTCAATAGAAAAAACATAGGCTTGAAAAGCATCAATGAATATCAATACATATGTAGGTAGGATAGTAATGGAAATTTTAAATGTGAAGGATTCTTGCTTCATGTAGTATGAGCTCCACCTCAATTAAATGGTCTCTATATCAAGGAAAATATTAAAATCACATGTTGAAAGTGATCTCTCATTATATCCCAGCAGGTTGACTCCTTAAGGTAAAGGTCTATACACAAAGGTCTCTTAACCTAGTTTGAATACAACATGGCTATGCAAGTTAAGGTAGAGTTTTAGATGGAGAGTCTTCAAGACTTCATTAATATCAAGGATTTAATGTATAATATTAATTATAACTATTGGATCAAACATTTAATATGTTCATCAAGGGGAATTCTTGGGTACCAAACCTGAGAATAAAGCTACAAAAAGTCTATGAGATGCCCTATGAATATAGATAAAGAGGGTTAACTAGTTATTAGTCCTTTGTGAATGTTATCATAGGTGTCATAAAATATCAAGAGAGCCTAAAATTCATTCAATTATCATTAGTGAAACCTATGAAGACACTTGTAAATATTTTTAGCTCACAAGATGGGATGCATAGTTTAATTCATCAATAGACCATGTAGGTGGAGATTATTCATTCTATTATGGACATAAAACCCCTAAAAGAGCATATAGGAATATTCTTAATAGTTACATAGTATTAAAATGAATTATATAAATGTATTTATATGGAAATAATTCAATATCTTTGGCCAATGTTGAGGTAGTTAGCATTGGTTAAGTAAAGATTAGCAAAATTTAAGGTATCTTGAATAAGTACTAATTTCAATGTTATGACCTACCATATTAATTATAATACTTAATTTGTATTTTTACATGTTCCCAAATCATCTTCCTAAGAATGATAAATAGGTCAAGAGGAAGTAGTGAAGTGTTTGGTAGACCTTAAGGATTGTGAAAACTTCAATAAAGTGTCTTACAAATCAATATTAGTGTAACATAATTGAGATCAAAATGTGGATTTGGAGGTTATAATGGGAAATAATTATATATCATATTGTAATATAATCCATCTAGATCTAAATATAGTTCAAAGAAATCACATACCTTTAATGACTCTTTAATAGGGTTGTATGTCCTTAAAACTTCCAAAAGCATGCTCAACATTGAGATGGACTAATGATTATCAAACTGAGGATAAATATAATGCACAAAGACTAAGTCATCTATGGAGACTAATAAACATTTACATGTTATTAATAACCACAATAAGGGTTATTACACTTTCACTATCCTTAGCATTCTTAAGGAAGTTAGTATTGACTACAGGTAAGGGAGTTAGACCAGTTAGCTAAACATAAACAAAATAGGGAATGAATTTTAAAAAGTAGAAGATAATATATAGTAAATGATTTTAAAATCAACCCTCCTCTAAATAATTCATAAGTGTTGAAATTTCATATTGTACTCCTAAGCTCATATAGAGACTAGGAAACATGAAGAATACACTTATGGCTCCCTCTTTAAGCCTTACCAATGGAGTGTGCATGTCATGAAGAGGACAAAAATGAGTTGAATAGGCCAAATTTCATGACCCAAGGTATGTGAAAGAGGCATGAGACATGTAAATATATCTCCAAATATGTCATGAGAGTCTTCATGAGTTTCAAGATGAGAAAATCCGTGAAAAGTTGTAAGGGTAAGGAGGTTTAAAACCCTCCTTAAACCCTAAAAAAAATTAAATCACTTATGAGATGAAATGTGGATTAAACACATAAGGATAAGGATTTATATATATTTATACAATTATTACATACCTCATGAATGTGTCTTAGACCAAAAGGAACCATTCTAGTGATCTTTTATGCCTGAGCATTCACCTCAAATACACACCTACAATAGAAAAGTTCAAGAATCCCACTTTAATTTAATGTGAACTCAGAGGAGGATTTACATGGGAAAAAATGGATTTATGAGAGTATGGAGAGGTTCCCCCACTCCAATTTTGTGTAATTAGGAAAATTATTAGGTATATGTTCTTTATGAACAAACCTTAACAAGCTTGACACCTTGAAACCCTTCCAAAAGCCTCAGTTGGATCTCAATTGTCATGAATGTTATTTAAGTGACCCTAATTAATTTTAATTTACTAGGAAAAAACTTGAGGGAAAAATAAAACCTCATGGTAACCTTTTAGGCCAAAAATTTAGCACATGTGAGGAGGGAAGTACAAAGAAGAAGCCTAAAAACTGCCTATTTTGACTAATTTGCATAGTTTTAGCTAAGTAAAAGATTTTCAATCAGTTGAATAAGATTTATCAGCCTAGGTAGATGTCTAATGGCCTTATAAAATCCATATAAATAGGTATACATGATGATAAAATATGTATTCAAGTGATGAAACAAGCCCATCTAGGATTGTCCTCTTGTTTGAATAGAGAGATGATGTTGTAGACTTTCTTGAAGTCATTTAAGGTATGAGAATCTTAAAAACATCCCTTGTGACATCATATGAACCCTTTTATGGATCTCCAAGTCATATATTATATCACTTCAATGATTACATATAGTGTTAAAGGGATGAAAATATACAAGCAAGGTCTAATAGGCTCCAATGATGATTTGACTAGAGAGGTGAAGTCACTCATAGGCTATAAAGGACATTCAATATTCAAAGAGATTGTATCATCCTCAGTAAATCTAGAAATTTTATCTTGGATTGGAACCATGATTAAAGACACATAATGGAGAGAAAATTATACCTTATGGCCTAATTATAAGTGATGTTTAAGGTCTTAAAACCCTTTAAACAGGTTGTAGACCTAGAATTCTTGAGGTTGGTGACAAGACAATCAACATTGAATTGGATCATCATTAGGGGTTACACATATGCAAAAGGTGGTAAATAGAGAATATAAAACATTGTTTTATTTAGGAAAATATTATAGTAAATAATGATCTCTTAAATGGAAAGTTTATTGATGTTCTTCAAGACTAAGTCGTCAAAAAGAACTAAACTATAGACTTAAGGAACACTTATGATGATTGAATAAAATTAAAGAGTGAAGTTAAAAGTCCTCATTTCATAGAAAGATAATAGTATTGAATAATAATTATGGTCTATAATAATGAGAGGATGATTCCTTTTAAGGTTATACATGATTAGGACTCTTTGACCAAGTGTTTAGAGAAAGTCTAGGTTGTGTTCAATATGTCTTGAGGAAGTTGAGGTTTTTTAGCAAAATTTAAGGTACTCCTAGTCAAGATAAAGTATAATTTTGTGTTGCATCCCTTTATCTCAAAATTTAGTGGATGGATACACTATTATAATAATGTATTAAGGTATATATAATAACCAACCAAGCCTTGTTAATAAGTTTGAAAAACATCCATACAAGTTTAGACCTTAGTCAAGAGTCTTATCTACACGGATCAAGTTTGAAATAATGTTTCTCCATTATTATGTAATGTGACTAAAGATTTATTATGGATAAGAGGAGTCTAGGATGTTATTATAAACAAGTTGAAGTGTGTTACAAGTGGAAGATATCATCCTAACCCAAGACAGGCACCTCGAAGGGCATTGAGTTCATTTGTAAGGAAGGAGTGGAAGATTTGAAACATTTTCTAACTTTACCATACATATGCATGGTAAAATATGGTGATTATGGAAGATGAAATAGGTATCATAATACATTTTGTAAAATATTTCAAGTGAATATAATCCTTCAACTTAATTAATCATTCTTTAAAAAGTGCATAATGGTTATCAACATGCATAATTGGAATGATTAAAGGGTCAAAACCGAGTCTACCTAAAATACTACCTAATATTACTCTTAGATAACTTAAAGAGGGTTCCTATGGATTTTATATAGGTGTTGGAAAATTTAATCATAGATCAAAGGCTATGAACCATCACTAATAGGGTTATATTCTCTTAAACCCTCATTAAATCCCAGAATTTGTTTTTGAGATTTTGAGCACGTTCCAAGGATATTAAAGGTTTAAAACACCTAGAGATGCTCTTATATTCTCCTATAACATCCAAATAAATATCTCAAATTTATGTCTAGTCTCTATACAAGAATTAAACAAAGGTATAGTCCTATAAATCAATAGACAAGCTTGTTCAAGTGATCCTATATGAGTTATAATGGAACATACATGTCATTATCACCTTAAAATGGACTTATTAAGAGGTTTTATTATCACTAGCAAGGTAGATAGTAAGCCTCACATTCTTGTATTATTTTACCAATGTATTAAATTTATCTTAAAAAGTACATGATGGTGACTATGGAGTGCCTTGCATGGTTTATCATCTAGTGAAAATGAGAGAATATTTTAAATGGCTTAAATGTGTTTTGACGAGGATGTTAGAGGCTAATAAAGTGATGTAGAGGAATTCAAAAAGATGAATAAAGGCCATTAATGCATTTATAACTACCACATTGGAGTGAATAGGCCTAATTCATGGCCATTATGGGAGGAAAATGTAGTTTTTTAGACCAAATTAGCATGCATGGAGGATAGGTAGGTTGATTAATGCCTCACAGAGGTTAAATGAGTCATATTATTTTGTTTGTAACTACCACAAGGGATATGGTTAACCAAATTCAGAATGTGTATGCCTCCTCAAAGGTTGGTTACACCTTAGTTAGCTCCCACTTCTCCACTCTTGTGACATCTTCTTCATGAGGTCTTCGTAATTATAGGTATGTGGCATTGAGAGGAACATGTTAGCATGAAATTTCAATTATTCTCTTCATGAATATATTATTATAAAGTTATAAAATATACATTTAGGTAGCCTAGTAGTGTTTTTTTAAACATTTTATTATAAAAGGGGTTGAAAATGACTACTATGGTATCCCTCTTTTGGGTATGACTAAAATCTATCCTTATATAATGTTAGATTTTCAAGACTTTTGATCAATAAAAGACTAAAATTTACCATCCTTATGTCGATATACTTGTGCGAATCTCATGCTTAGTTGATCCACAACTATGATATAATTTTTCTTCCTCTTGTATGTCCTTTAGTTTCACTTTGTTATTAGTAGTCTAAATCTATACAATTTACATGTTGTGTTGACATTATCTAGGCTAGGGAGTTACTATAGAAACTAGTTAATTGTGTTTGATTTAAGGCTTTTCAATTGTATCGCAATGTCCTATGCATAGAGTCACAACCCTCATATGTAATATTAATGTGTGAATAGTCCATTTGAAGAAAGTGCAAGAGATTTTTAGCCAATTTTGAGTCATTTAGTGTTTTTAAGAAGTTAGTTTTGGGAGCAAAACATCTTTCATGCATCACCTTTATTAAGATTTAGGTTTAGTTCATATCTTTCTTGTCCCTTTTCCTTGTAAATGCATTAGTTTAGAAATATTTTTTATGAGATTAACCAAGGGAACTGACCCTCTCTAGATATTCTATATAGTCATAGGCATCCATAACCTTACATATATTCCATTATGTCAATTGGGTGAATAGGTCCTAAAAAAATCCTCTTTAAGGGTGTAATCCAAGGTGATAATAGTTATTTGAATAGGTATCTCATCAATACTCATCTAATATTATAATGAGGAAGTGTACACTCTAATGTTATCCATTCTATCTACACCTTCATTGCCTTCCATATGGATGTGAGAGATTGAAATACCCTTAAATTATTGGATTACTTTTTTAGCATCTTTCATTTCATTAATTATAATCCACAAGGTAATTATTTTACCCTTTAAATAGTTTATAATATTTAGATAATATCCATAACTTGGTTATGATAGCCTAATGGTGAGTGAGCTAAGTGTTAGAAGTGGGAGGTCTTAGAGTACATTCTTTTGGATGACCACTCTCTAACATCATTCCTACATTAAGCTATGATGGGTTATTCATGAAAAGTATCTGCAATGCAATGGGCTAATAACTTGGTGTACAATATGATGTGGATTAGCATGTGGCTTGAAACATGTGTTCAATAAAATAAGGCAAGTCAATAATCCATAGCTATATTACTACTCACCACTAGTTTAGGCATTTTGGTTACAAAAATTCCTATGGTTCTGGATCTATTTCCAAAATTGTGTTACCCAAAATTGTAAGGTGTCAATCTAGGTTGAATCTTACAAAATTGGGTTTTTCTTATATCCACTGATGATGTCAACTCTATGCACACCCATAGCTAGGTATTCTACCAAGTAGTCTGACAAGGATGAAAATGAGTTAGAGGGGGTCAACTTTCCCCAATGAATTACAAGTGGCTTCTATATATGGAGAATGTCTAGGGAAAATGTAGGGTATCACCTTCTCTTATAGATGCGTGAATTTTAAAGAACCTATTTAGATAAACAAAGGTGTCAATAGGATCAGTCATGGATAAGGTGAGAGTGGGGGTGGTGAGGCAATAATATACCCATATTAAGCAATATTTTAATACAATTAGGTCCTCTTCTAGTAATTCAACCTCTCAGAATGAGTAGCTTAGGGTTTTAAGTGAGGATAAGGATTTCCCAATTATGAATTTTGAGGAGGATCTAGAGGAGATTCTTAGGAATGAGAATGGGTTTTAGTATACCATTTCAATAGGTTTTAGCCTTCCTTTTTTGTTCCTCATTAATTTATTTTAGATTCTTGGTAGCCTCTTTTGGAGGGTATTTTATAAATTTATCCTTTTACTAGAGGTTTTTTCATTGTGGTTTTTGATTACCTTGTTGATCATAATAAAATTTTATAGGCTAAAAATTGGAACTATGATCACCACCTTCCTTTTCTTAATCCATGGTTTTTATATTTTAATCCTCTGATTGAAAACCTCTCTCTCAGACCCATTTGGATGTGGCTACCCTATCTTTCTCTTCAATTTTGGTTAGACTCTAGGTTGTTGGCTATTAGGGGATCTTTGGGTGATTTTATAGAAATTAAGTCTTCTTATTTGAATTTTTCATAGAGGAATTTTGGCATGGTTATTGTTTGTATGATATTTTTCTAAACCTTATAGAAATTATTTAGCTATAAATTAAAGGTAGATGTTGGTCACAAACCCTTGATTATGAGGGTATTCTCTTCAAATGCTAAAAATGTTACAAGATTGAACATCTTTCTACTTCTTGTCAAAATTATAATTGCAAAGTGGAGTCTTCATGGTGGAAGGAAGTAAGTTAAGAGCTTCTTATAGTTTTTATAGTTTATGATCTCATTTTGTCTTCAGGATTTATTATAAAATCCCTTAGTAAGGAGGATGCAAAAGTGGGTATGGTAAATACATTTACTACCTCTCAAGTTTTTTAGGTGGTTAGATCAGTTGAAATAAGTTTTGTGGATTTAGTTATCAATAAAAAGGCATGTAACAAAACATCTATGGAAATTTGTATATTTCCAAATTTAGATTTATATATTTTTGGTAAAGAATAAAAATGGATGGTTGTAAGAACTAAGAAAAAATGATGTCTTTTTCCAATTTCTCCTATCAAGATACTTTTCTCTCATAACAAAGTGAATAAGAGTGAGATGTAGTAATTTTTAGTCTTATGTTTTGGTAAATTTTGGTTTTTTGTTATAAATTGGAAGTATTTTAATACTTTTAGATAGCTTATTGTGTTTGGAGTATGTTGGTCAGATGCCTAGATAGTTCTACTACCAAGCCAGGCCATATTGGTTTTTTGAGTTTTTATGTTACTAGGAAGGATCCCCATAAACTCTGATATTGATCAAAAAAATATATTCAGAGAATATCCTTCAACTTGGAGGAAGTCAATGCTCAAACTAGACACCAATTTGATAACCCATAAAATAGATGATGTTTTGGTGACATGGTTAGTTTGAACTCCTAAGGGTCTAGCATATGTAACCATGAGATGACCATATACATCCCTTGTTACAATTCCATCCATGGCCAGACCTGGGTTAAATTTTATAAAACTATCATGATTTATCTTGAGCCAAGGTCTAGGTTGTTTGGACCACTTAGCTAAGATCTATCCACCTTCTAGGATTGGACACTCTCTAGGATTGGGAGTTTCTATAGGGTGAATAAGAGGGATAGTGGTAAAGGGGGGATCCTTGAATTTATAATAAAATGTGACCCAAATTTATTTAATGGCACAAAAATCCTATGAGAAAGAGAAGGGAGAAAATGAGTCTTATTATCAAAAATACAAGAATTATACACTTTTAAATGTCCCAAAAAATATGTGGCAGGGTTAATTTCTATAGGAAGGATAGGGGGAAAACTAGGTGAATTTCCATTTCAAGATGAGATAAAGAATAGAGTTTTTCCTAACCTAAGAAATGTTAAATATATGATATTATATAGGCAAGTCAACTACTTGTACAACATTTCCCATTAGTCATGACAATAGGCAATTTGTTAAACCATAACCATGCCTAAATTTAGATTAAATTATTCAAAATTATATTGCATTATTAAATCCTATAATAATTTAAATCCAAAATTTTATAAAGGATAAATTTAATCCACCTATTATTTAGTACATCCTAAGTTAAGCTTAATAATGTGAAATTAGAGTAATGGACCAACAAGCTGTAAACACATAATATTTTTAAAATTTATCATTTATGTATGCTTTCTTTCTTGTATCAACCTATCACATTATAATATCACTAAGTGCATGCCTTAAATGGTGAATCAAGAAAGGGGTGGGTAGTTTGATGGTGATTTGTGAGAGACATTGTTTATTATTTATCATTCCTACATCCATTCCAACTTCCCCAAATTTGATCATCTAATCTATCTCATTTCATATTTCATCCTCTAAATAATCAAGACCTACATTTTCCTACTATGTTATCCTAATTATATGTAGTTATAACTATTATCTATCCAATAACAACTACATCGATCATATCATTACAATATTGAATGTTCTGGCACACACTTCATAACTAGGTTGGCATGGCTAACATAGTTTGAGGTTAGTCAACCCACTTTTGACTAAATTGAGCTATCTGATAGTGTCAAAAAAAACCAGGAGGGATTAATATAATTGACCATTATAAACAAAAGTTTTGATTTAAATCCATTAGAAAGGAACATTTGATTTTAATTATTATTACTCACACTTCTACCCCAAGTCTACATTTGGAGGAGTTGTTGCTTAGATATTGTCTTAGAGGAAAAAACTTCTCATATGTAATCTTGGTTGTAATATGAGGAGTAATTTTAACCTTAACCTTAATTCAACAATTGATATCCTTACAACCATAACAATCTCTTGCAAATCACCATTGGCAAAGGGGGAGATTGGGATCAATAGGTCTTGATTAAGGTATGTATATTCTAACCATATATATTTTCTTTTGATAGATATAATTTTCATAAGTGTTTAGTTAATTAATTTGCATCTCCTTGTTATAATTCTCTATATACTTAAACTTAATGTGGATATAGGATTATTCAAACTTTTCATTTATCCATATTAGGTAGTCTAAGCCTCCATTTTCCTACCATGTCTCCTTACCCACTTTAATATGTTTATATCCCTTAACCTTACTCACATTTCTTGATTGTTATATTTTATTACTTTCTAAATATAAACCTAGTTAAGGCAATTGCATTGTTTTGACTTCCTAGAGGATTTAGAACCCTTTATTTTGGCATTGTGTTATAGATGCTCCCCTTACCAGTTTTATTAGATCCATTGGTCATATCTCAATTACATTAAGTATCAATGGGATCTACATTATTTACTGTATCTAAGTATATATCCTTAGATAGGATAGTTACAAGTCAAATCCTAGCTCATTCCATACGTTCTAGTGAACCTGACGTGAAATTATCCATTTTTCACCTCTATAATAAACTATATTAAACAAGATCAATCAAGTATATTTATTTTTTTATCATAAAGATATATACAATATTTTGATACATTTTTAACATAATTTTTATCTATATAAAACTATATTAAACAATGCAACATAGTTATATTTCTATGTATTTCACAATAAATTATTTTGACCAGCGTGACTCAGTTTTATTTCCAAATATAAAGTTTATCTTTTCCATCTAACTATGTCAACCTATTTATATTTTTTTTTCACCATATATATTTAAAAATTATATCAAACTAGTTAATAGAGTTTTGTATTTGATTCAATTTTTTAGTCAATTATATCAATCTATCCAAACTAGTTATGTATTTTTTTTTTGTTAATATTTAGCTTTATTACCAGTCAATCATATTGATCTATCTAATATAGTTCTATATTTATATTTTTAATTTTTTATAAAATTATTTATATTCAAATGAATTGATATATCTAATTTAATCATGTACTTCATTTTATCTCTAATAAATTATATCAGCCTTCTCAACTTAGTTCTATAATTGCAATTATTTTTTAATCAACGGATTTGGCTTGTTTGGTTTAGTCATATATCCATCTATAATTATGATTTACAAATAATTTATCAATATAATCAATAAATTTTTGTACCATGTGTATAAATACATTAGCCAACACTAATATATATTTGTTTGTTTTATTTTGTAAGCATAAGAAAGATGAATTAACTTTTTATTTTAAAATATAATCACACATTTCATTTCAAGTTGACTGCATATTTATTTCAATTAAATTAATGTTACAAATTGGTTTTCAAATTTTTATTTATTTATTTGGATTTCCATAAAAATTGTGTTTTATTAGTTTTCAAACTACTTAGCTATTGTCATGAATGGCTATGTGGTGCTATGTTTACAATCATTGTCTATTGTTTGCATATATTGTGAAATGAGGGGCTTGCCCAATACTCATATCCATATTACAAAGATATACATGGAATTTATTTTACATGTACCTCAAATTATGTTATAATTTTTTTAAATTATTTTTTTTATCAAACTTTAGGGATCCATTCATCTGTCTTAATTTTAGTGCACTAGTTAGTTGTTACCATTTATAATTTACTCTTATCTTACCTTCAATACTAGATTTAGTGGGATATGGGCATGGTATTTCCTTAATATTTAATGATCTCAAATATTGGGTTGACACTATCCAATGGATGAGTTAGTATCTATGAGGGCCTACATATATGTCAAATCCTTTAGTTGATCTACTTGATCTTCTTTTAAATAGCTAGCAAAAATAATTAGATTGAAATTTTTTTCTTGCTATTGTATTTTTTATTCTAAACTACATCAATCAACATTGATATAATTTTTTGTTTTGTGTTATAACTACATTTATAGCATTGATATATCTACCTAAGTTTATATACTACATCAACCAAATCGATATAGTCTCTTATGTTTGCATCCTTGACTTTATCAAATAACTCAAAACAATATATTTTTCTTACATCTTATTCTTTTGTTTGTGCACTTACATTCAATAGCTCAACATAGTTAAACTACTACCTATTTTTATCATGCCTTTATCCCATAGACTCCATCAAAAAAATCAACTCATTTTATCTCTTGTTATTTCCAATCTTCTCAAAACAAACTATATCAACTAGAACAACAAAGTTTGATCCTCACCTATATCTCATTATAATATCTTGTCACTATTTTGATTATTTCAATACAATCTGCATCTCAACTTTTCCTTTATGATGATATAAAACTATTCAATATAGTAATTTTTTCTCGACCATCATTTATGTTTCCATTGTGATTATATTGTACCGATGTGTTTGATACTATTTTATCCTGAGTGCCTTCTTACCAACTACACCACCCTAGTTGATATTGTTAGTTTGTTGTAAGTTACCCTTTTTCTTTCATTTTTTCACATCCTATCCACATCATGAATTTACCTATTAATATTTTCCTTAATATCCTCAACTCACTCAAAGTTTACATGGGTTGTTCTTTTCTACCCACCTTATCCACCACTGAGCCTAACTCCTCATGATTCAAACATCCTCAAAATCCATCTAGATTTATTGTATGTAACATGGTTTAAATAACTCAAAATTATGATTTAGATAGTTTCACCACCTTTATAAACCTAGATAATAATACTATTTATATCCCTAATCACAATGGTACTTTAAATAAACTTCCTTACTATACAGTTGGAGAAATCAATATTATCTTGGGAATACCCCACCTAATAAAAACATTATGAATCCTCCTCCCAATACTATAAATCCTCCTCCCAATCCTTCTAATAAAAACCCACCTATCTATACAACTAAACTACTTTCATAAATGACTCAAAAACTGAATGTCATGCAAACAAATAATAATTCTTGAATACTCTAAATGCAAAATTGTATCTTGAAAATGGATAGCCAACCTCCAGTCATCATGTCTCAACACAATCAAAAAAAAAATTCCTCCTCTTAGATATGTCAATTGGAATATCACACCTTAACCTCCTATGCATAATAAAATGTTACAACATCTTCAAAATGAACCTTTATCACCCTTCATTGTGTCCACATAAATTGGAAATATTTCTCCATCTATCACATATGATGGGACTAAAGAGCCTAATATTTTATTGAAATCTTTTAGATAAGGAATGGGTCCAAACTAATACCTTTTCCACTATTAAAATATTTTTCAAAACCTTTATAGGAGATGTGTTATAGTGGTATAGCCAACTCCCTAGGCCTTCCATTATACAACTAGAAGATTTAATCAATGCTCTAGTCAAATAATTTCAAAATAATGATCTTCTTTAAAATAGACTTATCCATTTCATCAATGCTAAGCAACTTCCTAATGAATATGCTCACACCTTTATTAAAGGATGGAAGTATTTCACACATAAATTAGATCATAGCATGATTGTTGATATTATTTTCATGTTTTTCATTACTACTCCTACACCCTCTCTTCAATACAAGGTTAGGATATTTTCTCCCCAAACTTTAAGAAGAAGCATTTGATCAAGACAAAATACAAGATTACCTTATGACTCAATTTGAAACTTATCATAATCTCATATCCAAAATAAGAGCTTGCAACCTAGATACTCAACTTCCCTCATGCCCACTCTTTATTGTGTTATAAATTATTAAGTTATTATCTCCCAAAAAAAAATTATTCATACCACTACTACTCCTCCATCATGGTATGATCCTACCAAATTTGGTTGGTTCCATTCCAACATTGGCCACTCTCATGAATATCAATAACCTCATATTAGGTAATAATTTCAATAATGATTCTATGATTAAAGTTTTCCATAATGAATATCTCAAAAATTCTCAAAAGTGAACCATTTACAAATATATAAACTATAAATATAAAAAATAATACATTTTATCATTCTCAAAAGTGAACCATCATTCTCTTATTCCATGGTATATATACATTCCTTTAATTAATGATACTATTAAAAGTCTCCCCCATGAAATACTCATGAAGCCTCTTATATAGTCAATGAATTCTCTTGTAATGAATATGGAGTGTAAAAATTCTTTCAATATCCTCTTACCATGTCTCTAAGGACTTTAAATAACATGGGTATTTATACCATTAACATCCCAAATGACATAGATAAACTTGGATATCATGCATTTTTTATTTTTCCATATTGTTATGATTCTTATGTTATGGATCAAGCCCAATCATGAGACACACATGTAATTCATTATCAAAATACCTTAGCCAAAAAGCATGTTTTTAATCATGATATTCATGTTATTCATATATCATCTGAGTATTTTGATGTTGATTCAAAACCAAAAGGTTATGTTACTCCTACGAACCCACCATTGGAAGACATTCCATGGGTTTTTTAGGAAATCATTATTATTCCCACATCTTATGGCATTAGCTAGCTTGATATCATTTAGATGGTAAAATACAAACTAGAAACTATCATCCAACCTGATATTATCCCCTCTATTTCTCATAATTTGCATTATATCAATCAACTCAGTTTAGTCCACCCTTTAATTCATAACTCCCTATACCATGCATCATTAAGTATAGATATAATACCCTAAAATTTACTACTCATATAAGACTACATCACACATCTTGATATAGTTCAAAATATTTCTATCATCGATAACTATATCAAACAAACCAATGTCTTTCCTATTAATTTTTCTATTCTATAATGTATCAACCAGGTTAGTACTATGAAGTTAAATTATTTGCCTTCTACTTCATATCTTGAAATGACCCTAGATGTTAAAGCTAATACTATAAAAATAATGATTTCTAAATATAATTGTAAAGGTAATAAAATAGTAAAACTTGAAGTAGATGTTTAATATTGTTGAAATATACCTACACTTCTTAGTGATGAAGATATACTAGAAGTAATCCATGATAAAGAGTCTCAACTTTCTTTCCAACACCACAAACTTGGCCACTTTAAAAAAAATACTTCCTGCTTTAATAAAAAAAATCTAATATTGATCCTAAAATAGATCCTACTTTAAAATTTCCTTTAGATACATATCATATCTAGTATGTAAATGGTATGATTATTAAGGAAACTATTTCAATAAATTATGGCACCACTTCATGTCTTATACCTATTATTGTCTCTACATAGATTTATCTTGTAGATCATGATAATTATATTCTTTTTTCAACAAATTTCATGAAGCCTTTGCTTGTTCTTATGAAGACATGCCTGGTATTGATCCTAATATCATTGTCCATTATATTATCACCTATCCTAATGAAAAAATAGTACATCAAAATAAACAAATTCTCCTAGAAAATTTTACCTTGTGTAACAAGGAAATCATCAATATTTTAGATGATAAGTTCATCAAATGTGTCAATTACTCATAATGGGTATCCAACATTATTCCCATTCATAAGAAAGTCACTATGGTCATTCAAATTTATATTAATTTTCATAATATCAACTTAACATGTCCTAAAGACAATTTTACTTTACCATCAATTAACACCATTATTGATTCTATGGTCAACTATGAGATGTTATCTCTCATGGAGGGTTTCTTAGGATATAATCAGATCCATGTTTCTCCTAAAAATCAACATAAAACTAATTTCACCATGGAGTGGGGAACCTATTGGTATGTTAAAATGTAATTTAGTCTTAAAAATGCTAACACCACTTACCAATGTGTAATGACCCATATTTTTCATTATCTCATCCATAAAATAGTCAAAACTTATGTAGATGATATTATTTCTAAATCCAAGCATTTTTAACATCATCTTCATGATCTACCTATTATATTTGATTGACTCATCAGATATAAAGTTAGACTCAATCCTTACAAATGTGTTTTCAATTTCACCTCTAGTAAACTCTTAGGATTTATCATCTATTGATATTATCCTACTATAATTAAATTTATTGTTAACATGTTTATCCCTTAGTCTATTCTATATATTCATACCTACCTCAAAAAACTTAGTGTAATTCATCAATTCATTCACGAAATGGCTTATCATATATATTAAATAAATTCACTCCTTAAGAAGGGTAATGGTTTAATATATCTATTTAGTAAATTCATTCCTTAAGAATGGTATTGTTATCTAATGGACCAACATATTTCAAAAATATTTTGATAACATGAATGAATAATTAATTCATCTTTTACACTCTGACTACCTTATAATGATCACCCACTCATATTTTATACTTCATCTAACCCCATATTAGTTGGGGTAATACTCTCTCAACAATATGAAATGGGTATAAAATATGCCATATATTACATTAGTTTTGATTTGATAGATTATGAAACTCATTAAATGAAACTATAATGCAACTATCTTTCCATTTATTTCATTGTTGAAAATATTTCACACTATACGATTTATTAGATAACCTATGCTATTTTCCTTTCTAACCCCCTTTGTCATTTCTTCTCCAAAGCATTCATACCTAGAGATATACTCTTAAAATGGATGGTACTCTTAATGGAATTTGACTTAATAATTATTATGAAAAAATAATTAAAATTATAAGTATTTGTTGATCAACTTGATATTGCAACTATGCTAGTTGTTAATCACCTTCAAGACACACCTACTAATGAATAAATCTATTAGATAAAATGTATTAATAGATATATTTATATTAAATATTATTTTCACAAATTCACCATTGATCTTGAGGTATAAACCCTTGAATACCCTAAAATTTACACCTCAAAACACAAACCTAAAGTTATCATAGAATAACTACCCGAGGTTACAATTGACTTACATTAAGACAATTGGACCTTTCACTCTGATGGAGCTAAATGCCTTTAAGGAGATGGGGTAGTTTGTGTCCTAGTAGACCCTCATGATAATATTATCCATTTAGATTTTTTTATTAAACTTTGAATACACTAATAACATGGTTGAATATGAAACCCTTTTCCTAGGCATGTAAGTATCCATTAACTTAAACATCACATTATTACATGCCTTTGGAGATTCATAACTCATATGTCACCAGGTTAATTATTATTATCAATAAAAAAGTGAAAATTTCTTTGTATATCATCAATTTCATTCCACTCTTGATAAATAATTCACATATTCTACTATTGAATCAATACCATGATAACAAAATTCTATTACAAATTTTCTTGCTTCATCAACTTCTTTTTTTCACTCTCATGAAACACTTCATGATCCATAATTTATCATCCACATGATAAAATCACCCTCTATATTGAAATAAAAATATGATAATATTATTTTTTACATTGATTTTACAACTAATCAATAAAGCCCATGGTATAAAACATCATCTAATTTGTTAAACATTATACTTATCCTCTAGAGGTTAATACTTGTGAAAGGATTCAACACCACAAATAAGATTACAAATGAATTATTAGGTATGACACCATTTATTATCATAATGTATAAGGTACTCTACTGCATTATGTTACTCAATATGAATTTCCTTCTTTCCTCGAGCAAGAACATGGGGGTATTTGTGATGGTCCCTATAGTAGACATGCTATAACTCACAAATGCTTATTCATGGGATATTTATGGCCTACTCTTGAAATGACTGACATAAATTTCAACAAAAAGTGTAATTATTTTTAATTCCATGATTATATTATTCACTCCCCTCTAAAAAATATTCAAAACTTGAAATATCTTTGGCCATTTTCTATGTGGGGACTAGATCTCATTAATAAATTACCTAGATCCCAAGATGGAAATGTATTAATCATTAATACTATAGAATAATTTTAAAAATGGGTACAATCTATGCCTCTTTTAAATTTTATTGGCATTAATATATCTAAATTCATTCTCAACCAAATAATATGTCATTTTGGTATTCTCTTACACCATTATCTCTGATAATGGTGGGAATTTCAAAAACATATATATGAAACAATTATGTGAAAAAGTTAAAATCACATAATTTTTTTACAACTTACCATCTATAGTGAAATGACCAAGCTAAATAAAATAACAAAATATTATAAAATACTATTAGGGATTCTTTTTTTGACTGGCATCTCTAGCTGTACCCCACACTTTGGGCTTATCATACTAGTATATGTATTACCACTATGGAAATTCCTTTCTCTTTAGTTTATGGTTCTAAAGCTATCTTACCATTATAAGTAGAGTTACCTTCCTCAAAAATTTCTCTTCATGGCATCCTTACCAATGAAGAGATTAGTGAAGCTTGTATTCAAGCTTTGTTTTCTAGGTTGAGTGACATATGGGTGTGTTAGAACATAATTTACACTACAAAGCTCACATTATTAAACAACATAACAAGAAAGTCAAAGTCTTTAAATTCAATGTAAGTGACCCAATGGTTAAATTGGATCAAACCCATGATAAATAAGGTAATTACACCCAAAAGTGGTGGGGCCCTTACCTAGTTAAATAAATCCTTAGAACTAGTATTTATATATTACAAACTAATGAAGGACCCATCTTCAAAGAACCAACCAATGCTTATTTTTTAAGCAATATTTTGCTTAGATTAATTTTTTAAATATTTTATTAGACCTAGTACTTATAAATTACAAATTAATGAAGGACAAATATTCAAAGAACCAACCAATACTCAATTTTTGAAGCAATACTTTTCTTAGTTCATTTCCCATCACACATTTACTTTTATATACCTTTTTCCATTTATATCATGTTTTAATTACATGCATATAGTTAAGTTTTTCTATAAACTATGGAGCTAATTTTTATTTCAGGTTTTACTTAAATAATTTATTCTCTATATAAAATCACTAGCCTCATTTCTTTACACACCTCTAGGTTCTCGTTTTACACACTAGCCCTAAATTTTATCTTAGGTCCCTAGGTATTTTGTCTTTAATTACACCCCTTGGTTTCATAATAAGACCTCAAATAGGACCAAGCCTTCCTTACAAACACTTATTAATCCATATATTTTTTAGTCATTCATTTTTATCTATTTTGATTCATTCAATTTGGTCTTTATTTTATATACCTCTTTTTAGGTCCTTTACTTACACCTCTTGGTTTCTTTATTTTTATTTGCATCGTAATACCTTGGATAAGACTAGACCTTCCTCAAAAACACTCATAAACCTATTTTTCATATTACTTTCCCTCTCAAACTTAACTAGGTATTTTCCTCATAAGATAGATAAATATAGAGACTAATTTTTTCCTACACCTAGAATTAGTCATATTCTTTTATGGTAAAAATTTAATAGACTATATTCATGTATTTATTTACATACTTTATTATTTATGATAATGATGCATACTACCTATAATTATACTATATTTATTTTATTTTTTTTTGCTTGGGGTAACCCAACAGTTATATGTTCATTTTCATCACCCACTATATTTCACCATCCCCTTTGGGCACACCAAGATCAGTTTAAATATTGCATTCTCTTCTAATGTGTAATTCTAGGAGTCTTAAACACTATGGTCATTTTTTTCTATCCTCTATCCACCAAGTGTAATCCCTCTTATGATAGTCATTTTTAGAACCCATATTTGGTTCTCCAAATCCTTATGGAGGAATAACAAAAGACATAAAATTTAAAAGCTATATCATAAGTAAAAAGGAAACTATCATAAATAAAATATAATCTTAAAATTTATATCACAACAAAATATAAGATCAAATATTTAGCACATCTCATATTCTAAAGCTTGAACTCCATAATTGGCATCATGATATAAATAAGGTCCATTGTGGTGTAGTAGGCTAGTAGACTAGGGTAGGAGGTCTTATTATCATATAATAATTAATTCCACCTAATTTATCATGCAATTAAACAATATTCATAGTATATTGATGGTTATTCAAGAGATCATGAAGAATGAAAAACACATTGTGTGAAGCTAGGTCCATTTTAATTTTCATGCCTAATATCCTTTATGGGATGATACTTATACTTAACTTGTTATACCAAACTTATGTTTTTAGGTAAAATCTCTAGGGTCATTGATGGAAAACATCTCTTAGTATTTCTAACTTGATTAGAGTGTCATGTTTCTAGTAAAGGTTAGTATTCATCTGGGTATCTCCCTCTCTCCCCCACCACCCATTTCATTTCCCCCTTGATAGGTAGGTTTTTTTCTAAACATTTTCCAAAATTATATAATTCTTGTTCTCCATCTACTTTCAACATGTTTTCAATATGGAAATTTTATTTTATCTATCATTAGAATAAAATTTTCATAATTGAGTTGTTATGATATACTTTTTTGATTATTGCCTTATCTTTCTCGTATCTATATTAGTTATGTTTATGAACTTGAGATTTATATTAAAAATTTTATGACCATTTCACCCCATTTTTCTCATCATTTTATGTTTTCCCATATTTGATTGAGTATGGATTATTACTTCTCTTTCATTAATGTTTTCTTGTTGACTTTCAGTTTTTCCATCTTTGATTGAGTATGGATTGCTGCTTCTATTTCATCAATATTGTTTACACTTAATCAATCCTTATTTTTCCATAAATGAATAAGTATGTATTGTTAATTATCTTCCATTGATGTTGATTATATTATTATTTTTCATAAATCTTTATGTTTGATTCAAATTGTTACTTTTCTTACTTTGGATACATTTTTGTGTCTTTCAATCATTCTTAGCCTTGGATTTTTAGTTACCTAATTTCCCCTCCATTTTTTTATTTGTGTTATTTGTTATTTTGGTCCTAACCTATCCTTTGCCATCCTGAATTACCAATTTAAAAAGTGCTTAACTCTATTTTGAAAATTTTCCATTTACTTTGGCTTTCCTATGATTGTTTTCTTTGATATCTAGCCTTGTATCCCTAGGGTTTGTCCAATGTAATTAATAAACACTTCATGATCAAGACTATAAATACAACATGTAACCACTTATCAATAAAGGTAATTCAAGGTATGTATATGGTACTTTAATTTTTCATCATTCATTTCAATATTTCATTTTTTGAGTTAGATTAATTATTGTGTTGTTATATTTTTCCTAAAACACCATCCTATATTACTCTTTGGTAATAGATGTTGAGCTTTGGCTGGGGCATATGTATACACATAATATTCTTAAAATTTTTCATTTACTAATACTTTATCTATTGTATCAACATGTCAAGTTTCAATCTACCTAAGTTCACATCTTAAAATATGCATCAAGAAAGGGGTGGGTATACCAATGGTGCTTCACGAGAGACATTGTTGATTATCTATCATTCCTACATCCATTCCAACTTTCCTAGATTTGATTCCCTAAGCTATCTCTTTCTATTTTACATCCTTTAACTAATCACAACCTATACTTTCCTACTATGTCAACTCAATTATATGTATTTATAACTATTATCCATCCCATCCTAACTACATTGATCAAATTGATTCAGTCCCAAACATTGTAGTGCACACTTCACAACTAGGTTAGCTTGGTTGACATAGTTTAAAGTTATTTAATCCACTTAAAACTATATTGAGAAAGTAAATAATGTCATCTAAATATTTGAGATGGATTATGAACATTTAATATTATAAATATAGGCTTCCATTTCAATCCATTAGAGAGGAACATTCATTTTCAATTTTTATTGCCCACACTTCTTCCCTAAGTCTACATTTAGAGGAGTTATTGCTTATATCTTGTCTTGGATAAAGACTCTTATATTATGTAATATTAGATATAATAGGAGGAATCATTTTAGTCTATATATTTATTCATCCATTAATATCATTACAATCACAAAAACCTATTTCAAAGCACCATTATCCAAGGGGGAGATTGAATCCTAATAGGTCATGTTCAAGATAAGTATATTCTATCCCTAATCCTCTCCTTTTGATAAATATAAGTTGCATTATTACTTGGTTAATGAATATATATCTCTTTGTTTTAATTATTTAAATATGTATCTCTTTAGTTGATGATTGTGTATCTCCTACTCTAGATTTAGTGCCTCCTTCCACTTGTACCAACATAGGAGGCATCTCCCCATACAATCTATTTATTTGAATATACACATCTAACTAGAAAGTAAGTCATTCAGGGTCTTAACCTAAGCCTTTAATCTAGTCACCTTGGCATATAGGATAAAAATATATGTCTTATAATGAATAAGTTCATGTGACCAATGATAATATGGGGAAAATGCATCATATTTTATGACCACATAGAAAGGTAGACTGGGTTCCATAAGGAGATAACCTCTATTTAGTACCAAATCCATGTGAAATATGTTTAGGCTAGCAACCTATATCTTCCTCACCCATTTAGTCACATAATTTTTAATCATAGATAGAGAAAGAGATAGGTTATTCCCATGACTAAGAAATAACATAGTAAAGATAACTAATAAAGCACAAGAAAATGAAAACCACTAATTTACCTTCATAAATCCCCACTTACTAGTCAATATTGAACTCATCATTTGATCTCATATAGACCTCATCTTCCTCTACCTCCTCCATATCAAAATAGGAGTTAGTTATTTTCCTTGTATTTTTTCCATGAGCTACTCACAAACCTACACTACCATTATTTAATATTTTCCTAACTATAGCCTAACTCATAGGGCCTACCCCACATCTCCTCCTAGTACATTTTATTATTGTTTGGAACCATCTCCTATTTTAAGGGCTTGTCCCCCTCTTGATCCTATCTTAAATCCTCTAACCCCTATGATGGGTGTCCCCAAAACTAATGGTTTCCATCTCATTCTACCAAACTATTAGGGAACCTAAGGCACATGATGTATCTCTACCTACCTTCTCTAATCCCTAACATGTTATGTATCTTACTAGACATCAACATAACATCTTACTCTCCCTAGAAATCGTATCTCTAGATTTTAATATTATTATGTTTTTCAAAACATATCTTTATGGAGCCATGAGTATCCAATAAGATACCATGATATCTCTCACATTTCTTATTTTTAATTCCCTCTAATAAGGATTTAATGCTTATATACCTAGTTCATGACTAGTGTTTAATGTTTAAAGGAGATAATACCTAATATTTAGATCATTTATAAATCCCTCTATATCCTTGACATGACACCTTGATCCCATGCATATTTTTTTATCAAAATTGGGAAAATTTATCATTATGTGGATTACCTCAAGTGATAAACTACTATGTAAAATCAAGAATAATAATACTTAAAATATCAAGAATTCATTTATTTGAAACATGTTAAAGTTGTAAAATTATAAAATAATAAAAATAAAATAGAAAATCTAAAATTTTGTTAGAAAATGGTTTTGTGGGATGAATCAAAAGCTAATATTGATAGGGTGACTAGATTTAGTGATTACAAAACTAAATCTACAGCTAAAATGATCCTTAGAAAATAACACCCTAAGTTGGATAAGAGGGGGTGATATTTCATATTTTAGGCTAGTCTTGTCCACATTAGTGCATACCTAATATTTCTAGGTTTTCTTCACCTTTGTTTATATGTTGTGTTCCATGTGGGAGCTTATGATCAACTATGATCTTTGTTTAACTATTTTTCCTTCCAAAATCCTAGCTCCTTAACATATGAATACCAATGGAAAAAATGGGCTAGTGGTTGAATTTGGGTGTGAAGTCAAACCACATTTGTTGAGTATTACTAAAATACAAATACTCCAAAGATGGATCAAACTTTATGTAGTTCTCTTATGTTATGGGTGCATGAATAATTAATGTAAATTGATAGGTGTTGGTACAATATTGACATGATTTTTTTCCTTAACCATGACTTATGACCTTGTAAATGTATTTAGAATTTAGCTTTGGGATACTAAGGATTTATGTAATTAGAATTGGGAGAAATAGAGAATTATCTCTCAATGTGCAATTTGAATTATTTCTATAAAATGGTTTAAAATTCATGTATATAGTCATATATTTGAAATTAATTTGAATGAGGATTATTATGGACATAATAAAACCTTTCCATAACTTTGAATTCAAATATATATATATATATATATATATATATATATATATATATATATTGGTGAGAAGACAAGAGAGGGGGATTAGATAACAAAACAATGGCTCTTATCCAATAGGGAATTATTGTTTAATGGGGGAAAATTTTATTTTAATAGTCTAACATGTTTTTAATGAGGTTTGAGGTTGATATTATGATGGATATGTGAATTCTAGGGTTGATAATCAGCTTAGAAGATTGATTCCTCCATGTGTAGGGTGGTCAAAAGTAATCAAAAGGGCCCTAGGATAGGTCCATAGATATGTGTGTAATTAAGTGTTCATAAGCTCATTATTTTAGCTAAATTTTTTATTTATGTTTATATATTTTCCCATTTTATTCTAGTAATACAACAAAGTGAAATTAATAAATAAAAAGGAAAAAATGTGTACCTTAACTTACCTTTTAGGACACAATGTTGAACTATGTTCTACACAATCTTGTAATGAAACATTTATAAAATTATATTTACTTAATATTAATATAAAAATCAAAAGATAATAAAATATATAATGATAATGAATTAATACACCTAATTTGGTGCATGAATCATTGTGTTTTCTTGGTGCAAAATTGGTGACTGTAAAGGGTAGGACCCTCATATATTTCATTTGCATTTAATATCTTGGATTGGGATGTGCATGCCTAGATCCTCATCAATATTTGAGTGTGATTAAAAATTCAAAGTGTGTTTTAATATGTCATTACATACCCATAGTAGTGAAATAATTTGGATCCATATATGAATCATAATATATTTTTATGGTGAAAAATTGGGGTAAATAATGGTGTAAATAGTGAACCAATTATTGAAAATGGAATAATGTTCAATTCTAGTACAAAACTAACATAAAACTAGTGAAAACATTAAGTATAATTTGGGTGTGGTGTATACAATGTGGAGAATGTCATAGATTTTCCATTCCATCTATGAGACTAGTGAAAAATTTGAGAAATGACGAAGCCACGTGTTACACACATGCCCTCAAACTAATATCTAGTGTATATATATTTTGAAACTAAGTGATAAAAACTATTATTCAAATAAAAACTTGTATGTTAAACTATAAAAAAATTATATGCATGATTCCCTCAAATTGAGTAAATATAAGAAAAAAATGAGTAGTTCTAGAAGTTCAAACTATAAAAATATTACATATTATCCTCGGTAAAGTGAGATTCTAAGAAATTATGGAAATGTTTTTTTTTAGAATTTGGAAAAAAATGGTGGGAAGTAAAGGAGATAAGTTCTCTCTTATCTAATAGGATGCTCCTATCTAAGAACACTTTATGTCCTCTTTCTAATACTAAAACTATGTTAAATGTGTCATAGCTGCCAAAAATAATTTGTGTTGATTTGGCAGGTCTAGTATCTAAGATAAACATATGTGAATACCCATATTTTGAGGTGAGTTGTTGAGCTTACATAATAATTTAACTCAAAATAAAAAGTTATATAATTGATTTTTTTGACATATAGATGTAAATCTAAGTAATATTGATAATATAGAGAAGCATGTCATTATCATAGAGATATATCGAGCATAATAGTAATGTGAGATGCATGTAGTATCAATATCTCATAGTAAGAGTGTGTAGATAGATTTTAATATTTATTAATATATATAAGTGATCAAACTAAGTACATAACACTAAATAAAACTACTTAGGGAGGAATTTATGATATCTATCATAGCATTGGAAGTGATGGGTGGATGAATGATGTTTGCCATGCCATTGAAACCTAAGTAAAGAAGCAATAAAGGGGTCATGGTCATGATACACATAATCAAATAGTACACATAAAGTACACAACATAAATTCAAGGTGCTACATATAAGAGACATATTCAAATGTCACTCTCTTAAATAAAAGTAGACATAAAGACATGTTAAAATGTCCTCATGTTCATAGAAGCAAGTGATGAAGGCTTAGATCCATATAGAAGGACATGGTAAAATGTCTATATACATATAGAATACACTCATAATAACATATTCAAATGTCCTCACATGAATATAAATATATAATTAAGACTTAAATCCACATGCAAAATACATATTTAAATGTTGTCAATGGAAAGGAGAGAGTTCATATAAGACATAAATCTAAGAAAGTAACATGAAAATTAATCATGATAATATGTGATTGATTAACAAGAGATAAGTTATAACATGAGTATATTCAGTAATTTAGATAACCATTAGTATATCAATATGTTAGTGAGTGATCAATATAAAAAAAATTAATGCTATATAAAGAACTAAGTTTTGAGTATGATACGTCTCCAAATAAGGATAAAACATATGTATAATATGCCCCAATTATGTTCACTAATGAATGTACATTCTATAGAAAGTCTATGTGTGGTCTAAAAATAATTAATGTATTTTTTTAATACTAAAATATATACTGAGATATTATAAGAGTAAATGGGTAGAGATAGCCTAGATCACAAGGACGGTAGACTATCTCTAAATCATGAAAATTAATTTCAAAACTCAAATAAACATATACTAAATTTATTATGTTTAGATATGATAAAATTGGAAAGTACAGCTATGTTAGTTATTATAATGATAATAAAAAAATGATACTTGGTTGGGATATGGATCTAGAACATGTATAAAGTATACTTGATTTACATTATGATCTGACCCTTGATTCTAGAAATTGCACCTCTAAAACTACACACTAGCATCAACCTAAGATGGTTGCATCGATTATTCTATCTAGATTAGATGTAGGTGTCTAGTATAAAATACTCTTTGAAACTAGATGTGGACACTTGGATGATTCAAGGTTATGTGTTGACTTTGTTTTGGTGAATTTAAATCTTGTTTATGGACTATCATTCATTGTCAAATTAGAAAAACCCTAGTTCTTCACCTTTACACTGGTTGTTTGAAAAACAAGTTAGTGGGAAGATGGGGTTGAGATAACCCAAAGACCCATCTATCAATGAGTGTTTCCTACATATTTAATACTTTTAATAGGGTCTCAGACTTATTTAGTTCTCCACTAAATTTTGGATTGTGTATGAATCATTCAATGTTTGATAAGTATGATAATGACCTAGCTTATAACTTGGTAAATATGTATCATGGAATGTTCCTTCAGTACTTTAAACCTATAAATGTGTTATCCTAATGCCCAATATAGAAATAGGAGAAAATAGGGTAGCTTTTGATCACTTTATTGCTTAATTTAATTCCTTTGGTAAGTTTCCTTATGAGTAGGTAAGAATTTTATAGGTTTGTGTTAGGTGAGGAATGAATGAGGTTTAATATTGCATATTTATCAATCCCTTTGGAGAATATCTCACATTAAATCACTTAGGTCAACCTTTAGTACATGTTTCATTTTTAAATTGGATTATTTTAGGGCATTAAACACTTGAATTTGGAATGAAACTTAAATTGACATATGTGTCTAATTGGGATGCAAGTGTTTGGGATTCTATAAAATAGGCACATGTCTAAAACTTGTAGAGATGGAAGATAATTAGGTTTATAATATTTGATCATGATAGAAGGTTTGATTTATTATAATAATATTGGTTGAACTAAGAGATAATCAATATGGCATAGAGATATGTGTATGTGAGTCTTTTAGTAACCAGGAAGATCTAGAAGCTGAAGCTACACATGTGATATGTATTTATCAAGTGTTCAAGATCAATGTGATATATAAGTAAAAATAGTGTCTATATAATCTTGAGATCACTCATAAAATTACATGGTGGACACTAGAGTAGTGTGCTCCTATCAAATAGGGTACTCTTGTCTAATTATAATTTATAAATGTGTAATATTCATATTACCTACAATTGAATATATAAATGATGTTCTATGTAATCTATAATTACTCATGTACATTGGTGAAGCATATTTGATATAAAACTAGATTTAAAAGTATTGAATAATTTTGTACAAATGTGCTGATGTATCACAAAGTACATATAATCATGCATAAGTCTTGATTTTGGTACTTTTGTAAATATTTTACTATTTATGTATTTTTGCATATATATATGTAAATAATATGTACAAAGTGAAAGAGAAATAATAACTATGATTCGTGTAGTGTACTCACAATCAATACTCCTTGTGTCTAAAAGAGGGATGATAACCCCGCATGAATGGAAAAGGATATATTGATGTGATTAGATTGAACTAAAATTTGAATCTGAGTATTGATTTCCTTTTATAGAATAATTACCCCTTTTATACTAATTATTTGTGTTTATATGGAATGTAGTGATTGATATATTATGCCTCATGTTCTCTAGTGATGCTAGATTGTACAAAAAAATATTTTGAGATACTTGATTTATAATATGTATTGTGTCTTTAGAATTTACTGAGCATTACTTGTATCTTTTTTGTAAACTAGCTAAAGATATGCCTAATTTTTTTTCTCTTGCTCTAAAAATGTTCCTTCTTTTGAAAGGATGTGACCTTACCTTCATGATTGAATGATATGAAACCTTTGTTTTGATCAATCATTGATCCTATTTATTTCAATAATGCTCTTCCAAGCACAAAATTTGAGGCACTTGACTTTGAAATATCATGAAAAGTTGGATAACATTATTTTGAATAAAAATAAACTCTTAAATTGATTGATCTCATACATGTTTTATATGTATTAGTTTTATCCAAATGTTGACTCTTATTGCCAAGAGATGCAATAAGTACCATATAACACAAATTTATTTCTTAATATTCTTAACCTTGACATTTGTAAACTACTTTCGATATATGTGATCAATGATAGTGAAAGGGTCTTAATATGAGCAAAGGCTTAAAATTTATTATTTTCAACAATATTTGAAACTTTATCTTTTATATTCATTTCTTTTTTTATAAAATATTTTATTAGAAACCCTACTTTAAGAATGATTTTTTACTTATCTTAAATATGATTTAGCAACTTCTCTTTTATTATTTTCAATTTTTCTTGTAGCTTTTGTAACATTTTCTTTTCAAACTATTATTTTTTTAATCACTCTTTTTCATCTTATGCCTTTTTTACTCTTTCTTGATCTAACTTAGCTTATTTAATTTTTGCTTTCCCTAAATGTTATTTTTGAACCTTTTATTACTATCATTTATCATTTGGTAACCTTTTTTGTACTAGCTCTAATTTTTTCACTTCTTATTCTTACTCTTGTTCCACTATGGGTTACTTGATTGAGGTATCAATTGTGGGACCACCAGTATCAATTATATTGCATATTTTATTTTTAAAATCTAAGAAATGATATATATGATGCTCATGCATTTGATGATATGCACAATGGTATCCTTATCTCCTTAGATGATGTATACTAGATAATTTGATTGACTTATTTCAAATCATTACCCTTAGAATCTCACTTAAACTCTTATTAGTATTTTTCATACTTTTTGAATCACTTATTATATATATATATATATATATATATATATATATATATATATATATTAGTTTCTTATTTTGATATCAAATATTTTTAGGCACAACATTGTTATATGATAATTCAAATACATGATTAATATATATATATATATATATATATATTAGTTTCTTATTTTGATATCAAATATTTTTAGGCACAACATTGTTATATGATAATTCAAATACATGATTAATATATATATATATATATATATATATATATATATATATATATATATTTATATTAGTTTCTTATTTTGATATCAAATATTTTTAGGCACAACATTGTTAAATGATAATTCAAATACATGATTAAAACTATCATACTCTAGATGTTTTGCATATGTGACCTGATTTTCCAATGATGTGATCTTTGAACTAAAACTTTGATTTTGACTTTTCAACTCTACTATTAACTTTCCCATAATGATTATTTGATCCTTTAGAGCTTCAAAAGCATAAATATTAGGTGTTTTATATTGAATATGAATATAAACACCATCAAGATGAGATGTGGGAGGTGGATGGTGTATACAATCATAAATGCATCATGTCTATAAATCAATCTTAGCTTAGATAATATAGAGCATACATACACTTCTAATTGGGAATATATTTTTTAAGTAAGGGATGATGAATATGGGGATCCACTAGACCTAATTAGAGGATCACTTGTCATAATACACCATGCTAGGAAGGGTTACAAAGCCTACAGTCTAACAAAATCATGAAATAACCCTAAAAGATTCATATGTTTAATGTTCACTCTATTCTAATAACAAGAAAGTAAATCTAATCTAGTGCACATTGTTTTGTTGTTTTTTAGAATAATGGAGTTTTATTCCTAACTAATAAATATGCCTGGAGTAAAGTAAATCAGTAAATAATGTGAAATAATTAAGCCACTAATTTATGTAAATAGATTGTATTTTTGCCTTTTCTAAAAATATTAATAAGAGAAAATATGATTTAGTTTATTTTGAGTTGTCTGGTTTGAGATAGGGCCTGAGAATTTAGGTATAGGATTAGGATAGTGTCAAAAATAGATTCCTAAACTTCATTTTCTAATTGGATAGGAGTGTCAAAAGTGGGACACCCTATTGTTTGGCACTTTAGTATTTTTCTAGCACTATTGTCTAGATGATCTGTGTTTTTTGAGTTCTTCTCGATAGGTCTATGTTACCCTATCAATGAAATATCAAATCCCAAGAGTCTATAGAGCTCATTGTGCATCTATTTTAATCTTCAAACTCCCTAAGAGATCTTTATTCTTGAACTTGAAAGGAAAATTTGGGAAAGAGAGAGAAGGGGTTAGTGTGTAAATGATACGTTGGATGCACTTCACACTCTATGTGTGGGCTTACTACCTACGTACCAATACTCTGCGGAGGGATTGAGCTAATGTAGTTCTCCCATTGAAGTGTTTGGTAAAATTGTGTATGAAGATGCAACTATATTGTGAAACTAGGTGTACTTTAGATTGCTAGGCACTAGTGTAAGGGTTTAAATAGGCTTCTAATAATATTTTAAGGCTATATGCGGAGAGTAAGGGAAAGTACTTGAGTATACTTATTTGTATTCTTGTTCATCTCTTATAAATGAGTGCCAACCCTTCTAAATGGAATTTGAATGTCATTTTATAAATAATTTAATGATCATGGGTTAAATGAATTTGTATTATTCTAACATGAATTAGGATAAGGATCTAGGAGAAAATGACCATTTGAACCAAATTTATAGTTGGACAACAATGCTAAAAATAGGACACCCTAGGTTTTAGTGTTCCTATCCAAGTTGGGCACTATTGTCTAAATGAAATGAGACTTAGGGGGATGATCTAGGCTTGAAAGAGCTACCTGGGTTTGTAAGGGTTAAGTTTAAAAGGCTATGGATGACTAAGAATTAGTGAAAGAAAAGCCTATGAGGGTTGTGCAAGCAAGTGGGAAGACCTATGGATTGGATCTCATTAGCCACACTCAAGTAAAAAAAAAAATCACATTTTACATGACTACATTTGTCCCCCCTTTATTCTAGTGATGCAATAAAGTGAAATACTAGGATAAAGGAAAAAAATCAAAAGTATACCTAAACTTACCTACAAAGGTGAAGCCCATAAAGCTTGTGTGATGTTGAGTAATGTTGGATATTACATAGAGATCACATTGTGTAAGTGTGAATCTATGAAATTAAAAAATAGTATATCAATTATTATTATATGTGATATAAAACAAGAACATACAAAAACTGAGTAAAATAAAAAGGAAGAGAAAAAATGAATACACCTCATCGGGTATGCAAACCAATACAAAACTTATTGTGATCCTGAGTAATGTTAGATTGTACTAGATGATGTTATACCAAAAGTTATATCATGAGTGGATATGATTGCTTCATTCCCTAGAAAGTAGCTCAAGAATATAAAGGTTATCTCTTTGGTTCCATCATCACCTACTGAGTGAAGCTAGATGATCATGAAAGTGAAAATCAATGTCTAGACTATGTGTACAATCCCTCTAAATAGGTGGTTCAAGAATACAAAGGCTAGCCTTTTGGCTCCATAATTTCCCCATGAAGTGAAGCTATGAAGTGATACCGATATATAATAGATGTCATATGAGATGTCTCATGGGGCCCATGGATGCTCTAAAAATCTGACAATGTGGCATGGATAGCTAAATATATGCTAGAAATTAGGCCACTCTTGGCCATTTTGAAAGATGGAGGTTAGGCTTGTATGAAATCCACTCCAAAATTGATGCAATATGCTTATGTGAAATCCAAATTAGGAACTCAAGTACTCAAGAAGTTAGACTTGTATGAAATTTCAACTTGAGAATGATGCTAACCACATGTAGATAGAGTAAGGCACACAACTACTGAGAATGATTGGGTAATAAATTGAACTCAAAAACAAAAGAAGACCAATATGTCATGCACATTACCCCCAATCATTGGTGTCTAGAACGTGGATTCTAATCTACAAGTTATGTCAATTTCCTAATCTAAAACTGGGGGTGAGATCCATCATGCCATACATGATACCCCATATATCTATATTCTTTGAGAAAACTATACTAAAACTATTGATTCTAACTAATATAGATGTGGAAAAATAGTAGCTGAGCTAAAAATTTTGGTTGTTACTAAAAAACCTAGGTGTTTTTTTTACCTAAACAAGAGTACCAAAATGAGGACACCCTTGTTTTTAGCATTGCTATCCATTTTTGGCACTATTGTCCTTTGTTGAAATTAGTTATTAATTTATAATTGTCACTATTTTTCTATTTTATTTTGATTGATTTGACCTTTAGACTCTGAATTGGGTGATCTAAATTATTATATTTTGACTACTAAGAGTTTTGACATCTATGACAAAACCCCTATTTATTTCCCCCTCTTTTGAAGGTAGGAATGATTGAACCTATAATGACTAACCCCAGAAGAAAAGAGTCCTTCAAGTGTGTTATATTACATAGATACATGATATAGCAATGCTATTTTACAAGATATCTCTATATATAGCAATGTTTGTATTGAGAGATTTATTAGATTAATATGGGTATGCCTAGATAGATATAACAATGTAAAAGCATGTGTAATGTATTGAATTGGAACTATAAATGTTAGATGTTAGTTATTATCTATTATTTGTCAATGAGTGATGGAGCATGATGTCCATCATGGCATCCAAGAAATCAAGGTAAATGTATTATATGGATCATGACATTGTAAAAAAGTACAAGTAATCAAGAAACAAACATACAAATCAAGAAGCAAGAGTCATACAAGGTTGGCCAAGGGACCACTCAAATAAGGGACATGGGCACATGCCACTCAAACTATAAATTAAGCATACAAGCCATGTTAAAATGCCACATACACATATTATTTGAAATAAGCAAATATTAGCATGAGGGCCATAGGCACATAAAAGATTATAATCAAGGGGCATTGGTAAATGTCCAAAGGTACACATACATGAATATAAGTAAAAGACATTAGCAGATGTCCCAAGGCATGCATTAGAAACAAAGCTAGAAATAGAAATGAAATATCATCTAGATACATAAAGAAAGAAAGGAAAGCATGTAAACTATAAATACAAACACATATAACTAATCAAAGCAAGAAGTGAAAGTATGCAAGATATGTTTGTACAAGACTAGGTATATGCTAAGAGATACATAAGTTCTAGATACTAGTTAAATATCAATATAGTAATCTATGTAATTTGATAAGTAATGTACATCAGTATGATAACTTAGAGTCTATAGTGTAGGATTGACATAACTTGGATGGTGTTATCATGTAGAAGATGCCCCTAGTGGGCATGTATATAGATGTGTGTCTCAAATGTAAAAGGAGGAATGCCCCCTCAATAGGTAGAGTGGAGCAATCAAGTAGTTGGATTTCATGCACACACTCAAATAAGATTAAGTGAAGCATGGTAATGTAGATAATTGACAAACAATAGTATGAAATAACAAATGTAAGTCATAGCATAATAATATTAATGTAAAGCTTGGATGATGCATACAATCAAAATGTTTTTGGTATTTTTGAACCATTTGAATGTTTTTATATTTTTAAATTTTGTATTATTTTTTAATTTTTATATAAGCTATGTACAATCAAGTAAAAGAGATTATATATAAGTAGGCTAGGATAGCATGATACTAACTGATGAGTCTCATGGGAGACTCCCTATTATGGTGTCCTATAATAAGGAATTAAATCATGTGTGAATGTGAAGCATAATGAAAATACTGAGACTATGATTTTGAAAGTTGTATATATTGTAGATGCTCTAAAGACTTTGAATTAGAAACTAACTATGGGGCCTTGATATAATTCTAAGAAGTAGATGTAATTATAGGGATCGTAGGGACCCATATGGAAGTAGGAGATGCTCTTTGAACATGTGATTTGTGTGTAGACCCATGAGATATAAATGAAATTGCTCTAGGTGTGAATACTATTTATAGAATCTATCTAAAATCCTAAAGCTACAGAGGTGTATGAACCCTCTATTCTAGTGATGGATGTGTCAATTGTGTCTAAATTTATACCGAGGGAAGAACTATAATTAGTGGGTAAATTGAAATTAGTAAAGAAGTTAGAATTGGTGACTAAAACATAGATGTCTCTAAAGTAGGTAGTGGTAACTCATATAAAACTCCACCAATTTTAATAACCTAGTTAGTATGAATGAATTTCATGCATCTATGAACTATAGATGGTAATACTCAAATTTTATAAATCCATGGGCGACCATGTAACATATCAAAAAATCCTACATTGGGAACTATAGTGAAATGTGTGTTCACATGTGTTGGACTAGTCTATAAAGGAAGTACAATCTCACCTAATGAAATTTGTATGTTCCCACTGAATCCACTAATAACTATATCTATCAGGGTGATATATTACTCTAAATAGCCCAAATGTTGTAATAATGTAATGGTGCACATGTTGACACTAGAACCATTATCGATGAGAACACTATGAAAGGTATGATTATGAATCTATGATCTAATAAATAGTACATTAAAATCTGAATTATCTTCCAAAATCTCCTGATTTGAGAAGTATATCAAATGTCTAGCTAAAACTCTAGATACATACACATCGATCCTACCACTCAAAGGATGTGACTCAACTAAAGCTGCCTAATATGTAATTGGTGGTGGATGTGCATGATATGCATGGTGAACCCCTGATGTGTCCCTTGTATCATGTTTTTAATGATATGGAAATGGATCTAAGAAGATTTGTAAAGCTTTATCTTGTGTTGGTTTTTTCTATAGAGGCTCAACTAAAGTGCCAAGATCAAGTAGGTTATCATCTATCAAGTCCTACATCTTATGATTTAAACTAATGAATCTATTTTTAGTGTGGCTTGATGCCTTATAGTAATCACAAAATTCCTACTAATCATATCCCTTGAGAAGAGGTTTGGTTGGATCAACTTCTTGAATAGGAGGGAAAGATATGATATTACAATCTAAAAGTTGTTGTAAAACCCTAGCTAGAGGAACTAGGAGATGTGAGAAAGTACATTGAGCCGTGTTGATAAAACTATACACTGAGGAGTCTCTAAATCTACATTTATTATAGGTTGATTTTACCATTTTGTATCATTAAACTTGACCTTGTATGGGAATTTTTTGTTACTCTTATTAATTGTGTCTAGAATGTTTGTATATTTGAGTTTTCCCATTGAAATGAGTTTCACTTCTCTTTCCTTTAGTGTATGACACAATTTAGTGAAAAAAGAGAATCACTTGAACATAATTAATTCATGAAGTGCTATTAGAATAATCTATTTGAAGAGATCGTGTAACTCCTAATCTACCATGGGACGAGTCATCTGAGCCAAGATGGTCTTATACCAAATAACATAGTCCATGAGATGCTCATTTGGTCATTGTTTCTATTGAGAAATTTTATCATATGAAACCTTATCACCAATTTTAATGATGAAGTGTGATAATAACATGTCAGCTAAAGGATTGAATGCATGAACTAACTAATTTGGTAGACTATAGAACCATTATTAAGCATTATCTTTTAGGATCTATGGAAATAACTTTATAAGTAGTCAGTCATTTGGTATATAGTCCAAGCATGTTGTTTTAAATGTTCTCAAGTGTGTCTTTTGATCACCCTTTTGTGGTAAGGGTGTAGAATTAATATGACATGCCAATGGTGTATGTAGAAGAGAAAAATAATCGAAAGCCTTCATAGGTCTAGTGGTACCTTGCTAAAGATGTAGCACCTTGGTTTGAAGAGATCTTATCTCTTGCACAAGAGCTTCCACATCAAGAGAGATGGATGTACTAGCTATAACTGGTGGCATAGAGGTAGGTTGGGCTACTATAAGGGGTTGTTGAGATATAACTACCCCCATAGTGTCATTTTCACTGGTTTTGCTATGTTTTGAGAAGATTTACTATTGTTCACTTTTTATTATTCCTCTTTTAGAATTCTAAGCATGTCATCTTTCATATCTGGATGTTTTGTTAAGAGTTCTTGAAGTTCTCTTTTATTAGTTTTATCAAAACCAATATATTGGGCCATTGTGAAAGTAGGAAAATAATTTATATGTGTTTGAATGTTTTACAATAAGTTTTAATGGGAAGTGTGCCATAAAAGTAAATAATTGATTATAATAAATGCAAAGTGCTAAAAATAGCTAATTAAAATTTGCACAAAAAGGATACAGAGCTCCCAAACATGTAAGGTAATACCATAAGAATCAAATAGGTGATAGTATATGTAACTAAGGATTTTTTTTTAAAATATTTATGCAAAATACTATGAATTTTTTAATTTAAAATTGATTTTCTAAGTTTTATATGAAACTAAAAATTCAAAAAATGATTGGAAAAGTACCAAAAAATAACTGGGAGCTAGTTATTGCAACTAGAGATTATTGAATGAATTTTTAAAATTAGTATGATAATTTTAAAATTTTGATATGAATTTATAAAAAAAAATTATAATTTTGGTTGAAAAATTTAGGAAAACTCAAAAAATATTTCTAAAATTAGCAATATATTTTTCCTAGTGTTTGAAATGCTTTTGTATGCAAAAAGGACCTAGTATGTGCAAACTAGGGTTTTTATAAAATATATGATAATTTTACAATTAATTTATAGATTTATGATTTTTAAATATAGGAAAAATTAGGAAATTATGGCATAAAATATTAAATAATTTACCCTAGGGTTTTTAGGGTTTTTATGCAAAATTCAAAGTAAGTTGGGTTCACCAAATGTTTTGTTATTTTTTAGAATAATGGATTTTTATTCCTAACTAATTAAACATGTCTAGAGTAAAGTAAATTAGTAAATAATGTTTAATAATTAATCCATTAATTTATTTAAATAGATTACATTTTTTCCTTTTCTAAAAATAGTAATAAATAAGAGAAAATATGACTTAGTTTATTATGAACTATCCAATTTGAGACAAGGTCTAAGAATTCAAGTACAAGACTAGGACAGTGTTAAAAACATATTCCTAAACTTCATTTTTTGATTGGATAGGAGCACCAAAAGTAGGACACCCTGTTATTCAGTTTTGTAGTCCTTTTCCAATGCTATTGTACAGGTGATCTAATTTTTATGGGTTTTGCTTGATAGGTTTGTGTTACCCTTTCAATGAAATATCAAAGCCCAAAAGTCTATAGAGATCATTGTGCATCTGATTTAATATTCAAAATCCCTAGGTAATATTTGTGCTTAAACTTCAAGGGAAAATTATGGAAAGAGAGAGAAGGGGTTAGTGTGTAAAAGATACACTAGATGCACTTCACACCTCATGTGTGGGCACACTACCTACATACTAATACTCTGAGGAGGGATCAAGCTAATGTAGTTCTCCCATTAAAGTGATTGGTGCAATTGTGTATGAATATGTAACTATATTAAAAAATTAGGTGTACTTTAGATGGCTATGGATTGGTGCAAATATTTTAATAGGCTTAGAATAATATTAGAATGTTGTATGCAGAGAATAGGGAAAAGTGCTTGAGTGTACTTGTTTATATCCTTGCTCCTCTCTTGTAAATGAATCCCAACCCTTCTAAATGGAATTTGCATGCAATTTTATAGGGGATTTAATTATTTTGGGTTAAATTAATTCACATTAGTCTAACATGAATTAGAATAAGCATCCAATAGAAAATGACTGTTTGAACCAAATTTTCACTTGGACAACAATGCTAGAAATAGGACACCCTAGGTTTTAGCACTCCTATCTAAGTTGGGAACTATTTTATAGAGGGAATAAGACCTATGGGGATATATTTGGGCCTAAAATAGTTTATTGGGTTTGTAAGGGTTAAGTTCAAAAGGTTTTAGATGACTGGGAATTGGTGAAACAAAAGCCTATGAGGGTTGTGCAAGCAAGTAGGATGACCTATGGATTAGGTGTTATTAGCCACACTCAAGTAACCAAATCTAGAATTTTACATGACCACACACACAAAATATTATGGCATAAATTGGGGGTTATAAATAAAATAAACTAAACTAAACATGCATAGAAGACATATACTCATGTCAATGTATATAGAATCCAAATGCATGGGAGAGAAACACAACTACATTATCTATCTACTCTTATAAAGGATAATTAAAGTTAGGAATACTTACATTTAATATGAAGCCATCAAGACTAAATATCTCCCTTGTCCAAGGTGATTTACAAGATACTATTGTGGTATATAAGGATAATAAAGACAAATCATCTCTAGGCTGCATAACCTATCTATGCATCCAAAAGACTTTTCAACAAGACAAGATCCATATCTCCAAAGAAAGTATGGAACCCTAAGATTTATTACTTAAATAGAATGGTAAATAAGAATATGTTCATTCACACTTATTATTCTTTGATTATCTTCTTTCTTTAAAATGGTTGGAAATAAACTTATATATATAGGCAGATCATGCCCTAAATTCTTCTAAATATATCAACTACACAAGGTCAACCATGTATGTTTTTAAGAAAGAATTCACTAATCCCTAAGCTAGGTTAGTTGAAGGGATAAAAAATATCCTAATGAAAAATTCCTCTAAATAGTACAGGGTTAACCCAATCAACCTTGTATAGTAATTGGAGGCTAAAAACTATATAGGGTTGACCTAGTCGACCTAGTACAGTCAACTAGTTGAAAGTGGGTCAAGGCAAGAAAAAGGAGGATAAAGCATGTAAAGTGATTAGAATGGTTAAGGTTGATAAGAATAAGCTTAGGTTAAATGGTTTTTAGGAGATGAGTGTGTAGATGGAAAGTGGCAAAATGGAAAATAATCTTATGAAGCACCAATGGTTTGCCCACCCCTTTCTCGGTGCACCCCTTAAGGCATGCACTCAGAGAGATTGAGACTCAATAGGTTATTTCAAGATATAAATTATCAATAATAAATAAAATTTTGAAAATATTATGTGTATATATATTCCCCACTTGAATCTCATCACGTGTCATGTAAGTGCAACACATGATGGTGCTTTGGGAAATAGAAAATGATAACACACAACATTGATGCTAAGTAAAGTGAATTAAGAAACAAATAATATAAATGAGAGGATAAAATTTAAAAATACATAACTTTACTTACCTTAGTGTTGTAGATAAATAATTATATTGCAAGACAATGTGAAGAACACTAGGTGAACCTACAGAAGTTACTGCAAAAATAACCCAAAATAAAAAAATTGGAAGATAGGAATATAGAGGTGTAAAATGAGTTAAGTCAAAGATATGATGGATTTAGTAAAATTGGTAAATTAGGAATGTTAAGGCAGTCCTAGAATATTGAAGGAAAATGAATGATAAATGAGTGTAAATGAATGACAAATGATTGTAAAACACATTAAATCATGTTAGAAAGAATTTAAAACATAAATGGAAAAAATGAATTTAGAACATACTAAATCACATTATGAAGTATTTAAAACATAAATTGCAAATGACATATCAATGCAAGAAAACTTGAACAAAGATATGTAAACAAGTGAAAAGTAAGCTCATATAAGATAGGCAAAAAGAAAAATTTGAAATATGGAAAATGAAATATAATTGAAGATGTGAGACAAACATGAAGAAGGAACACATAAATATAAATATGTAATAATGGAAAATTTCATATTAAGATAAGTGAATTCCATAAAAAAATCAAATAAGAACATGATGGAGAAATAAAAAATAGAAAGCTACTAAAGGATGAAAAACTCACACTTGGTGTCTGTTCTAATATAAAATTTAAGAAAACATAACCACCCAATGTCATGACTAGGATGATAATGAGATGGTGTGGTAAATAAATTTTTTAATAGTGTAATCCATAGTTTCTCAAACATGTTGTTTTGATCTAAGGATAGATAAAAATGAAACAAAGTAATGCTAGCATGTTTTTAAGAGGTGAAGAAGGAATAAGAGAAGAGGTAAAATAGATTTGGAATCACAATTTATCTGTTAAGGGGAAAAAATGAAATGGGTGGATGGGATAATTAATTAAAAACCAAGGTAGATAAAATATATGTCGAAGTCAAGGTACTCAAATCAGGTTTGTCAAAACAAGAGGACTTTTTACCTTAAGGACTTTGAAGAAATTTTCTTAACTACACAAGTATTAGGTCAATAAATTTAGTATATAGATCAGCCCATGAAGGCTATATACATGAAAATTAAAATGGCCCTACCTTTCCACAATGTGTTCCCTATTCCTCAAGACCCCTTATAGATTTTTTGGTCTAATGTGAAGATTGGGTACTTGCATGAGAAATTAGGTAGCACCAAAGATTTTGTTGAATCTAATCTACTAGCCTAAGGCACCCTAAAGGATCTCAGATCTATGTAAGGCCAACTTTGGAGATTTAGATTATATTAGAGATAGGAGATGTGATTTTAATCACATCTTTTGGTATGATGTTGAATTTTGACTCAAATGGTTTGGCTTTTAACTTTCTTGATGGATTTTTATATTCCTCCTCTATACATATTTGGAAAACCAAACATGGGTGTTAAAGATGAATTTTATTTGAATACTTGGGACTTGGTTTCTAAGAGAGATAACTTTAAAGATCATGGGGTCTAAGAATCTTATAAATTTAGGTGAAATAAAAGCTATATCTTGACTTTAACCTTGTTTTATCCAATGTGGAGTGAAAGAAAGGGGAAATCAAGAGGAGTGATAATTTAAACAATTTGAATTAATTTAGATCACAAAAAAATGTGACAAAAGGAAAAAAGGGATATAATGATAGTAAAGTGTGATTCCTTATCATAAGAATGAGGTAAATAGAGGAAAACATGCTAACATAGATTATTGTGAAAATTCCATATATCAAAAGAAGCAAAAGCTAAAGTTGAGAAGAATTAGTGATATTTTAATTATAAAAGGAATGATAAAATGGTAATTTTATGAGGGTTGGGTCCTATCCATGGTATTATACTATAACTCATAAAATAAAAACCCATGAGGGTGCCAAAAAGAAACATGTGAAACCATAAAATGAGAAAAGAAGCAAAGGTGGTATTTTGTGAGGAGGGCTAGGTCCTATCCATGGTATTATACTTTAAATCACAAAATATAAACCCATAATGGTGAATTATAAATAAGGGAAAAAATAATCATAAATCTAACAAGGAAAATAATCACATAAAAATACAAAAATAAAAGAGATATATGAGGATAAATACTAAAACAAAATGCCAAATGTAATATGTAATAAAACCAAAGAATGTAAATGAAGATAATGATGCTTATGAATCAAAAGTAAAACAAAGAAAAGTACACAAAAATAAAGAAACATGAGATAAAAAGAATAAGTAAGATCTATGCTAATGTCTGTATCAAAGATGAGCATGTGAAATACAAGTCTATAAGTCTCAGAAGGTTTCTTGAAGCTAGATGTGTTTGTTATTATGAATTGTATAATAAGAGTGGGCATCATAATATTCCCTAATGGGTAAGTGGATTTAGGTATGGGCATCTCAAGATGTCCCAAAGTCTAAAGGAATATGTGGGTGGGCATCACAAGATGCCCCAACATGTGAGGTGGAGTGAGGTAACATTGAACCATTAAAATGATTTGCATTAAGTTGGTAGGTGCATTTGGAGATAGGTAAATGTGTAGGTTTTTTAGATTTTATGGATGTTGAATGTGACATATGATGTGTAGGAGATGTATGAGGAGATAAAGGAGGTAAAGGATTACCATGTATGATATGCATTGGAGTAGGCATTTTAACTAAGTACTCTTTTGGTTTATGTGACCTGAGAGGTTGAGGTTAAATGGATACAATGATATGTTTAAAGTTATTGATGTTAACTATCCTTTCCTTATTGATGTATGAAGAAGGATAAACTATGGTTTGAACAAAATTAGTGGATGAGGTATAGGTATGGGATGATTTTTGTTGATCATTAGGTAGTTGATTTTGATGTGATTATGGTTCCTGAGATTGAATTTGAGAAGCTTGAAGATAGTCTTGATAATGTTTTTTTGGTAGAGTATAAAGATTAAAATTCAAACCAAACAAGGAATAACTAAGAAAATGGTGAAGATCATGACAAGATTCATGAGAATGACCTATAGTAGCATGCCACCAATAATACTTATCAAGATTATACCATTTTGGAGGAGGTTTGGAAGGATCAAAGCTCATGGGTTTAGAGGGTGGAAATTTCATCATAAGTTGTTTTGGACTCAAGAGAGGGTGGGTTGGGTTAAAATTGGTTGAATTGGTACTCCATTTTGAGTTTGGGGAAACTTGGATGAATTAATGTTATGAGAAGATGATTAGAAAGGTGCATTAGTAGTTGTTTGAGATGGTTCAAATTGAGTCATAAGAAAGTCTTGCCTTTTTTCTTGGCCTAAGGCTTGGTCTAAGGATTTGTCTAAAGTTTTAGGGGGAAAGATTCAAACTTTTTATTAAAGGGGAGGTTTAAGAGTAGTGATAAATAATTTTAAAAGAGTGTCATCATTCATGTTGATCCACTTTATTGGTGAGATGCTTCCATCATTTGATGAAAGTATGAGAAGATTAATTAATAATTTGCTTGGCATTGATGAAATGGCTAAGGTAGTTTTTAGGAAAATCATCATGTTGGAATTCCTTCACTAGAGCATTGACTAAATCATCTAGTTGTGAGATGTAATGTATAGTAATTTGGTTTTACCATTCAAGTGCATCACCCAAAAACAATTTGGATAAGATCTTGGAGGTATAAAAGGTGTTAGTTTGGACCCATTCCTTATAGAGATTACCAAAATATTTAAGAAATATAGTAGGGTCCTTAGTCCCATTATATGTGATAGTTGGAGAAAGGTTTCCAATATCTATAGATGCAATGAATGGGGATAAAGGTTTATTTTGAAGAATTTTTTTATTTATTGGAAGTTGAGGGATGATATTCCCATTGGCATATCTAAGAGGAGGAGGGAAAAAAATTATATTTGGTTAAGACATGATAACTTGAGGTGGTTGACTAGTCATGTCTAATAAATGTTGTTACATGTTCATCATTTAAGATTGATTAGTTATTTTCATGATGTTCATTTGTTTTATTGCTTGTGTAATAATTTTATTTGTATCAATAGGTTGGTTTGAAGGTGGGGTATTAGTGTTTTTAAGAAGAGGATTTTTAGTGTTGGTGGGAGGAGGATTATTTATAGGTGGAGGATTCCCAACATTAGTGTTAATTACCATAAGTGTGGTAAAAGAATAATGAAGCTTGGTAAATCCACCATTATTGTGAGGAGTGTAAATATTATTATCATCAAGGTTTTTGAATAATTGGGAACCATATAAATTATCAATTTGAGTGGTTTTAACCATGTTATTTTTGGAATTGATAAGACTTGGTGATCTTGTTATGGGTGTAATAAGAGGATTATGAACATTGGTTGTAAAGTTATAAGTGTTGATAGGATAGGGATTAATTGGTGGAAGATTCCCAAAATTGGTATTGAGAAGAGGATTAGGATGAATGAACTTAACTACATTACATTGTGTAGTGATTGGCTTTGGTTTAAGAGAAGAAGGAATAAATTAGATAGTTTCATCTGAAGTAATGAAATAAGTGAGTTTATCATCCAAATACTTAAATATGTAATGTTCTTAACTAAAATAAGGATGAATAGATTCCATCATGATGAGATGAGACTAGATAACCACATAAGTAAATAGGAAGAGGTAGTAAACTATACAAGGTTGATTGGGTTGGCAAGCACAAGAAACAGGGCCCATAAATTGTACAAGGTCGATTGGGTTGATCAAGTATAGCAAATAGAGATTGGAAAAAGAGGAAATAGGGTCTACAAATATTATAGGGTTGACTAGGTTGATCTAGTATAGTGAATAGAGGCCAAAAAAGGTATAAGGTTGACTAGGTTGACCCAGTACAATAGAGAGGGAAATTAAGAAACTTATGATAGATTTGTGGACTAAAATAAGATAAATTTTGCAAGAAACTTGAAGAGAAATAATTGAAATTAAATAAATAGTCAATTGGATTAACATTGGCCAATCTAATTGAATCACATAACACAAAACCTTGCACCAAAATTAGATAATGAAAGTTTTTAAAATACAAAATACAATTGAGAAAAGAGAAAATAATCAACTTAGAAAGTAAATAGCTAACTAATTGGTCAAACTAAATGTTTATTAGATTATTAAGATATGATGGGAAGTTGGATATAAGCAAGGAACTAGAATAGAAATCTAAATATGGTTTTAGGTAGTTTGGGATAAAAGGTGTTGTAGTGGCAAAGATACAGGATTAATATTGGGGCCTATCCCCTCACATTACACATTACAGTGATAAGGGTGTTAGATGCCTAGCTAGAATATACCATTAACCATGATTTATACTTGACTAGAGTATCAATTTGGCTTCCCCCTTAGTGTTGAAATCCAATTAGGTTGGTCTTGGGTAGACAAATGTTAAAATTCTTGTTTAGATTTTATGAATTGGCCATGTGTGCATAAAATATAAAATAGTGAAACTAAACAGTTAATTGAAAACTACCTAATTAATCTATGTGATATATTGTAATCATGCAAGCAATAAGAAAATAAAATGAAAATTAATTACTATCCTATAATGTTAATTCCAAATTTGAAATAAGGTAGAATGTTGATATGATCAATAGTGTATGCATAAAATATAGTATAGGGTCTACAAGGTTGAACCTATTTTGCAAAATCAAGGTCTAAAAATGAATAGGGTCATTAGAGTTGACCTAGTTATCTAAAAATCACATAGGACATAGAATTGGGTCAACAAGGTTGATCTAGTTGACCATGTAAGGGTAGTTTTAAAGAATACAAACTGTGAAAGGAAAGATAGTAAAAAAAGAGATAGAGAGACAAAAAGGAACCTTGGTAGATTAGAGATGTAGAGAATGAAGATTGTTGTTCAATAACCTTTAAATATGCTTGAAAAACGTACTAACTACGTTGACTAGGTCGATCAAGTTATGCGATAATTTTTTATCAAGTTTCAACCATATAGGCTGAACCTGATATCTAAAACAGTAAAAGGTTGATTAGGTTAACTTGGTATGTTGATCCTGATGTCTAAAAAAGTACAAGGTTGACTAGGTTGACCTAGTAGTCTAGATTGGATGTCTAGAAATATAAAAATATATACTGTGTTGATTGGGTTGATCTAGTAACCTGTACCTAAAAACCTACATGCATAAGTCAGGAATTGGGTTGATAGAGTCGATCTAGTATCATAAATATATGATAAAAATAATGATGAAAAGAATGAAATACAATGAAATAAGATGAACAAATCCTACAAGGGTTAGTTCACATTTGGTTCACAAAAATGTATGCAATCAAAAATGCATCATGTCTATAAATCAATCTTGGCTTGAGGAAGATAGAGCATACCTACACTTTCAATTAGGAATACATTTGTTACGCGAGGGCATGACCAATATGGGGATCCACTAGACCTGATTAGGGGATCACTTGTCATAATACACCATGCCAAGAAGGGTTCCAAATCCTAAAGTCTAACACAATCACATAACATCCCTAAAAGATTCCTAGGTTTAATGTTCACTCTATTCTAATAATAAGAAAGTAAATCTAATCTAGTGCACACCAAAATTTGTGGCATAAAGTGGGGGTTAGAAACAAAACAAACTAAACTGAACATGCATATAATAAATATAATCACATAAATGTATACCACATCCTAATGCATGGGAGAGAAGCATAAATACATTAACTATCTACTCTTATAAAGGATAAATAAAGTTAGGAATACTTACCTTGAAGATGAACCCACCGAGCCTCAATATCTCCCTTGGCCATGGTACTTCACAAGAGATTTTTATGGTATGTAATGATAAAAAATAAAAATTATATCTAAGATACATAACATATCTATGCATCCAAAATACTTATCCATAAGACAAGATCCGTATCTCAAAAGAAAGTATGGAACCCTAAGCTTTATTCCTCAAGTAGAATGGTCAATAAGAAAATGTTCATTTACAATTATTCTTATTCACTTATCTCATTTATTTAAAATTGTTGGAAACAAACTTATATATATAAAGGTCTATCTTTCCCTAAATTCTTCTAAATATGTCAGTTGCTTAGGGTTGACCTAGTTAACCCTGCATGTTTTTAGGAGAGAATTCACTAGGTTCCAAGCGAGGTCGACTAAAGGGCTAAAAAATATCATAATGAAAAATTCCCCTAAATATTATATGGTTGACCCAATAAACCCTATACAATAATTATATATTGAAAACTATACAAGGTTGACCTAGTTGACTTAGTATAGTCAACTAGTTGAAAGGAGGTCAAGGCAATAACAAGGAGGATAAAGCATGGCAAATGACTAGAATGGGTAAGGCTGAGAAGAATAAGCTTAATTTAAATGGTATTTATGAGATTAGTATGTATATTTAAAGTGGTAAAAGGGACAACAATCTTATGAAGCACTAATGGTCTACTTACCCCTTTCTTGATGCACCCCTTAAAGCATACACTCAGAGAGATTGAGACTTAACAGGTTTTTTTAAGATATAAAGTGTCAGTTATCAATAAAATTTTAAAAATATTATGTGTATAACAATGGGGGTGAGTAATTATAGGTTATTTACCTTCATTTATCACTATAGTATGGACTACTTTAACCCTTGTAGTAAAGATAACACGGACCTGGTTAGAGGGAAAGAAGATATCAATCCCCTGAGATTTAGGAGGAAGATATTATTTTCTATCCATTTTAATGTTTCCAAAGACTAATAAGATAATAAAAAAGTATAAACATACAAATGATATCACACACTCCAACATGATTAAGAAATCAACATTTAATTTAAAATCCTAAGAAGACAAAAACATAGAAGGAAACCCTAATGATGAGCTAGGGTTTATAAATTTAGAAATAAATGAATTTAAAATTAAGAAAACTAAGTTTTGGAACCCTAATGTAAGGGGTTAAAATATAAAAGAATCCCCTAATCTAGGTTTTTAAATCAAATTTCAACATGATGTGGGTTCACCAATGTGTTTTATCAAAATTAAGGAAACCTAAAAATATGTAAATTACGCTAAGTGATAAACTAGTGTGAAAAATTAAGAATAATAAAACTATAAATACAAATAATTCATTAATTTAAAAATTATTGAATTTTTAAACTTGAAAAGGAAATTATGATTTAGAAAATAAGACTTCACTAAAAATAGTGTTACAAGATAAATAAGAAGTTAAAATTGGTAGTGTGGTTAGATCTAGTGACTATGAAACTAAATCTATAGCTCAAATGATCCTTAGACAATAGTGACCTAATCTAGATATGAGAGGGGGTTCCCATGTCCTATTTGAGTCTATTCCTATCCATAGATATTGGAGCTATGAAATTTTTGGGTTTTGTTCTCCTTAATTGATATGTTTATGTTTCATGTGGGAGTTTCCAATAATCTATGATGACCAATGTATGACTATTTTTCCTTTCAAAAATCTAGCTCTTTGGCATGTTAATACCAATATAAATAAATGTGAGAAAATGGGGTCAAAATTTGATTTCGGGTGTGACTTCAACAACTCCCGTGTCTATACATACCCATGCCAATGTTCCTCAATATTTATAACAATGGTATCCCAACAGTATAATAACCTATTTGCGACTTTATCCCTGACTAGACATGATGAAAATATAAAAATGATGTACTTTGTTCATATTTATTATTGGGGATCTCTCCACTTTTATCATTTTAACCCCCACTTTTCACCCACATTCAGTACATCACCATTGCTAATGTATTATACCCATCTTTGGGCCTCAGTACTATCAACATTCTCTTTCTCAATACTAGTGTGTGCCCTATCACAAGAAATCCATAATATGGTAAATATAATCCAAGGTGGTCTTACACTCACCTTACACCTACAAAAATTGGAAATTATTTCATTTTATGTCCCAATAGGTGAATAGATTAGATAATGGTCATTTGGTTGGGGTAGTCAACCCCACTTGGGCAATCATCCAATTTTTTTCCTTGTTTAACAATAGAATCTTAGAATGAGTCAATAAAATAATAATTTAGGATAATTACTCCTAATATAGAGTTAATAAATAAATAATATGAGGTAGCCACTCCTTACCCTTAGTCTCTACTCCATCGCATGTATCCTTTTTATATCCACCAAAATAGGTTTATGTTAGCCCAAATTTTAAAATTAATAAATTAACCCATACTATGGTGAAACCAACCCTTATATGTATAGTGAGGTTATTTTGGTGTTTTTTAAACTATCTATCTTTGAAAACCAATAGTTATGTAATCATTCTAGTGGTTTCATAATAACCATGATGATTACATAACCACTAGTCTACATAGTCGGATGATCACATGACCACCATAGTGGTTCCATGACCATTGAGGTAGTTACATAACCATAATTATACATTTCCATTGGTTATTTAATGTTTTTGGTTTCATCCACTACATATCCAAAGTGAAAAAACTCATAAAAACATAAACAATCACTCAAAAATAAAAAAAACTACATTTCTCTAATCCTCTAACTATAAGCAACAATTTTAACTATAATTTTGTTGAATTTCATCTATCATAATAAATTTTGATAAAACTTGTTAAACCTAGGGTTTATGAGAAAATGCATAAAAACTAACATGTGTTTATGTCTCACCTTATCCCACTAGTGTTTTATCCATCCTCTCATCATACCCTCTCAATTTCATACATATGCTCATCATTTGGTCATGGTAAGCAAGAGATCAAAACTTCGAAAGTGGAAATGTGCAAGTGATTTCTAAATTTCTAAATAATTTATTTTTATATTAAAAAAATCCTTTAATATTGTATTTCAAACTTATCATTTTTAGAAAAATCCATCAGATTTACTTCATTATTATGTACTTTGACCCATTTATGAGTTTTGTAAGCATAGATAAATGTGGTACAATATATGTTACTTAATATTCCCTCACATTTATGGTAAGATATCATGTTTTGACTTTTCATTAAAAAAAATTAAAATTATTTTGCTTGTACATTTTCACTTCATTTCATTTTATTATGTTTGTTTATTTAGTATTTGGATTTTAGGACAAATATGTATTTAGAAATAATGATTAGATGAAATATCAATTTTATTATTATGAAAGGCTCCCTTTATTGAAAATATGAAAACTCACCACACACACACACACACACATTTAAAATGGTAAATTATTGGTAGGGTTTTGCATTAAATGTAAAAGGAAGGAAATGAGAAGAAAAATAGAGTAGAGTATACATGCATAAATAAATAAACAAACACATATTTTATTTATTTCATGTAAAGGATAATTTCAATAATAATTTGACATTTTAAAATATAAAATTATACTATTTATAAATATATAAAGATCTAAATTTAAAAAATAAATGAAATTATCAAATAGATTACAAGAAACAAAGTTCTAGGTAATTTCTTTGTATTCCTTGCTTGGAAATGAAGTAAAAAAAAGTTTATTTTGTCTTCTTTTCTACCCAATTTTGTTTATTTTTCAAAAATTATTGTATAATGGCTGCATAATTCGTATTTAAATTAAATAAGTGACAATTACAAAACCACATTTTCTTACACTTAACATATTTCTAAAGTCACTTTTCACATAATATGGAATTTTCAATAAATGTGCACTTTTATATTAAATAAAGTCACATTTTGAAAATAGCATGACTTAAAAAGTGCAAAAGTTATTTTGTCAAAAACCAATTATATTAAATTTTTAAACTAGGAATTTCAATCTTTTTCATCTTGTTGATTGATCCCTTCATCTTCAACAAATTTGATTACTTTTTGCTTAGCATTATATACCATTTTTTGATAATCTTACAAAACTAAGACTTCTTTGACATTAGCATTTTATATATTCCTCTAAAAACATTAATTATGCATAGTTTTATTTCTCCAAACACTATTCAAGGATGTGGATTCATAATTTAGTGACACCAAATAACTTTGTTTGGTCATCACAATAATTATCTTCAAGAATCCCTTCTGTAACCAAGGTGTTAGAACTTAGTTGGAAATTTGCTTCAAAATTTGGTAAGTATTATTTTAAGATGTTTTCTTTCATCTAAAATTTATTTTTAGATCATCTTGATTCCTATTTTTCCCTAAATTTTCAAGGCTAATTATCATCAAAATTTAGAAAACAACATTTGAAAATTACAAAATTAGGGTAAATTCAGAAAAAAAAAATTAAAAAATGACTAAGTTAGAAATATAAGCACATCTTCATGAATCATGAAGTGTAAGGGATATTATACCCAATATATATTATATTTATATGAAAATATATGGAATTATATGTCTTGGCATTGGCTCATCATATGACCATATTCCTCACTTAAAATATTACTAGGTAGATTGTTTAGATGAAGTTGAGGTGGTTTGGAGAGATTGGTGAAGAATGAATATGGAACAAATCATAGAATTCATATATTAATGGGTCCCTAATGGTATGGTGATAATACTATAAACCTCATTGACCTTGAGCACACTAAGATAATTACTTCTCCTTTTCCAAACATCAATTGGTCAACTAGGGAGATAACAAATATACAAAAAATAATCAAATCAGTTTAGACCAGAACCAAATAGTGGTTCGATAATAAATTAATATAAGTGACTAGATAAATTAATTCCAAAACATCAAATTATTTATCCCCTCCAAATAAAGTACCTACACCCACTCCAAATAAGAGCAACACTAGTGTGATGATTAAAACATCTAGTTCTTCAAGATATAATGATGGTGATGATGAAGACCCTAAGTAGATAAAGTAACCAAGGAAGACTTGTGAATAAATTTATATCATGGGAATAAAATTGAAATAAATTAAGTCTATTATGTTGTATAATTATTCTAATCTTTTTGACCCCACTCTTCACATTCTCAACATAACACAATAGTACCCTTCCTCTACTCAAAAAACAACTCAACATATACTTGATAACAAAGTTGAGGTTGTAATTCCTTCACCCCTAGCCCCTCCTAATATTCATCTACCTAAAAAATATACTCCTCCAAATTAGACTGCACCCCCTCTCATTGGATCTCAAATGACCAATTTTAATGATATGTCATTCTAATGGATGTGGTCCATGCTTAATAAAAGGAAAAGGGTGGTAGAAGTTGATATTCCCTATTTTTATTTGGTGGATAACCTTCTCAAGGATCCTCTTCCCAAAGGAATAAAACCACTTTCATATTGGTTTTAGATCCCTCTCATTTATAGTTAATTGAAAATATAGATCCTAATGTGGATAAGGATGTTATAAAATTTTATTTGAGTGAGTATACTTTGAATAGGACACCACTTGGATAATGAACTAGGGAGAGTAAAATTCATAATCTATAGGATCTATAGAGATAATGATAAAAATGTTTGACCAAGATGAGCTATAACTCTAAGACTATTTAAGATAGTTAGCAGGCGTAGAGTAATAATTCAAACCAAGTTAGTCCATGTGTTAGTAGAGTTAAACCCAAATAAGTATAAATACATAATGTAATAAGCTTACTTCCTCATGGGGTTTTGAAAATAGATTTAAGGAGCTATTAAAATAAATAATACAACCATCAAACATTCTTAAGAGTATCTAGAAAACATTATTTACCCTGATTTGGTACTCCAAGTCTTTCTAAATGATGAGTGGTTTGATCCTCCATCATCTCTAAATGCACCAATGAATTAGGCTCATGAATTTTATCAATGTGTGAAAATATTTAAATATATTCTATTTAAAATTATACATAATAACATTACACAAAAATAACTTAAAGAAATGACTGAGGAGCCTTATATTTATAGATTTTTGGAAATGATCAGAATCAACCATGAACATCCATCTTGAGATCAAGATGTGTGGCCATGAATAAATCAAAATTTTAAGGGTAAATCCATAAATATCTGCATTAATATTTGGAAGAATGGGGCATTAATGAGGTATGGGAGGGCTTAAACTAGATATTTGTTCCATTTATGGCTTACAAATGCCACCCCATTGATGATGTCATCAGATGTTGTAGTTATTAGAAATGAATTTCTAATTAATAGATATTTAATGAATTTCATGGATTTTTCATTTAAGCCCTTGATTTGGTTTAATTTTCTTAAGTGGGTTTAATTAATTTTCTACAATTCTTTGTAAATTTGGTTTTTAACTTAATCAAACTGGTCTAAATGTCAATTTACTGAGTCATAATTTGACTAGAGAATAATTAGAAGAAGTGATAGTTATGTATAGAAAAATACCCTAATTAGAGCATTGTGGATGCAAAATAACACATGCACATGACATGTTCTTCCAAATTATAGGAATTTAGTGGTTGAAATCATCATTTTGTGTGGTCACAATTTGACTTGAAGTGATTTTAGAAAAGATAATAATCACATAAAATGCATTACCCCATTCAAGGATAGATTTGCCTAAATTAGCACCTGTACATGACAAGATCAAACCATTTAGCACATTTTAGTGATTTTGGCCTATATTTTGCATTGTCATAGAATTTTTCCTAAGATTGACAATTTCAACACAATAGTGATATGAATTAGATGTCTATATTTTACCCCTATTTGAGAAGGAATGATATGGCATTCAATTAAAGTAACATCTTTTCAAAGAATGAAAGAGTTGTTAAGAAGAATTTGGAAGGTAATGATCCATGATTCCCCCTAAAGAGTACATGAGAGGATGAAAGAGAGGTATGGACTCTCGAAAAAGAGAGAGAGTCAAACTAACCCATTGATGAGATTAGATCCATCTGAGCTAACATTTGCACATGTTGTTTCCCAATAATAAAAAATAAAATAAAATATAATGGGCCCAAAGGTGGGTGGAAGTGGGAAGGATGTAATTTCAAAATACAAGTGACACACTTTGACACACCCAAAAGAGGGTGAAAGTTGTAGGTTTAGGAAATGAATGATCCCAAGATAAGTTATACACTATAAAATTACCAAAATGAGGGAAAATTTTATAGAGCTTGGAATAAGAAGAAAAATGAGAGTATTGATACAAATAAAGGAGGTAAATAAATTAATAATTTTCCCCAATAGAGCATATTTGATCAGATGATAAATTTATTTTACCCTAGTAGGGTTGATTTTGATTATTGATTTTTCCCTAGCAAGGTTGATTGGATCGATGATTGGTCTAAATGTTGTGACCCAATAGGGAAAATTGGCAAGCATGGCTCAAGGATATAACCTATTATATATATTAAATGTGAATAGATGTAAACATAAGTATGAGGGTCTAATGGCTGAAGAAGCCATAAAAAACTAGGCATATGAGGATGCACAAAGTGATAAAATAAATGAATAGAAGAATGAATATGGCTGAGCTGACCTGAGATATATCATGTATCCAAGCACTACCTAAATAGTTTAGATGAGCCTCAAGCCAATGTAGTTTTCCCAAATGTGGGAGAAAATGGAATGAGGAATGAAGAATATAAGAAAGATGGACCACATGTTAAAAAGACTCATAATGTATGCCAAGAGATGCATGTCTTGCATAAAATCTCATTTTAGGTATGGTCCATTCAGAAATGATCTACAATGTGTCATTGAATTTTGAAATTGGCAAACTTGGTGTTTACTACGTTAAAATGAAATTATGTATCATAAGTATGAATGACTTATAATAACATTATATTTCCATTACAATGGTCAGTTCAAATGTGAATAATTATAACTAAAGATAGTGATAAAAAAATACCAATACCAAAGTTACAAATGTTCATATTTTAATAAAAACACATAAAATCTAAGGTAAAAACAATATTAAAATGTTACCTAACTTATAATCTATATATGATAAATCAAGACTTAAGTAGGAATAATAATTTATAAAATCAAAACAAGAATAACTTAATAAACAACATGAAATAAAGATAGGAATAATCAAGATCCATGCATATTAACAAGATGTACATGGAAAACATAACAAAAGAATAAGTTAAATAAAAATATAAACAATCAAGCCTAACTAAAAAATAGACCAAAAGTGGTTATAGAATGTATTTAAACTCAAAATAACCAAACAATACAATATAAGACAAAATAGTAACACAAAAGACCAAAAAAACAAAACACCAAGAATAAACAACCAAGGAATAACAATCAACAAACTACCAATAAAATAAATGGAGAGACAAGAAATTAAAAAAAAAACAAAAAAAATCAAATAAATACACACAAATAAGAGCTAGTCACAATGTTAGTACAAGCAAAGAAAAAGGTGAATGGTTCATGTAAGTGTAATAGAGGCATTACTCTCTATGATAGGGTGAACTCTAATCTAAGAAATAATGAAACTGGTACAAAAAGACAAGAATAATGGATAAAAAGTTGCCCCTAAGTGATAGGAAAATAACACAAAATAAAATGGGGGGAAAAATAAGTAAAGGAAAAGGGTGGTTGAGCTAACTCTAGATATATAAGACAAGTGGATGTTGCTTACATAGTTCCAAGGATGTAAGGTCCAACATGAGCTTTAGGAAAATGTAGTTCTCCCAAGAAATGGGATCAAATAAAAATGATGATAAGAAAACATGAATGATGTTGTAGAGGAAATAAGGATATGGGCTCCTAAAATGGTGAGAGCATTCAAAATTAAAATACTTGTAACATGATAAGAGCATAGGAAAAAGGGGTGTTGAGCTAACCTAAATGTGAATCAAGCATGGCCTAAATATTCCCATTACAACCATAAGTCATTTTAGTTCTACCAACACAAAAAGAGGTGAGATTTGACTACGTAAAAACAAGTTCATGAGTTATGGCAAATAGTAGGGCAAATGATAAAAGTAATGGCAAGGAAATGCAACAATGCATGATAAAAAGGCATTGTTCTTAATTTTACCATAAGTGGTTATAATTAGTAAATAATGGTATAAGTTTTTGATACTAATTTGTCCTTGGTTATAATTAGTAACACAAGATACGATATTGATTTACCCATAGATGGTTATAATTAGTAACACAAGCTAAGATATTGATTTGCCCATAGGCGGTTATAATCAGTGGCACCAAATGAAATATTGATTTACCTATAGGAGGTTATAATAAGTGTCACCAGTCAAATGTAAATGAAATATAACTTTCTAGATCCACTATCACACTACTTTCATAGACCATCATTTAAACACAAAATTATAAAACTATTGAAACTTGATTGGAATCCCCTTGTAGAAGGTGCTGAAAGAACCAACAAAATGAAGATCAAAAGGGGTTGGGTAGGGTAGATAAAAAGAATCTTTGGTTAATAGTAAAGGCATGGTATTATAAAATGGTATAAGGTGCAAAATAATGTAAATGAGAAGATGAAAATTGGATGTAATGGTAATAGGGTTTCCCCCAAGTGATTATTACTCATAAAATGACAAGATCACGGGCTTAGTTTTCTCACAAAATGGTGAGAGTGTCTAAACTTGAAAATTTATCACAAAGTGGTGAGAGCATGGTTGAGATGACCAAACTAACCTCAGAAAAAATTGAGCATTGCCTACATAGTCTCAAAGGACCTCAAGTCAATGTAGATCAAAGGGCATGGTAAATGGGACATAATGATTAATGATTTTACTGCTCATGATAATATGGAGATGCATGTCCCAGTCAAAACATGAGACCACCAAAATAATCAATCATAAAAATTTCTAGCCCACCCCTTATGAATAGTCACTCTATCAATAACCTACTACAGATTTGGACTCCAAAAATGATATGGTGATCTTTGTTGGTCATTGATTCTATTTTTTCCAAACATCGAGACAAGATACCTTTGTAGCCTTGATAAAGTTAGTGAAACCAGAGATGGTAAATAATGTTAAGCATAAGATAAATGGTATAATTTGGTAACGTAATGGTGGATGATAATGGAATGTATAATGATTGGGTAACAAATTAAGATCAATATTTCAAGCACATAATGTTTTTGATTCTAAATTCGACAAAAATTTGTGTTGTGGTGGGGCTGAAGACTTTTAAATATGCTCTTGATAGGACCACCAAATTTTTATTTTGTTTAGGCCTAAGAGTAACTACCATCTGATCATGTTATAGATTGGAATCTATATTGATGTTTTATTTGATAATGTCTTCATCAATCAGTGAATAAATATTATGCTTAGTTATTGTCACCTCAAAGAGGTTTTCACCAATAAATTTATCTTGATTGTATCCTAGTGCCTCATAAAAGGTTTCACTAAGTAACATTGAATTTTGAATTTGATTGTCTTCTAGTTCCTCTAAATAAGTTTCACTAGAGTATCATTCTTCTCCTACATGAATGTGTTCTTAGTCCCCCTAATATTATTTAATTGATATGTCACCATAGATATAGTTTAACAAAGTGTGATTCTATCAGTCCCAATCAATGCTTGTGGTAGGTGGAATGTCAATATAGTGGCTATGTTGGTTGGTGACAATGTAATGATGAAAGGTATCATAATCCTCATATAAGATACAAGGAGAACATGTGTTGATGCTGAAATAATCATCCTCAAAAACTATAGAAGGATCACAAATGTATTCAAATTGATCCACAAGGCAAGTGTAACCAATGTTGTAACAACCATGATTGTATTTTTATTCTAAAGTTGAATCAGACTCAGAAGAGTCTAAATCCAATGTTGAGACTAATTTTGATTTGGATTCTAATGTTAAAACTGATATCAATTCAAAAATAGGACCTAACTTTAATGTTTATTTTTCATCTGGTGTGGATGTTATTACAATGATGTCTTATTGAAGGCTTAATTTTGGACAATAAATGGCCTATGATGTAATAATGGGATATATAAAAATGCATTCATATATTAAGGGTTAAACATAGACTTACTCATCTAAGTGAAGCCCATCAAAGATAGGGAATAACTTGAGGGGTGACTCCAAAGAGACTGGCTTATCAAAGTGAGATTCCTCAATAAGTGAGAAAAGGTCAAGAGATAACTCCACATAGACTTACTTTTCAAAGGGGTGGGCCTCTTTGATAATACTAAAATGGTCGAGATAATGATTTTCTCAATGGTAGCTATAATAATTAAGAAGTGACTCAATAAAGACTAGCTTGTTAGAGTGAGACTCCTCAACAATAGGTATATTATTGAAGGGAAGGGTGATTCATCAAAGGTTGAGTCATCAAAAATGGGTGGTTCAATAATTGGTTACAAAATATCAACTTTGAACACATTTTGGTCCTTAAAAGATGGTTTTTAAAGAGGTAATTTGGATTTGTTGTTGTTTGAAGACCAGCATAGATTTTCTAAAGTGGGTAAAAGTTGGCATATGATTAACAATGTCTCCTAGTTCAATAATGGGCTCTTCCAAAATTAGACTATTTAAGAAGGGATCAATAAAGACTAGCTCATCAAATTGACATTCCTAAATAATAGGTTCAATAAATAATGGTGATGTGCTTAAAATGGTAATGACTAGGCACTAAAAAGTTTGGTTCATAGTGCAAGCCAAAGGAGGAGGGCCTAAAATTCAAACCTTTGAGCATTGTGGAGTTTGGTTGCTCACACAAGCTAGAGGAGGATATCTTATAATGGTAACCTTCAAGCACTACAGAGCTTGTTTACTCATACAAGCCAAAGGTGGAGAACCTAGAATGGTAACCTTTGAGTGTTGTGGATCTTGGTGGATCATTTAAGTCAAAGGAGGATAACCTATAATGGTAACCTTCAAGCACTATGGAACTTGGCAGATCATGTAATCTAAAGTTTTAGAACCTATAATGGTAAACTTTGATCACTATAGAGCCTGGTGGCTTACACAAGCTGAAGGTGGAGAATATGGTTGGCATATAAAAATCAATATGGATTGGTTTGGTATTTAAATATTAGGCCCAAAAAGGGAAAGATCCTCAAACACAATGAAGTGCTCATATCTGTCATAAAAATGCTCTTCCTCATAACTAGGGTAGTAAGAGACCCCACTACAAGTATACCTTTGTGTCATGTTTAAAAGATTGTGTTCTACATTTTCTAATATGTAAAATGTGTTTTAAACATGTTTAAAATATGTGTTATGATTTATTAAAATAAATGATAAGGTAATATGAGACTATAATAAAATAATTGGTGTAGTACCACACAATTATAAGAAATGGTTACAAATTTACTCAACTTTGGTGGGTTGAAATCATCAAATTAGAAGAGGGTATGATAACTTTGGAACCTAAAGTGAAAACTATCACAATAGACATAGGTCAAAGATATGTCAATACTATAAAATTTATATACAATTATGATGAATTACAACTAGAAAATTGGAAGAGGGTCTTTCTGATTAGGAAGATAATAATGCAAACCAAGAAGCTCAAAATGTGAATTAACACAAGAGCTCCTAATTATAAAACTAAAAATAAATGAGTAGCACAACACTACCACATGGTAATATGAGGTAGAATGATCCAATAATTTAGAGCATAAGCAAATGAAAGATAATCTAAGTCCACAATGAGAATATAATGATAATGAATCTATATAATAGCCTTCAACCCAAATAAGAAATTGTACCCAAGTTTACTCTAACCAAGTGAAAATGGAAAACCAATAACACCCTGGCCTAGAACTTAGAAAGGTGAGATTTCAAATTTAGATTAAAAATGAAGGATTTTGAGATTTTGCAAAGTAGTAAATGGTCTAAACTCAAATGGGCAACATAACAATGTTGCTTTAGAAAATAAAAATAAAATTCTCTAAATGATGATTTGAACAAGGCAAGAAATGATTTTGATTTGGTCAGCATAACACTTCCTTATTCAAATGAAATGGTGGATAAAATTATGTTTTTATGATGTGTTTTAATTTTTAAATAATTTTATATTCAAAAAGACCTAAAAACTAAAGGATAAAATTATAAAATACACCTAAGTGTAATGTCTAAAGTCCTAAAATTGACAAGGTTATATGGTACTATCGGACTCCATCTATATACATTCTCTTTATAGGTTTTAAAATGTTATTCTAAAAATAAAAGTACATGAATCAGTAGGGTTTTAACACCCCCCTTCAAGGGATTATATGATGATATGAAACTTTAGGCTACTAGTCCTACATCAATAGTATGTCCACAGTAAGTGGGGTATGTTTTAAAACTAAAATTTCATGTATTTATATATGGTCGCAAGTGTGGATAACACAAGTGATGCTCACATAATTTATATCTATGTCAATTAGCTTGTTTTCAAAATGTTTTATCCTTTTCACAACCACTACATCTATCACTTTCTCAATATAGTGTGATGTATGAGTTACCCCTATAGTCCAAGGTAGTAACTTACTAACAAAGTTTTCTTAACCACTCAAGAAAACATCCTAGTAAATTGACCTAAAGTTATATACCCCATCATGGAATGGGGAGGAAATGATGCTAGGGGATGAATTACCAGGTTAACACTTCCCTAGATAACCCATGAGGAGGCTATGATCTCTTGCTCACAAGCCAAATTACATAAAAATAAAAGGTAAAGCAAAAAGACTTTAAGGTCATATTTGGATCACCCAATTCTTATGAATTTGGTGAGGACCTTGATGACATTATTTTCATGCTTTTTATAATAAAATCAACCAAGGAAAATAAAGATAATTTTTGGTCACTTGATTTCCCTAAATGGGATGGGGGGGAGAGAATACACACATCAATTATTTTGAGAAAATAAATAACTTTGAAAGAAATATCATAAAATAAAACACTATTAAGAGCATGTAATCTAGGTGTGAGTGTTTATTTTAATTCACCAAAATGAAATATTTATGAAATTTGTCCCCTTGGCATTAATTTAAAACTTGTAAAAACTTTCACAAACAACTACACATAAAACAACTAAATTTTATTTAGGAACCAAATGAAAATTTCACGATCTAAACACTTTCAAACTTGTGCCTTTTTTCAAATTATGACTTTCAATTTTTAGAAGGTTTATGTCTTCTTAGAATCCCAAAATCTAATTAGAAAAAAATATTTCAAAAGCAAGCTCTCAGGTCTTTATTTTCTATCTTAGAGACCGATGTTAGTCCATGCAAGGATCAATGTCGATTCATAGAAATTGGTGTTGGTAAATTTACATAAGGTTAACACCAATCAATGAAAATTGATGTCAATTCCTATAAAAATGCAAGAAGATAAAATGTAATTTTCACAAAAAATCTTGTTAACAAAACAAGGATGAAAACCCAAAAACTTTCTCGATCCTGTAATAAAATATTAAACAGAGAACACATAAAAACATAGAATAAACACTATAAAATTTCAATAAAAACCCAAAAAACACATTTTTTTCCATATTCTACCCTTCACATAGTAATCGATGTTGGTTTTAGGGGATCAACATTGGTCAAATAAAATTGATTCCAGTCTCTATGTAAATTGTGTGTTGCTTAAAAACCAAAATACATGAAAAATGAAGACAACTTTATTTTTAAATACTTTTAAGCATTCATTATAAGATATATATTAGTCTCCTTTCTTGTAGGGGATGTGTGGTCCCACTAGGTGTGACAAATGTATAGTAGTAATACAAAGCAAGTTATTCCATATGTTAGTATAATAAAACCAAAATAAGCATAAAGAAAATAATTTACTAAGATTAATCCCTCATGGGGCTTTGAAAATGAATTCAAAGAGCTGTTGAAAGAAGAAATACAACCATAAAACCTTCCCAAGATCATCCCTCCTCTAAGAGTGGCCAAAACTTTTGATTTTCCCCTAATTTGGTGCTCTAAGTCTTTGTCAATTATGAGTGGCTTATTTACCCTATTGAGGTATGTTTATAGTGTTGGTATTAAGTCATTAATGTTATCATTGACATCAATGTCAACTTGAATGTCATTCATGTCAAAATTTAGAGTTGATGTCATGCTTAGTAAAGTGGTGTGTGAAAAAGAAGTTTTTGTTTCTCTATTGAGACAAAATTTTAAGGCAATATGATATTCTTTATAAGGTTTGATGACATGTTAAGATCATGTTCAATATATAAGGGAAGCATTTTGATTGAAGCTCTAAGTACTAAGGAGTATACAATGTAAGCACATGGGTCAACAAGTATTATTATTCTTTATGAGGTCTTGGTACAAATTTGTAATGTAATAGAGCACATAAATTCTATTGAGATTGAACTTATCTTCAAAAAATCATGCTTAAAAATGACATCATTGAGAGCTAGCTTGTTTGTGTCCAAACTCTAAGCACTAGTTATCTTAAGTAGCCTGGCCTAGCTCTGTGAAGAAGATGTATGCATGAAGCATGGTAAATATTTGTTTTGTGGGTTAGTACATCCATAATTAATTTTTTTAATATATTTTAACATGGGAAAGAGGCAAATAATCCTTTAGATGAGTTCAAAGGTCAAGTCTAAAGTGTAGCTCCTGTATAAAGAGACCTAATGAGAAGATACAAGCTTGGTGACCTAATGAGACAAGCTATATGAGACTTGTGTAATAAATATTGGTAGTCTGAGATCATGTTGTGATGTTTTATAACATGTGTATGAGGTTTTTAGGATATTTCAATTGGTTTCAAGACATGATCATAGCCTAAGTATGACTGATAGTATAAGGCCTAGTATGCAAAGTAACCTATAATTTCCTAATGAGGGGTCATGATCATTTCCAAACTTAGAAGATATATTTATATAATTTATAGAGGTATGATAGGTCATGTTAAGTGTGTGTACAAATTTTTAAGTCAATACCTGAAGGAAAAATTAGTAAATTTGGTGGTAAGGTTGATTGTGTGCATAAAATGGGGTATTATAGACCTGATAAGAATTTTCTCATGATCATTGGCATGTGTAAACTTTGAAAAAGAGTTTTATAACTTCATGGTAATTTTTTAATGTCCCTATATTGAATTTATTGGCATTGGTTTTATATTTTAGGGGAAATCCTTTATGAATGATTGTTAAGAAGGTAAGGTAGTCAAAACCCTTCTAAAATCCTAACAAAGACTCGATAGGAAAGATATAATAATTTATGGCTAAGAATGGTCCTATTTATTTAGTTTTATTCTTGAAACATGTAAATTACTCTTCAAGGTTTCCTTATGTGGTTTTGATTTGTCTTGATAGTGAGTAGAAGCTAGGGATTTTGATGCTACAAGCAGGGTTGACCAATTAAAAGAATTAAAATGGATGGAGGATGATGTGAAATAATTATATTTTATTCCCATGAAATTTTTTTATTATGTTTCATACCCAAAAAATATTATAAAATGGTCATGAAAGTTAGCCTAATACTAAACTGGCCTAATGAGCAAAATAGTGAGAAAACTAGATGAGAATGAGAATGAGATTAGGTATTGGTTGTAGAGGATTAGGGATGAATCATAAGTAATTGGTTAATTATTAAATACCTATCCCTAATATAAAATTTTTTATGATTACTATACTCAATCAAAAAGTTTCCATCAAATTAGTCTGTCTAACACAATGAAGTCTGTGTAGAGTGACATAGTGAGATTGGTCTGAAAGACCAATATTGATATATGACCATGAGATATATATTTTAATATATGTTATAAATATGATAAAGGTTAAAATTAATCAATTTTTATATAATATAAATATTCCCACAATTGTTCTAAGAGTTGATTTTCTTGACTGTGTTTTTTGTTCTAGATGTAACTTTTTGTGTGTGTGAAAAGGATGTTCCTGAGTGATTTTCACTAATTTAAAGTATCCAATGATTTTTAAGATGTTATAAATGAATAATATGATAATATTAATGTAATTTTATTTATTATAAGTCCCTTTTCAATCTTTGAGAGTCAAATTCTTTTGATTGTGTGTTGCCATTGTTTAATGTTTCTGAGTAAGCCTTTTATAGAAGTGTTCCTGAGGCCCTTTGGCCTATGTGATGAATACCAAATAATTTTGGGATTATTTTTAAGTTTTAAGATCCTATTAATTTTATTTTATATTTTTTTTATGTGGTAAATTTTTGTATTTGGTTCACAGTTACAATACACATTTTTTGGCAATGAGAAGGCCTATTAGTGAGGAGACCTAATTAGGGGGTCCAAGTAGTGAAATGGGCCAAATGGAGTTGGGGAATCAAGGTGAACTTATCATGGACATATTATATGAATTTATGAATTTTTTAATCCATTTTTTAAGATAATATGTGTTCCTAAGGGTTATAATGGTAACATGTGGATAAGACATACCTAATTACATTAGGTCTCCATTAGATCTAATTGTGGATTTGGTCCTTATGGACTATGACCAAGTTATGTAAATTTTTTTTAAATTTTTATGTGTATGGTGATATATTTAAAACTTATTTAATATATTTAAATTTTCATGGATGAATAATATGGGTGAGAGCAAGGCTCAAGTAATTAAGAAGGCTTAATAGGCCTAAATTGACTAGTTATGATATTGAGCTATTGAGCGAAGGATATAGTGTTTTAGATAATAGGTTAAGGGATTAAAGATAATAAGAGAGATTATATGAACATAAAATTAGTTTATAAATTTTGATTTGTGGAGCTAAAATATTCACTAATGAGCTAATGTTGAGGTTGCTATGCTTACACAGTAACCAGCATCGATCAGAACCAACGACATCGGTTAGGGGTCGACTGGCATCAGTCATCTTCAGACTGACACCAACTTCTATGCATTTCCAAAATTGTTATTTTTATGAGAATAGATTTGAGCCTTTGATTTAAGAGGTGGATCTAAGGGTGGTGAATGCATGGCTCATGAACCCTAGTGTTGTAGTATACTATATAGTAGGGTTAGATCCTCATAGCATATACAATTCAGTAATTGAGTTGATTGTAATTGATTGAGAGAGAGAGAGAACTCTTGAGGGAGAATTATTGTACATCTATGAGGTGTGAGGAGAGAGATTTCTTCATTGTATTTCCTTTTGAAAGAGTTTAATAGAGATTGGTTATTTCTTGTATCTCCTATTATTTGATGTTTCTGATTTCTAGTTACTTACTACTTCTAAATTCCATATTTAGTTGCTTATACAAAATTAATCAATTATAATCTAAGATCCTAACAACTGGTATCAAAGTGTGTTAGTGTTTGTTGATTACAGAATTCACTCATAGGGGTTTTTGATTGAGTAGAAGCAAAGCAATGGTAGAAGAAAGTAAACTAAGAATGGAGAAATTTAATGGCAAGAATTATCAATTATGGAGGATGCAGATTGAAGATTATCTATATCAGAAAGATTTGTATTTATTGTTGGGTGGGGTTTCAAGGAAGCCCATAGATATGGAAGATGAAGAATGGAATGTTCTTGATAGAAAGGCTCTTAGATCTATAAGGTTGAGCCTGGCAACTTCTGTGTTTTCCAACTTATCACAGGCAAAGACAATAGTAGATTTAATGGATACTTTGGCAAATTTATATGAAAAACCCTCAGCTTCAAATAAGGTATATCTTATGAAGCAATTATTTAATTTTCAAATGCAGGAAGGTGGATCTGTATCTAGTCATCTTAATTATTTCCATGTAATAGTAAATTAGTTAAATTCAGTCAAAATAGTTTTTGATGATGAAATTAAGGCTCTCTTAATCTTATTCTCTTTACCTAAAAGTTGGCATAGTTTGGTAATGGTAGTTAGTAATATTGCATCTGCTTTAAATATCTTGAAAGTTTATGATGTTGTTAGTGTAATCTTGAATGAATAAATTTGTAGGAAAATCATAGGGGAAACATCAGGTAATGCTTTAAGTGTTGAAAGTAGGGGGAGGCAAAGAGAGAAGGGAAAGCAAGGGAAATCAAGGTAAAAGATGGGAAGTAGATCCAAATCCAAAAATGGAAGAATAACTTGTTGGAATTGTGGAAAGAAAGGGCATGCAAATAAAGATCGTTGGTTGAAGGATAACAAATAAAATCAGCATGAAGGTAATAAAGAAGCCAAAGTTGTAGGTATTGTTACACAGGATGCTCTTATATTTTATTTGGATAATAAAGTAGAATCATGGGTTTTAGATTCTGGTGCCTCTTTCCATGCAACCCAAATACAGAATTTCTCAATGATTATGTCCATGGAGATTTTGGAAAAGTTTATTAAGGGGATGATGAGCCTTGTAAAATTGTTGGCAAAGGAAAAGTGTAGCTGAAATTGTAGAATGGGTACACATGGGTGTTGAAGGATGTCATGCATGTACCCATCCTGAAGAGGAATCTGATTTCTACAAGAAAGTTGGGTGATGAGGGTTGCATAATAACTCTCATAGCTAAATCTTGGAAAGTTTCCAAGGGTGCACTTGTATTAAAAAAAGGTAAGAGAGTAGGTACACTTTATTTATCTACTTGTATTATTGATTATTCTCCTTCTATTTTATCTACTTCAGATGTAGATGCAAAGTTGTGGCACTATAGGTTTGGTCACATGAGTGAGAAGGGAATGAATGTTCTTAATTCAAAAGGTAAGCTTTCAAATTTGAAAAGCATAGATCTAGATTTCTGTGAGCATTGTATTTTTGGGAAATAGAAGAAAGTGAGGTTTCTCAAAACTAGGTCAATAAAGAAGAAGCACAAGTTGGAGCTTGTTCACACAGACGTGTGAGGACCAGCTCAGGTAGCTTCTATTGGAGGATCACAATATTATGTTTCTTTCATTGATGATGCTATAAGAAAGGTATGGGTTTATTGCATAAAGAGGAAATCTAATGTTTTTGACACATTTAAGAAATGAAAAGCTTTGGTTGAGAATGAAACAGGTTTGAGATTGAAGTGCCTTAGATCTGACAATGGTGGTGAGTACTACAACAATAAATTCAATAGTTATTGTTATATGAGTAGAATACATAGGGAAAGGATGGTTTCAAGGACACCTTAGCAAAATGGAGTTGTTAAAAGGATGAATAGAACAATAATGGAGTGTGCATAGAGTATGAGGTTGCATGTTGGTTTGCCCTTACAGTTTTGGGTAGAAGCTATAGATATTGTGCTTTACATGATTAACAGAGGACCTTCTACTACACTGGATGGTGGAATTCCAAAAGAGGCTTGGATAGGTAAAAATGTAGATCTTTCATTTCTCAAAGTTTTTGGTTCTGAAGCTTTTGTGGACATTGATAAAGAAAATAGAAAGAAGCTGGATGCTAAATCTATGCAGTGCACTTTCATTGGTTATGGTTTTGGAGATTTTAGATTCTAGTTGTGGAATTTAGAAACTAATAAAACTATTAGAGGCCATGATGTAGTTTTCAATGAGAAGGTGATGTACAGTGATCATCTCAAGAGGCTGAATAATTCTGAGCAGGGCAATCTTGATTTGGAAGAGGTTATGATCTAAAATGAGCTCATGGGTAAAAATCATCACTCACAGAAAAACATAGAGACTAACATCAATCAGGTGGAAATCAACATCGACCAGGTGGAAATTGGTGTCAATTAGGAGGAATCAACATCAGTCAGGTGCAGACTGGCATCGATCAGAGATGATCGGGATCAGTCACTGTCAAAAGAAAATTTGGGCAGACAGCAAGTTGTAAATGAGTCTCAAACACCCATAAGGAGGTCTAAAAGGGTAATTAAACCTCCAATTCATTATTCCCCTTCTTTATACTACTTATTGCTCACTGATGGTGGAGAACTAGAAAGTTTTGATGAGGCAATGCAGGTAGAATCCAAGAAACAGTGGGAGCATGGCATGAATGAGGAAATTGATTCCTTAGAAGAGAACCATATGTGGGATTTGTTGAGTTGCCAGTCAGAAAGAAAGCACTAAAAAACAAATGGGTATATATGTTAAAAGAAGGAGAGAATGGACAAATGAGACATAAGGCCAGGTTGGTAGTAAAGGGATTTACACAGAAAACAGGTATTGATTTTTGTGAAATTTTTTCTCCTGTAGTAAAGATGACTTCTATTCAGACTGTATTGTCTTTAGTTGCTATTGAGGATTTGCATCTTGAGTAGCTTGATGTTAAGACATCATTTCTTCATGGATATTTGGATGAAGAGATATATATGGATCAGCTGAAGGGTTTTGAGGTCAAAGGTAAGGAGAAACTTGTGTGCAGGTTGAAGAAAAGCTTATATGGTCTTAAGCAAGCTCCAAGACAATGGTATTTGAGGTTTGACTGGTTTATGATAGAGCATGGCTTTATTAAATGTCAATTTGACCATTTTGTTTATTTTAATAGATTAGATAATGGTAGTTATATTATCTTGTTATTGTATGTAGATGATATGCTTGTTACAAGTTCACACATGCAGGAAATTACTGAGCTTAAGGTAAAATAAGCTCACACATTTTCCATGAAGGATTTAGGAGCAGCAAAGAAAATCCTTGGCATGAGTATTAAGAGAGACAAAAAAAATCACAGTTTGATTTTGTCTCAAGAGGATAATGTGAATAAGGTGTTGGAGAGGTTCAATATGCAAGATGTAAAACCGGTAAGCACACCTATGGCTGGACACTTCAAGTTGAGCAAAGAACAGTGTCATAAATCACATGATGAGGTTGAGTACATGAGTAGAGTTCCATATGCTTCAGTAGTTGGGAGCTTGATGAATGTAATGGTATGTACTAGACTAGATATTACCCAAGTAGTGGGAGTTGTCAACAAGTTTATGGACAATCTAGGAAAGGAACACTGGAAAGTAGTTTAGTGGATTCTTAGATATCTGAGATGGACTAATAGTAGGCATTTATGCTATGGAGGGTCAAAAACTTCTCTACATGGGTATGTAGATTCGAATATGGTAGGTGACTTGGATTGTAGGAGAAGCACCACAAGATATGTGTTCACTATTGGTGGAATGACGGTTAGCTAGATTTCAAAGTTGTAGAAGGTTGTTGCCTTGTTTACTACAGAGGCAGAATACATTGCAGTCACAGAGGCTAGAAAGGAAATGATTTGGATGACTTGGTTCATGGAAGAGTTGGGAAAGGAGCAAGAGGGTTGTAGATTGTACAGTGATAGTCAAAGTGTAATTCATTTGGCAAAGAATTCAACCTTTCATTCAAGAACCAAACATATACAACTTAGGTACCACTTCATTAGACAGGTATTGGAGGATGGACAGTTGAAGCTGGAAAAGATCCATATGGATAAGAACCCTGCTGATATGTTAACAAAATTGGTAACAAAAGAGAAGTTGAATCTTCATTCAACTTTTGTTGGTCTTCAAGATTGAACTTAAAGAGGGAGAAACAAGCCAGAGATGTTTAGAGGATGTTTCTATACAGGGACAGGTGGAGCTGTTTATCTCCAAGTGGGAGATTATTGAGTTGTGGAGATAAAAGCTTCACTAATGAGCTAATGTTGAGGTTATTGGGCTTACATAGTAATCGACATCGGTCAGAACCAACTAACATCAGTTAGGGGTCGATCGACATCAGTCATCTTTAGACTGACACCAACTTTTGTGCATTTCTAGAATTTTTATTTTTAGGAGAATAGATTTGAGCCTTTGATTTAAGAGGTGGATCTAAGGGTGGTGAATGCATGGCTCATGAACCCTAATGTTGTAGTAAACTATATAGTAGGGTTAGATCCTCATAGCATGTACAATTCAGTAATTGAGTTGATTTTAATTGATTGAGAGAGAGAGAGAGAGAACTCTTGAGGGAGAATTATTGTACATCTATGAGGTGTGAGGAGAGATATTTCTTCATTGTTTTTCCTTTCAGAAGAGTTTAATATAGATTGGTTGTTTCTTGTATCTCCTATTATTTGTTGTTTTTGATTTCTAGTTACTTATTACTTCTAGTTTCAATTCTGTGTTTAGTTGCTTATACAAAAGTAATCAATTATACTCTAAGATCCTAAAAATAAATATTTTTATATAGGTTTTGAGCAAGGTCATTTGACCTATTTCTGCCAAAGAGAGGGCTAATTGAGCGAGAAGGCCTAAGAGGTTATTTGAGTGAGATTGAAGGGCAAAGAGTGAAATATAAGGTTGTCATATATATTTGAGTTATAAATATGTGTTATAATCTAATTACATATCATATGTGACTTATTTGGTTCTAATTTACCTACGGGGTTAGATTCTCCTTTCAAGATAGAGCCTAGTTAAGTGGGTGCTTATCTAGATAGGGGTTAGAGTTCCTTGTGAAGTTCATGCTTCACCAAAATTTATGTCTTGAAATTATATGATTATATTCCATGTGAATTTATATATGGTTTTTATTACCCAAGAGGGTTTTCCAAATATCTCTTGTGTTCTCATTTGATATGCTTGTTAGTTATTTGTTTATGTATTGATCTTCTATGTTAATAAATGCTTCATGGAATAATGAATAGAATTGAATAGATATTGCTAAGCTTGTGATTCACCCACCTCTCAGTATCCATTCCAAGACATCCATCATCTCTTAATTTACCAATGAATTAGGATCATGAATTTTATCAATGTGTGCCAATAGTTGAAGCTATTCTATTGCAAATTCTACATAATAACATTACACAAAAATAGCTTAAAGGAATGAGTGAGGACCCTTGTATTTATATATTTTTGTAAATGATTAGAATCAAACATGACCATCCATCTTGAGGTAAATATTTGTGTACATGAATCAATTCAATTTTAGAGCTCAATCCATAAATATCCCTAGTAATATTTAGAAGAATGGGGCATTAATGAGGCATGGGAGGGCTTAAACTAGATATGTGTTCCATTTATGGCTTATGGATGCCACCTCATTAATGATGTCACCAAATGATGTAGATATTAGAAATTAATTTCTAATTAATATATCTTTAATAAATTCCATGAATTTTTCACTTAAGCCCTTGATTTGGTTTAATTTGCTTAAGTGAGTTTAATTAATTTTTCATAGTTCTTTGGAAATTTGATTGTTCACTTAATCAAACTAGTTATAATGTCAATTTATTGAGTCATAATTTGATTAGAGTATAATTAGAAGGTTTCAGTTGTGTATGAACCAGTACCCCAATTAGATAATTAAGGATGTAAAATAACACATGCACATGATGTGTGATTCTAAATTAAAAGAATGTAGTGGTTCAGAGCATCATTTTATAGTCATAATTTGAATTGAAGTGATTTGAGAAAATATAATAATCACATAAAATGCATTGCCCCATTCAAAGATACATTTGACTAAATAGGCACCTATACATTACAAACTCAAACCATTTAGTTCATTTTAGTGATTTTGGCCCAAATTGTGCATTGTCATAGAATTTTGAGTAAGAATGACAATTTAAACATAATAGCAATAGGAATTGGATGTCTACAATAGGATATATCAACTACCTCCTTAAACTAGTTGATACACCTACATCACCTCAATTTGATTCTCCTTCTCAAGTATCGAGTATATGTAAAGAATCCATCACTACCATTAGTAAGTATAGTTCATATGGTAAAATTTTTGAGGCTTGGGTAGATGAATTATTGTTCAACAAGATGAAATACATTGAACAAGTGATGAAATTATTTAGAATCATTAATACATAATTTATTAGTATAAATCATCAGATCAAAACTCATAAGAGTGAGATAAATATATGGGAAAATATGAAATATGATGTTCATGAGATGAATGATGTTTAGACATAAATAATGGTCAAGGTTGAAATATTAAAAAAAGAGGAGGATGATACCTCCTACAAATGGTTTGAGTGTATTTTCCAAAATATTATATTCCTAAACTGAGAAATAGAATAACTATAAGATCAACTCACTATTTTAGAATAAAATTAAAAGATGATCATTTATAATATAGATGAGATACATTGTGACCTATTCAAAGAAGATGTGATCACCCTACATAATTTAGATGAAGTAAAGGCTTCGTTTGAGAAACTAGTAAAGGGTAATTTCTTTATGGAGAATATTTTTAGTGTATCCTCCATGTTTGTGATTAGTTATATCCATTTTTCAATTGAATAAATGAATAATCAATTGATTGAACTGACAAAAGTTCCAAATTATCTACTATTAGTTTTACAAAGATAGATGATGCATTGTAAGAACATAGTAGTATCGAAATGGAATGATTCCATTGAAGTAGTAAATAAATTTATAATATTTAGTTTGCCCAAGATAAAGAATGAGCCAATGACTCCCTAGCTTCTCTAAGTTCTTCAACACCAACTTCCATGTTGAAGAATATTTCCTAGTAAAGTATATGTATTTTGCTTTCCATTTTTGTCAATATTATATTTTAGGAAAGACATACTTTCCTTTGTGTAATTGTGAAAATTGTAGAAATAGAATAAGATAAAATATAGAATACCAAAAATAATTTTGAATATAAAAGGTAAACCCATTCCCTATTTCTATAAATATGATAAATGTCTATTGTAAAAGGGATTTTTTATGTCCACAAGAATTGAATATTGAAGAGGAAGGAGAAAGAAAATTTGTGTTCAATATTAAAATGATAACCAAGGAATTTTAGAACAATGTTTTTTATTTTCCTTTATGATTATATTTGTTTATTATGTCAATGCATGTTTAATAGTTCCAGACATTAATCATGTTTGATCTAAATAATCATATTACTTCCATTTAGTTTTCTCTTGTTACATGGTTGAATGAAATAAGTGTTTGCTTATTCACCCATGATACCTCACCTTATTTTCCTCCATTTTTATTTTTAGTTAAATGTCATGAAAACACCCCCCATTCAACTTGTAAATATTATAAATATTCTTAGTTGTAGGTTTTACTACTTTCAATAACTGGAACTTCCCCTCATAATAGAGGAGAGGATTTTCATCTCCTTCACTATTGTGAAATCCCTCTTTGTCATGAGTAATAAATATTTCACCAATATTTTTTGGTGTCCACCATGGGATACATTTTTTAATTTATGTGTAACCCACAGTCACTTTCATGACCATCCCTAGAAATCATAACCAAGCAACCCAACCAAATCTTGATTGGACACAATATGCATAAGTATATATCTCATATTATCTCTAAGAGTTTGACTAGGATAATAGAGTGAATAATTCCCACTTTCAAAGAGCATAAATTGTGTTAAATGAGGAAGAACAACATCTAGTTTTACTAAGATAATTGTTACACTTATTATTATAAGAGTATTAATGAGGATGATACAAATAGTTCCTTAAAATATCATCTTGGCTAATAAAGGGTACATAAGATCTAATGAACAAAAAAGAGTTTCTAATCCATTATTTGATTTGAAAGAATAATCTAGTTTCATACTTTCTTCTGAAATGATAAAATGTGTACAGCCTATAAGAATAAATTTATATCTACTTGAGATATTGGTTCATATAAAATTTAATTTTTAAAATATGGTTGTTGATGTATCATGGGGGTCTTATATTATCCCATTACCTTTAAGTTATCAACTCCATGAACTTACAAATTGTTCTATGAAAAAAATTCACAAGTTTTTTGGTGATGGTAAATAACATCTTGATTAACACATAAAGGATTTCCTATCTACATGTGTTATTCTTGGTGTATGACATGAAGATGTTTCAGTTTGATTCTTTATGGAAACATTTTCCAAAGGAGTTGTAGAGTCTTTTCATCACTTTTCCAAATAAATAAATAATCCCATAAACCCATGAGAGAGTTCATTGCTTGATTCAATAAGCTTGTGCATAAAATTCTAATTATGTCCATGCCTATAGTAAAGAATCAGAAATGATTATTTTTTAATATGAAATCACCTAAGGTAATCTTCTTCCTTTAGAGGAATCATCTTGAAGCTCTAGTTGTTACATAAACCCAAGCCACATAAATTAAATATGATGTGATCATGGTTGAGAATATTTAAAATTACTCTTTCAAGATTAAATAGCATGATTCAAAAGACCCAGTTCATATAATTAAAAATGACATCTTGGATTTAAATAATAATATTCCTAAATCTCAAAATACTCCTTATAAATACATACTTAGGAGACCATTTGTTCCATATCATGGAAACATTAATCCTAGGCTACCTTCTCCAAGTCCTCATCTTAGTATTAAATCATCCTCCATTTTTATTCATTATGAATGCATATTTCACACTACCAATGATCGTTGTGTTTATAACTATCCAAAAATGGCCAAAATGTTGTAACTATGTACCATTAAAGAACCACCTAAAGATGGTGTTTTGAGAACCTTTAATCCTAAAATTTAGGATCCTAATGGTAACTCTAATGTGGGTTATTTTGAATATAAACCTAAAGGTAATGAATATGATGAAAGTGTGGATGATATGACTAGTAATTCATATGTGTTATTCACCTAAGATCAGAATGAAAATATGAGAAATTCTAAAAAGAGTAAGGAATATGATATAAAAAATCTAAAGAGGATCCTAAGGTTTCAACCACTCCTAAGTTTTTTCTTAAAAAATTCACTTTGTTGCCAAATTTTTCAAAGTATAAACAACTAGAGAAGTTTGGAAGTCCCAACTTTCATAATGTGTCCATCAATGAAGAAACTAAAAATTATTCCTTCGACATAATTGATCATATGAAAAATAATAAGGTTTAGATTTCTCAAACTAAATACTTAAGGATGAATATTGGATAAGTTGATCAAATTCACTAAAGGAGGAAGTTGTAATACATTCCATCAAGGATAACACAACATAATAGTTTATTTTCATTAATAAAATAATGTAGATATCTCTGATAAAAATAATGAAAGGCCTAAACCTTTCTATGTGTATTTATTTATTGGTGGTTTTAGGATGAACAATTTCATAATTTATTCACAATCCTTAGACAATACTATGCTATCCCAAGTCATACCTACATTAGCATTGACTTAAAATAAAACCTTTTGTAATTTATTAACATGGAAACAAAATAATTCCAACTGATTGGATAGATAAAGTATTTCTAGGTTGCTTTGGCCACCATTTCTCAAAATAGAGTAAATAAGACTATACTAGTGGTAGACACTCCTCCTAACTATTGAATGCTTTTGATCCAGTCTTTTTGTAAGGACCTGAAAGGAGAAATCACACTATACTAGACACAAATAATGATCCATGTGAAAGGATTCAATGATAGATTACTCCTAGAAATAAAATCCAAGCACTTGTGGTAGAATTTTAAAATGGCCCTTAAATAGACATCTTATATGAAGAAACATGTCCTTTCACCTATAATATGATGGACAAAATATATATATAACTTCCCTATCTAGTGGAAGAAAACTCTAATGACACATGGAATTTAGATTTTGATGGAAATTTCTCAACTACAGGTTTAAGGGTTATTATATTACTAATTTATCCATAGAAGTAATTATTTCCTTTTACCTACAAACTCTAATTTTAATGTACCAATAATATGGCTAAGTATAAGGCACTGATACTATGATTGTAAGTAATAAAATAAATGGGTATCCATAACTTCAAAGCACAAGGTGATGTTAAATTAACTATCAAATCAATATGAATCCAATATCAAGTAAAAAATGATAGGCTCAAGCATTAAAGTTATGGGTCTTGGGATTGTATTGAAGCCTTCCAATATTTCTCCATTAATGTAGTCAAAAGATCATAAAATTCCAAGGCTAATTCCCTAGTCATATCTACCTCTTTAAGGATGCCTCATATAAAATTCAATAAATATTGGTATATCATTAAAATGTTATATCACCTCAGTATTCTAGATCATTTTGAATGTTGAGAATGTTAGGTTTTGGAGCTAAAAGCTTCACCAAGATGCAAACAGGAGAAGTTACGGAGGATGCGGAGTTGCAAAATCAGTTGCAAGAGAAATGGCATCGGTCTGATCAGTCGACGTCAGTCAGAGAGCAAGAGGAAGCAACCGACGTCGGTTACCAGTCGGCTGACATCAGTCATGGAGGTGCCGACGTCGGTAGCCTGTGCGAGAATAGGCAGTTTGCATGATGAATTCAGGAGAGTCTATTTTGAGACTATTAGTTTGCATGTTGAAGGCTAGTCGTAGTCTTGAGTTGCGAGTCTAATTATTGTAATTAGGTTAGTCTAATTATTGTAAGCATGAGATCTATATATGGACTCATGGGTTGTATTGTAAATGTGTGCTAGAAAGCCAGAGAGCTTTTAGAGAGAGCTAGTGTAGCTCCTCCTAGTTCCAAGGGGTGCTGAGTTTGTATGATCAGGGAGAGTTGCAAGGTCTGTAAGGTCAAGGAGCTGATCCACTGGAGTACTGGTTGAAGAATCATAAGGACTTGGTGAGGCAAGGACAAGGGTTCTTCAGGGGTGTAGAGATGTCTACATGGTGAGTAAGGTCTAGTGATTTGCAGGTAGCAGCGAGCAGGGGATCTACTTGGAGTATGGATGTGTACTTGGTGAACTGGCAGCGTGTTACTGACTGGTTGGAGAGGTGAACATCAATTCTGTATTGGAGTTGATTGTTGGGACCGAGAGAGAGAGGGAAGAAGGTTTTGAGGTGTGGCGAACCTTTGAGGTGGAGGAAGAAGTGGCATCTTCCTTATTGTATATTCTTCTATGTTTATAATACAATTGTGTATTGTCTCTTAATTCCTGTGTTGTTTCATATTTCTAGTTACTTATTGATTCTGGTATAATTCCGTGTTTAGTTGCTAATACAAGAAGTAATCACATGTGTTCTAATTGGTAGAGCAAGATCCTGACTCAGTAGGGATTGGAGCATGTTTATTGTTCTGGGGCTTCCCTGACACGTGGTATCAGAGCTTCAAGTTGGGTTACTAACAGGTGGTTTCAAATCTAGTAGTGTTTGTTGATTACAGGTTGCTCACAGGGGTTTCTAATTGAGTGGGAGTATAGCAATGGTAGAAGGAAGTAAGCTACGAATGGAGAAACTGAATAGCATGAATGGTCTGATTGATGGAAAGAAAGAGCAGAGAAAAAGATATTGTTGGTTGGTTGCAGATCAGCATGAAGGAACTGAAAATGCAGATGTTGCAGGTGTTGTTGCACATGATGCTTTGGGAGGTTTCTTGGATAAAGTTGAATCTTGGATAACAAATTATGTTACCTCTTTCCATGCAGCCCCAGGGAGAGGAGCTGGTGAGCCTTGCCAAAGAATTGGCAAAGGGGAAGTGAAGTTGAAATCGTAGATGGACGACACACAGTGGTTGAAGGAAGTCATGCAGGTACCAGTCTTGGAGATGAGTCTAATTTCTTCAAGAAATTTTGGTGATGGGAGATATTCTATAACTCTCACACTGGATACACTTGAATTAGATGGTGGTAAGAAAGTAGGTATCCTTTATCTATCTACTTATATTGTTGATTCACCTTCTGTTGCAGAGATGTGGCTTCATAGGCTTAGTCACATATGTAGGAGGAGAATGCAGGTTCTGAAGTGGAAGACAGATGTTTTTGACAAGCTAAAGAACTAGAAAGCCTTGGTGTTTATGGAGGAGATGATGGACAGAGATCAGGTGAGAGAACTAAATTATTCTGAGCAGAGCAGGGTTGATTTGATTAGGATTTTGATCCATGGAGAGCTCGCAGGTAAAAAGTTATCACTCACAGGCAAACACAGGTATCGGCGTCGGTCACATAGTAACCGACGTCGACAATAGGAAGACCGATGTCAGCCATGAGAATCGACGTCGGCTGAAAGGATACCGGTGTCGGCCAGGGAAATGATGTCGGTAGTCAGGGTCAGTGCAGGGAACCGACATCGGTCGAGAGCAGACTGGGAGATGGCCGAGATCGGTCACTGAAATAGATATTGGGCAGACAGCAAGTCTCAAATGCTCATGTGGAGGTCAGAAAAGGGTAAGTGAACCTCATATTCATTGTTCACCTTCTTTATATTGCTTACTGATGGTCAAGAACCAGGAGGATGTGAAGAAGCAATGCAGGTAGAGTCCAGATACAGTGGGAGCTTGGCATGGAGGAGGAGTGTGAATCCTTGCAGAAAAAACCAAATAGGTACTTTTTGGTAGAGTTGTCAGCTGGAAGAAAGCACTGAGAGATAGATTCCCATTTTAGATAAGAGAGTGGATGGATACAAGAGATAGAAGACCAAGGCATATGGTCTTGAGGAAGCTGCAGGACAGTGGTACAGGGTTTGACAGGTGGATGACTAAGCATGGCTTCAGTCAATGTCAGTGTAACTATTGTGTTTATCTTACTAGGTGGATGATGAGTCATGACATCATCTTGTTACTGTATGTGGGTGATTTACTAGTAGGTTTGTACATACAGGTATTTGTTGAGCTAAGGGTAAGGTTAGTTCAGAGGTGTGTCATGAAGAATTTGGAGTAGCAAAATTCTTTGGCATAAGAGACATGGAGATTTTATCTTCAGTGGGAGCTGATGTGAAGACGGTGTTGGTGAGGTTCATTATGTAGGATGCAGAATTGGTAAGCACACCAATGGCTGGACAGTTCAAGCTTAGCTTGAAACAGGGTTCGAAATCACATGAGGTCTAGTGTAGGCCTAAATTTTCCCAATCAATGTGGGTTGTCAGAAAGTATGGAGCCAATTCGGGGAAGGATTACTGGAGGGCAGTTAAGTGGGACTAGCAACAGGGTTTCTTGTTATGCAGGGTCAAGTTCTTCACTACATGGATATGTGTAGGTTCGGATATGGCAGGTTACTTGAATGACAGGTATAGCATCATAGTTGCGTGGTGGTTGGTCTTCAGGATGGATCTTGAAGAGGGATACAAGCCAGGGAATAATTTAGACAGTGTACAGGTACAGGTGCAGCTATTTATCTCTAAGTGGGAGATTGCTAGGTTTTGGAGCTAAAAGCTTCACCAAGATGCAAACAAGAGAAGTTACGGAGGATGCAGAGTTGCAAAATTAGTTGTAGGAGAAATGGCATCGGTCTGATCAGCCAACGTCAGTCAGAGAGCAAGAGGAAGCAACTGACGTCGGTTACCAGTCGGCCGACATCGGTCATGGAGGTGCCGACGTCGGCAGCCTGTGCGAGAACAGGCAGTTTGCATGACGAATTTAGGAGAGTCTATTTTGAGACTGTTAGTTTGCATGTTGAAGGCTAGTCGTAGTCTTGAGTTGCGAGTCTAATTATTGTAATTAGGTTAGTCTAATTATTGTAAGCATGAGATCTATATATGGACTCATGGGTTGTATTGTAAATGTGTGCTAGAAAGCCAGAGAGCTTTTAGAGAGAGCTAGTGTAGCTCCTCCTAGTTCCAAGGGGTGCTGAGTGTGTATGATCAGGGAGAGTTGCAAGGTCTGTAAGGTCAAGGAGCTGATCCACTGGAGTACTGGTTGAAGAATCATAAGGACTTGGTGAGGCAAGGACAAGGGTTCTTCAGGGGTGTAGAGATGTCTACATGGTGAGTAAGGTCTAGTGATTTGCAGGTAGCAGAGAGCAGGGGATCTACTTGGAGTACGGATGTGTACTTGGTGAACTGGCAGCGTGTTACTGACTGGTTAGAGAGGTGAACATCAATTCTGTATTGGAGTTGATTGTTGGGACTGAGATAGAGAGGGAAGAAGGTTTTGAGGTGTGGCGAACCTTTGAGGTGGAGGAAGAAGTGGCATCTTCCTTATTGTATATTCTTCTATGTTTATAATACAATTGTGTATTGTCTCTTAATTCCTATGTTGTTTCATATTTCTAGTTACTTATTGATTCTGGTATAATTCCGTGTTTAGTTGCTAATACAAGAAGTAATCACATGTGTTCTAATTGGTAGAGCAAGATCCTGACTCAGTAGGGATTGGAGCATGTTTATTGTTCTGGAGCTTCCCTGACAGAGAAGTATTCAAAAATGATGAATAGATCATTAAATTATTGGAATGAAAAGATTATTACAAAAATTGATATTTTGATGGAATCCCTATTACCTATAGATAATATTCCATTCTATAAGATAGAGGAAAAATAATTGTAAACACCTGACACAAAAAATAATCATTTGAATGACAAAATCATATAGCTAAAAAGAAACAAGATTTCAAAAGGTAAGGTTTCTTTGGAAGAGATGTTTGATAAACATGACAAGTAAATCAAGTAGAATATTTAGGTAAATCTTAGAGGATCCCTCAAATATTATAAAGTAATAATTGGCATGAAGGAAGAACCATTATATGTCAATGTCAAAAAATGTTGTTCTAAGGAAGAGCAAAGAAAATTCATTTCTCTTTTAAAATTTCACAAAGACATATTCAATCAGTATTATGATGATATAAAGTCTTTAAGACTAGAGATTATGAAACATAACATCCTATTGAAACCTAGTGTCAATCCATTCTATCATAAATTTAGGCACTATAACCCCAAGATAGTTGGTACCATCTATGAAGATATCAATAATATGTTGGATGCCAAGATCATTTTTCCTATCCACCATTCAACCTAGGTAGCAAACATTATACCCATTCAAAATAAGAGTAGGGAAGTCAGGATTTGTGTAGATTTTCATAATCTAAATCAAGATTCACTCAAAGATAATTACCCCTTACTAATCATGGACCAATTCATATAGGCTATCATAGGATCTAAATGTTTTTCTATGTTAGATAGTTTTTTGGGATACATGTTGAATTAGCTTCAAAAGATCAATTCGAAATGGTATTCACCACATTATGGAAAGCTTTTGCTTCCAAGAGGATGCATTTTAATTTCATCAATGAAATTTAAATAATTCAAATAGAAATGTATTTGGATTTTTGTGACATAAAGAATAAAATTAGAATGAAATATCTAGATGATCTCCTGATATTCTAGAAAAAGAGAGATCATTTTAAACACCTTAAGATGGTATTTGAAAAAAGTGAGGCTCATGGGATCTCTTTAAATCCTAAAAATTATATCTTTATAATAACTAATATTAAACTCTTGGGTCATTTATTTTATAAATAAGGTACCAATATGGATCTATAAATATTAAAGGTTATCTAGAATTTATCTCTACCAACCAGAAAACTTGACACTCACTCATTCTTCAGTGAAGTCAACTTTATAAAAAGGTTTGTCATTGATTTGTTGAACTCACTAGGCATATTATGTATATGATGAGTGGAAATAAATCTTTCAAGTGGAATTATGATGAGAAAATAGAATTTAATGAAATCAAGGAAGAAATTACCAAATCATTAGTCTTGACTTTCCTAGATGTTCAAATTGAATCCATTGCATATTGTTACTCTTAAAAATACAAATTGTCTATTATCCAGGTGTAGAAAAATAAAGAAGGTATTGAATCCCCTATTGAATTCACAAGATATTGATTAAAAATGATGAACTCAAGTATTCAAAGGTATAAAAACATGCATATGCTATCAACAAAATTGTGAAGCATTTTAGGTTTTATATCTTGAATTTTCATACTATTGTAGTGGTCTTAGATTCAATGATGAAATTAATAATTCCCTAATAAGAGATTGGATAAAAAAGATTTCGTTATATTACCAAATTTTAGGAATGTGATTTGGATATCAAACCCACTAAGCTAGTAATAGGACAAGGCCTTTTCTAGTTGATTTCCTAAGGTGATAACTCGTAGAGGGAAGAGAAAGAGGAGTTACCACTAGTATTCTTCATCTATTCTATTTAATAATGGTATTCAAATATTACATACTTTCTATCATAGGGAGAATTCCTAACTCATTTAAACCCAAAGAAAAGGATAAATCTCAAGATGAACATAGTTAGGTATGTTATTTTGGATAATACTTTGTTCGAGAAGACTATAGATGGTACTTTCTTGAGGTGTATGAACAAGAAATAATAAAAGAAAATTTTGGAGGCATTTAATGATGAATCATGTGGTGAAAATTTATCATTTTCAATCACAACCTTCAAAATTATAAAATCTCACTATTATTGTCTAATGTTATTCAAGGAAGCACAAGAATGGGTTTCCAAATCTGAGGCCTATCAGTATTTTATTAGTTAGCCTAAGATCATAGCATTACCTCTGTAACCTATGGTCATTAGAGAACCATTTCAATAATGGGGATTAGACTTAATCTAGAATCTAAACCTTCATTCTAGTGTTAAACACACTCATATCTTGACAACAAATGATTACTTTACAAAATGGGTAGAATATATTCCAGTGAGATCTACCACTTCATACGTTATTTGTAATTTCATAAAAGAGAACATATTATCTAGATTTGAGGTTCCCTAGAAGATATTCATAGATAATTATTCTAACATCTCCTCTGCTAAATAAATTTGTTTTTATTATGGGTATGGCATCTCTATTGTAAATTAATTAGACTATTATCCTCAAGGTAATGGACAAATGGAATCCAATAACAAAAACATAAATACCATCATCTATAATTTGGTTGATGAGAATCAATTAAACTAGCATAAAAATCTATATGATGCTTTATCGGTTGATCAAATAACACCTAAGAGAGAAATCAAGATGTTCCATTCCATCTAATCTATGGAAGAGATACAATGATTCCTATCTCTTTCAAATTTTTGGATTTTAAGGTATCATATGACATTAAAGATGAAAATTTCAAATATGACATATAAAATAGGGTCATGTACCTAGCAAAGATAGAGTGATAATGAGTAACAATGATTGACATAATTACATCACATCAGGAAAATGTAAAAGAACTATTTGATTAGAAGTCTTGATAACATGAATTCCAAGAAGGAGACCTAGTCCTATTATGGGATAAAAGAAGAGAACCATGAGGAAGTCATGGAAATTTTGAATCCCTATGGATGGAACCATTGAATATTCAACATTTATGTTATGAAAATACATATTATTTGGCATACATAGATGGTACTCACCTCCCATATCTATATAATGGGAAATATCTGAATCTCTACAAAGAGTGAAGGTAGGATATCACCTAAGGTCTCCTTAGGTGATGTTGGCCAAAATTTTCCTACATACAAAAAAATTTCCTAGATGGATCAAGAAATTATCTTGGACCTTTCAGTAGCATTCTACCCCATGACTAGTCCCTTTATGGCCCTAACTTGATGATGTAGTGCAACATTCTAGGAAGTCCTTATGTGGTGTGAGATGCTAATCAGAGTTCTTATTGAGTGGGTGATCTAATGGTAGAATGAGGAGACAAACATCATGACCCTAACACATGTCACTTGCAAGCTTTTGAAACACTTTAAGTAATTTTTAAGGTGAATTTGGTGATTTTGAGGAAAAGGCCTTGAAACAAGTCTAAAACTACAAGTAAAGGATCCATTAAATTTCCATGGTTTTTGATCATTTAGGGGCATGGAGGAGGTTTTCATAAAGTCTCATAGATTCTAATGAGCCAAAAATGAGTCCTAGGGGAGCTATTATGCTTTAAAAACCCCCAAAAGTGTATTAGATGACTTGAGGGTCCTCAAAATAGAATTTTCCAGTGATAAAGTAACTTTTTAAGGAATTAAAATTGTTTTTGACTTCCTCCTATTTATGGCATGTATGTAGGCATGTTCAAGGTCATTTGATGTCATTTCGAGTGGAGGGAAAGAGTTTGGGAGCAAAAGGATGTATTTTGAAACTTTATCAGAATAGGTTTTAGGATATTTTACTTTATTTAGGAGCTAAACTATCATATGGATACATCCATGATGTCCCTACTATCATATTATAGTCCCCTTTAATTAAATTCTAGTATAATAACCAAGAGAGGTAAGGAAAACATATTGGCTACAAACTAGGCATAAAATAGGTTTTCTACCATTAATGGAGGTCCATGTATTTTATAAGGTTTAAAAAAGGAAGGAAAGGTTATTTAAACTATAAAAAATATTGACGAAGTTTTGGATTGCATAGGCAGACTTCTGGTTCATCATGTTAAGGAAAAATAATTTTGGGTAGTTTGGGACAACTCTAGGAGAGCCTCATGTTTTCACTTGATATAGCTAGGAGAGAGAGAGAGTTGTAAAATAATATTTTGGGCAGTGATATGGAACCTAATTTACTTCCACTTTATATCATTTTTGGTCTAGTTCATTTCCCCATATTTTTTAACAATCGCTAAGAGTTTAGGGGTGTCTAGATGGCTTGCTCATCCAAACAGGGTCCAAGTTTTCTCTTGTTTCTTCAATTCAAAATTCAATGAGAAATAAAGGTTTTATAAGAGTCATTTTATGTTCAAATAATACCAATTAAAATTGGTTTCATTAGCTAACTCTTTTTAGGAAGGTACTTATGGCATAAAACTTATTTTCCTTCTTGTCCTTGTGAATGGCCTATTCAATCAATTTTAGAGCAAAACCTAGGTTTAAGGAATAATTTACCTCATCATCCTTATGAAAAATAATTAAAATTTAATTTATATTACTTCTCAATCCTGAGTGGTTCATCAAAACCTTGGTAGTCCAAATAGTCATTTCTTGCATTTCCATACATAGTCAATTGAGTAAAGTATGTGAGGTCTTAAATATTTTCATAGAGATGTTATTGTTGGACATTTTGGAAAACATAATAATATTATACTTTTTTTAAGTAGATTATTAGGGTCTTATTTATTGAATGGATTATATGTCTTAGAGGTAGGCTCAACATTGCAAAGTGAAGGGATCCAAACAGGTTTTCATGGTGTTGAATAGTTGCAAAAGGAGGTCTAGGAAAGAAGCCTATGTTACACCTTTTTTCATATTTTATCCAAGTATATATTTTATAATTACTTTAGAGTAATTTTCCACACAAATCCCATGATAAAAATATATAAGGCTTAATTCTTTCAAGAATTTTGTCCCACCTTATTTGGCTAAGTGTTGGAATTCTTTTATAATTTTTGTTTCGGGATTTTTATTTAAAGTGTCAAGAATTATTTTGGACATTTTGTCCAAAAAAAATTCCTTGAAAGTTTATTTCTTCAAATATATTCCTTTATAATTTTTTTTTAAGGATATCTTTCAGAGAAGTTGGTCTAAAATAAAAATCATGAAGGATATCTTTTCAAGTAAAGTGTCCTATACACTCTTCTTGAAAGGTAATTTTCTCAATAAAGTGTCCCTTGTAATTATTTTGAAGGATATCTTCTATGAGAAATTAGATATTTTTAGAAATCTCAAAGGATATCTCTTTCAATCAAGTGCCCCAAACCTTTCCCTGAAGGGTACATTTCTTGGGGAAATGATCCAGAATATAAGTTCCAAAGGGCACTTTTCCAAGTTCTAAAGGGAACTTTTCCAAATGGAAAAGGACCAATACATGAATTATTTTGTACATTTCATCCATAATAATTGTCCAATGTAAGGATAAGGTAAATTAATTCCTTCAAAAAAAAATGTTTTACATAAAGCTTGAAAGAATTGTCTAACAAGAGGTCTGAAAGAAATAGCCCACAAAGTTTATCATCTAGACAAGTGCACAAATGTCAAGTTTGGACCTCAAGTAATAGGCATTTTATTTCAAAAAAAAATTACAGGATGGCCCCACAAAAATCAATTTCAATCCTTGGCAAATGACTATTGAAATTCAAATATCTTGATATAGGTGTGTGGATGTCAAGTTTAAGCCTTGCAAATAGCTGTTTGGATTTGAAAACCCAAAGATATTCACATGAATGTCAAAATTAAACTTTAAAAAAAATCTATATGTGCTTAAATATAATGGTCCACAAGATGTCATTTGCGTTCTATGGGATGACTAATCATGGTCATGTGAATGTCATTTAACAAGAGTGAGGATGTTAATTTTAGGATCATGAATTAATTGTTGGATTTCAAATGGTGGGTCCCAATAGATCAATGTTTGGTGTTTGATTGAGCATCTATATCTAATGGCAAGTAGGTAAAACTAGGATGATGGGCCCAAATTAGATCAATGTCACACATTTAATCACATATTCTAGATCAATGACATGTAACAAGGTTAAAGAGTCAGTGAATCTCAAGAGAAAAGATGTGATGGACAAGTGGCACAAGTGCATGAGTCCAAGTAAAGGATCAATAGATCGAGTTCATTCACCTTAGGTAGATCTGATAGTGCAAGTAAGAATCAAAGAATTAAAGATTTGAGTTAGTTCTTAATGACCAATAAGAATAAATGAGATCCCAAATGTCTTAGATAGAGGTTGAAAGGTTGATTTTTGACCAAGGCAAGAAAACATGATGAATCTGAGATTGATCACATTTAATTTTGATCCAAGAGTGGATATTTTGGGATTAGATAGTACCATTGGTGACCTACATAGGTAGACTCATAGACTTTAATGACCTTTTCCAAAGCCAGATGCATCAAAATAACCTTTCTCCCCACTTGGGCATGCATCAACAAACTAGTCATGAGTATTTTCACATTAGGATAAAATGAAAATGACTTGATCCCACCATTGTATCCACCATGGGGCATCATATAGAAGATATTTTAATAATACAATAGACTAGAGTGACTTGGATTAATAAAGAAGGGTTTGAGTGAGCTTGATTCATGGTAGAATTTGTAACAACTTTTCAAATGGATTTGAATTGGTTTAAAACATTTTTTAATGCCAAAACTCCCCCTCTCTTACTTCCCTTCTACTCTAAGTATAGCCTTTGAGATATTATTATGCATCCCTTAGGCTAGTATGACTAAACTCTACCATAATTGTATTAGACACCTCTTGGAGTAGTGAATAGATTATTTTGTAGTCATTTTTAAAATCTGTATTTAGTGTTCTATGTTTTTTTAATATGCAACTTTGAATGTTATCTTCCTTTTGTATGTCCAAACTCAACCTAGGTGCTAAAAATATTCTTTGTATATCATATAGTGTGTCACAACATTGATCTCTCAAAGATATAATGGACAACCAAGCTTAAGTGTCTTTAACTAGACCTTATTTTCATTACTCCTTAGTCTGAATGCATTAAACAGACCTCTATATGAAGTAATATTGCATAGAAAGCATAATAAACATTGCATTATTTTCTTTCATAATTCATTAGTGTGTTAAAGATCCCAAGCTTATGATTGGGGCTCATAAATTCTTGGTGCATCACCATAGCTTAGAATAGGTTTTATTTTATGTAAAATTATTGTCCCTTTTCACCCCAACTAGTCTTAGATTTAGAAGCAAAGGTCTAAATTGTAAAATTTGAGGAGCTAGCCTTATAAAAAGTCCTAGAGGTCTGGTCTAAATATATGTAACCCATAGCCTTAGACCATTCCCATGTTAGTCTAGGTATGGGTTAGAATTAAATGAATCTAACCCCTAATTATTGTGATATCTAGATTGTTAACAATTATGGCACACCTGGTGGGACATATTATTTGCATGTTTAAGTATAGTAGTGAATTTTAGAGTTTCATTTCTAGGTTTGCATAATTTTCATTCCCCCTAGACTTGTCACAAGATCCTCTACAAAAGGGAAGGAAGCAAATCTATCTAAGATACCTTCCTATTCAATAAAGAAGAAGAAAGTATCCCAGCCAAAACCTACACCCACCCCTCTTATTTCCCTTATTGATACCCAAAATCCTCCTATTCAAGCCAATATTATTCAACTAAACATTTCTATAAACCCCATACCTCAAATGGTTATTCTTATAAATCAATCCTTTGTGACATTTAATGGTGGTAGTCCTTTAAACCTTACTTAATGGGATGATATTCTCATATCATCTTGAAAGGCTCTCACCTATTATACATGAGATAATCCAGTTACTCCTATAGACCATATGGCAGATGTTTCTAACCTATGTTTAGTACATCATGTAACTCAAAAAAATGTATCCATGAGTTTGTTAACAACTTATTTCAAAGGAAAGGCACTTCAATGGTATAGAAGATTGGCCCTTGCATCCATCAATAGCTAGGATAAGTTTAGAAGATCCCTATGCAAGCACTTTGAGGAAAAGAGTGATCATATTTCACTTGTGGAATAACTTACAATGATCAATAGATTCCCCCATGAGTTCATGGTAGATTTCAACTATAGATTTTAGAAGACCTCAGAAAAAATTCCTACAGTGATCAAGCCTATGCCCAACTATGCTTTTTATACTATTTGAAGGATCTCAACTCATATGTAGCTATAATGATTCAATCCATGGGAGGGAACACCCTACCTATATATTTTTAAGTAATAATTAGGGCTAAAAATTGACTTATACAAGTAAGCAAGTTGGCCCTAAGGCCACTAATACCTCTCTTCCCAGAGATACATCCTATTACCCTAGCTATTGCTCTAGTTATAGAATCAAAAAAGTTTTATCAAATAGAAGGTGAGTAGACTGATAGACTAGAGAAGATTGAAAGTCTTCTCAAAGCCTATAACAATAAGTTGGTTGAAATGGAAAGGCAACAAGCTCCACCATATAGGCCATACCAAAATAGTAATCAAAATTTCTAGTATAATAGGCCACCTTATCAACCCAATCATCAAAGACAAGGGTACAAGCCTTAGTCAAGGCAATACAATCCCAATGCTCTAAGTAATTCTAGAGCTATTATGCTAACTTAAAACAACTATGCTCAATAAGGTCCATGGTAGTCAAAGCAATAGTCTAATGAGATGGTGTTGGCCACTACTATAGACATGTATCAAGACCCTATTTGGTAGCATGCTCCTTCATTTTATAATCATGACATGATGCCTCCTCCACCATAAGCCACCCAAGTGAGTCAAGATAACATGCTTACCATTTCATAATCATAAGCTCAAAAATAGTAATAAGGGATCATGGGTGGAGCACCAGTTGAAACCACATGCATGAATTTACAAGAAGGGTAATATGTATTTTAGCATGTACCAACCAATATGGGACAAGATTCAAAAAAGATAATGAACCAGTTGTAACTTAGACCAAGGCTAAGAAGAGGATGTTAGAAGATAACTTGGGATAATCTAATATTTCTTTAACTTCTCCAAAGACTAGCCAACAACCTACTTCTTCATATGTAGCTACTAAATCTCCTACAAATCAATAGGTGCCCAAATCCCATGGATAGTAGTAGATGTCCCCTTTCATTCCTTAGGTTACTTAAATTCCAAATGATGCTTCCACCTCCAAGGTGCATTCCATAGGTACTAAACTTCCGTTTAATATTATGGATCATTTAAATAAGGATAATGTAGCTGTGTTCATGAATGATGCTCTCTCTATTTCAAGGCAAAAATATATCTTTCATCAGAAGGTATCCAAACTTTCCCAGGTGGAAAAGATAGTTAATAAAGTAAACATTATTTTCATCAATAATAGTTAGCCTAGCCAATCCCCTATTTAAGTTACCAATCAAATTAAAAGCATAATTCAACCTCAAAATGTTGTCCCTCCTTCTAAGGTTGTTAATCCTCCCCCATTTTATATTCCAATCATCATAGGGGATTATTTAGTACATAATTGCATGATTGATTCAAGTTCTTCAATCTCAGTGATGCCTAAAGCCATATCAATAAAGCTTAGGCTCAAATATGTTCCTAATGAAAAGGGTGTACTCCAATTAGATGAATCCCCTACTAAGATAGTAGACATCTTGAAAGATCTAAAAATAACTTTAATTGCCTATCCAAATTTTGTCATTAAGCAAGATGTAATGGTGGTAGACCTACCTCCATATTTTTCCCTATGCTTGTCTAGGGACTTTACTACTAAGATTAGGGGATATTTGTCATCTAATTGGTCATATATGGTTTTTATAACTAGATATGGAACCAAATTCACCATAATTTCTAAGCCTATCTCTCAATTCCACTTAGAACCCTACATGCCTAATCTTGTAAATACCAACTATGTCATATTTGAAGAGGTTGAAGAAGTTATTGAAAAATAACCCCATGATCACCTTGAAGGCATCTCAGATCTATACTTAGATGAATGGGCAGCTAAGAGTCATGGATTTGATCCATTTAACAACATTTAAGAGGTGGAATTAGGAGTTTACTACATGCATGAGCAAGGTGTTACAATACCTTTTTTAACTGACACTACTCAAAAAGAAGATGGTATATAGACTTTGTTTTTTGGTGGCTCTATGTCAAATAATGGGAGTGGATTTGGAGCCATGTTGATTTCACCTTCAATATAAAAATTCCATTCTACTACAAGACTCCAATTCAATTTCACCTCAAATACAATTGAATATGAAGCTCTTTTGCATGGTTTGCAAGAAGCAAGGAAAAGAGGTATCCATCTCCTCAAGGTCAAAGGTGATAGTAAGCTCATGGTGTAATAGGATGAGAGGCCTAAGTGTATTCAAGATTAACCATTTTAAATCCTATAAACACTAGTTATGGGACCTCATGGAGGATTTATTAGCATTCGATATACAGTCTATACTAAGAGAAACAAACCAATATGAAGATAGGCTTACATCCATTGGTATCCAATATGAGATAGTAGGAGTCAAAGGCAACCTGGGCCAAGATAAGGTCAAGGTTATATTTAGAACAATTATGCCTAATAATGAGGTGAGTTGGTAAGTATTTTATAATGATGATTAAATCATGTGTTTTCTAATGCAAGAGGTAGAATTATATCATAGGAACCAGATCAAGTTCCAAAATAAATATGATGATCAAATAGTATAGCTAAGGTCTAATAAGCTTCCCAAAGGTATTGTGACATTATAAATTATCTTTAATTAGGATGATCAAGTAATAAAATGGAAGGCATGCATCTCAGTTAAGGAGGAGCACTATGAAAAGATAGAGATCTTTAAGGGCAAGGTGTTAAATCTAGGAAAGGTAAATACAACAGAAGAAAGAGTTTCATTTATTTCTTTGTGCCAATAATTTTTTGATATATTTTCTTGGGATTACAAATACTTGAAAGGATTTGACCCTGAAATTTCACAACACACCATTGAATTAGAAAGCAATGCCAAGCTAGTTAGGTAGAAATAGAGGCATGTCAACCTAGGAGTAGAAGATCTCATGAGAAGAAAGATCTATAAATTGATTGAGTCCATGATAATATTTCTAATTAAACATTCCTCTTGGGTGTAAAATCTTGTGCCATTGAGGAAAAATAATGGATAAATTTGGTTATATGTTAAATTTAGGGACCTCAATAAGGTGTCCCTTAAGGATCATTACCCATTTCCCTCCATGGATCAAATTATGCAAAAGGTGGTAGGTTCTCAAAGTTTCTCATTCTTGATGGTTATTCTAACTATAATCAAATCATGGTGAAATAAGAGGATAGGCATAAGACTACCTTCACTACAAAATGGGGCACTTATGCATATTATAAAATGCCTTTCAGACTATCTAATGTTAGGGACACCTTATAAAGAGAAATGGATGTTGATTTTCATGGTCTTTTGAATGATATGGTTTTAGTTTACCTTGATGATATAAAAAATATTATCAAATAATCCTAATGATCATCTAATGCATTTGAGATCTATTTTTGATAGATGTAGAAAATTTGGAGTTTCTTTGAATCCAAAGAAATGCATTTTATTAGTGCATGAAAGAAGAATTATTGGACATGTGGTGTCTGAAGCTGGTCTTTCCATTGATCCCAAGAGGATTGAATCAATCCTTTTTCTCCTTGCTCTATCACTGCCTAAACACAAGAAAGGGTTGTCGATCTTCTTAGGCAAGATAAACTTCATCAGAAGGTTCATTCCAAGCTTTATAGAGATGGTCAAACCTTTCACTCATATGCTAAGAAAAGGTAAAGAGTTCACATGGATAAGAGAAGGTAAGAGGATCTTTGAGGACATTAAGGGGATAATATCTCATGCCCCCACTCTACTAAATCTAGATTTCAATAAGAATTTATATTTGTATGCCTTTTCTACATTAGATGCAATTTCAACTATTCTCATGCAATACAATGATTAGGGTTTGGAGTAACCCATTGATTTATTCAGCCAAGATTTGGAGGGTTATGAATAAATATATATCTTTGTTGAAAAACATATGCTTGTTCTTATAAGAAATTTGAAGAAATTCAAGCATCTAGTTTCAAACAATAAGATCATACTAATGGTGACTCATCTAAGTATAAAGGATTTTATCCTCAATAGAGACTTGAAAGAAAAGAGAGATGGATGGGTCACCAAGTGTATAGATTATGAAATTGAGGTCAAGATCACAAATATAGTCTAAGGAAAAGGTTTATGTGAACATATTGATGAAGATGTGAGAGAAGAGAAAGAGACAATCTTGGTAATCCAAGGCACTCAATAGGAAGATGAAGATACTCTTTAGTCAAGCTAGACATAGGATATTACTATAATTCTTGAAATAAAAGAGTGTCTAATGGGTTTTGATGCATCACAAATAATAAAATTCATGATGAAATAAGTTCCATATGTTTTTATTGATGTAGTGTTGTTCAAAAAGGACATTAGAGGTATGCTCTTACGATGTGTTGAAAATAATCAATTTGATAAGATTCTCAGGAAATTTCATGATAGTCCTAAAGGAGGCCATTTTGCATCCAAGGCCATAGCTATAAAAATAATCAAAGTTGGTTACTTTTAGCCTAATATATTTAGAGATACACATGCATGGGTAATAAAGTGTTCAAAATTTGCCATGTTTATAGTGAAATATAAGCTATCTACTATGATACTAAAACCTATTTAATTTTATAAACCTTTCATGTAATGGGTTTTAGACATAATTACCATGATTAATCCTCCATCAATTTCTATCCATAAGTGGGTCTTGACAACCACAGACTACTTCACTAGGTGGGTGGAATCAGTCCCCTTGAAGGAAGCAAATGAGAACTTTGTTTTTGAGTTCTATGAGAGCCTAGTCACCTATTTTGGATCACCATCCACAATAATATCAGACAATGCTTTAGAATTTAGTAGCATGAAGGTATGTGAGTGGGCTCTTGAGTAGGGAATCTATCTAAAATCTTCATCTAATAATTATTCATAAGGTAATAGACTAGTTGAGTCCACTAATAAGAACCTAATTCAGACCATTAAGAGAACAATGGAAGATAATCAGAGACCCTAACACATAAAGATAAAGATTGCCTTATGGGCTGATAGAGTCACCCCTAATAAATCCATTGGTAAATCACCTTATTTATTATTATATGGAATAGAATCAAGGCTACCAATTTCATTGGAGCTTATAGCTTTATAGATTGCACATAAACTAGAACTTCTAGAAAGTGATGTAATGGAGGTTATAATGAATGAAATAAGAGAGTTAGAGGAAATAAGGGATGATTTCATGCATGTCATGTGGTCTAACCAATATAATTTCAATATGACCTTTAAAAAAATAGCTTCATCAAAGACATTTCATCAAGGTGACATAGTCCTCAAATGGGATGAGGACTGTGCAAAACCAAGAAAACACTCCATGTTTGATAGTCTTTGGAGTGGACCCTATGTCATCATAGGTTATAAAGAGAGAAATTATTTTGAGATTAAAAAATTGAGGGGAGATGTCCTTCTCATCCATATCAATGGGATGTATCTCAAGTTCTAATACTAGTCCCATATCTTTCCCATTATACATTAGTAGATAGGTTTGTTCTTTTCCTCCAAGTGGTTTTGCACATTGCTATTTTTAATTGTTCTATTTGTTGTTTCTTTGTCTTCATTGAATTTTTTTATTTTCACTCCACATTAATCCAAAAAAAAATTCCTATAATTTGAGCAGAGTCTATTTATTAGTTTTTTTTAGCAAGCTTGATCAAGTTCTAGGTTCTATGACCAGCAAGCTGGTCAAGCTAGCTAATTTAACATAATTATTGGCCATTTTGACCCACATACTAGGATTTTACCTAGTTTAAAAATATAATCAAGATAATATTTGGTGAATGGATTAGATGTCTTAGAGGTATGCCCAACATTTCAAAGTGAAGGGATCCAAATAGGTTTTCATGGTGCTAAATAGTTGCAGAAGTAGGTCCAGGAAAGAATCCTATGTTACACATTTTTTCATCTTTTGGCCAAGTATATTTTCATAATTACTTAAAATGAAGTGTTTCATACATCCCATGACAAAATTACAAGGCTTAATTCTTTCAAGAATTTTGTCCCACCTTATTTGGCTAAGTGTTAGAATTCTTTCAAGATTTTTATTTAAAATGTCAAGAATTCTTTCAAACATTTTGTTTGAAAAAATTTCCTTGAAAGGTCATTTATTTGAAGAGGGTCCTTTAAAAAATTTATGAAGGATATATTTTGGATAATTTGGTCCAAAATATAAATCCTAAATGATTCTTTTCAAGCAAAGTGTCCTATACACTCTTCCCAAAGGGTAATTTTCTTATCAAAGTATCCCTTGTAATTATTTTGAAGGATATATTCTTTGAAAAAGTGGACCTTTTTAGAAAGCTTGAAGGATATCTTTTTCAAGAAAGTGCCCCAAACCTTTCCTCAAAGGGTATGTTTCTCAAGGAAATGGTCTAGAATAAAAGTTTTGAAGAGCACTTTTTCAAGTTCTAAAGGGTACTTCTCCAAAGGGCATATGATCAAGACATGAATTCTTTTAGACATTTCATCCACAAAAATTTTCCAAGGCAAGGATAAGGAAAACTAATTCCTTCATAAAAAGTGTTTTACATAAAGCCTAAAAGAATTATCTAGTAAGAGGTCTAAAATAAATAGCCTATGAAGTTTGTGATCCAAATAGGTGCAAAAATTTCAAGTTTATACTTCAAGAATTAGCCATTTGATTTTTTTTTTAAGTACAATAAGGATCCATAGATGTTAGTTTTAAGCCCCAACAAATGACCATTAAAATTCAAATATCTTGATATAGGTGCATAGACATCAAGTTTAGGCCCTGTAAATAGCTGTTTGGATTTGAAAATTCAAAGACATTCATGTGAATGCCAAAATTAAGATAAAAAAAAATCTATTTGTGTTTAAGTTTGACAGTATATGGGACACCATTTAAGTTCTATGAGATGACAAATGATGGTCATCAAAGTGTCATTTAACAATATTGAGGATGTCAATTTTAGGATCATGAACTAACCATTGGTTTTATAGTGGGTCATCATAGATCAATGGTTGGTGTTTTATCAAGCATCCAAATCTAATGATGAGAAGGAAAAGACAAGATAATGGGCCAAGATTAGATCAATGGTGTGCATTTAATCATGGATTCTAGATCAATAGCATGTAAGTAGGTCAAAGAGTTAGTGAATCTCAAGAATAAAGGCAAGATTGATAAGTGGCATAAACACATGATTTTGGGTAGAAGATTGATGGATCACATTCACTCACCTTAGGTAGATCTAATGGTGTGAGTAAGAGTCAAAGAGTCAAGGATCTGAGTCAATTATCAATGACAATTAGAATAAAGGAGAGCCTAAATGTTTTTGATAGAGGTTAAAAGGTTAGTTGTCAACCAAGGCAAGCAAGCTTGATAGAACTAAGCTCAAACACATTTTAGTTTGATCTAGGAGTAGATATTATGGGATTGGATGGCACCATTGGAGACATACAAAGGTAGATACGTAGACTTCAATGGCCATCACCAAAGCTAATTATATGAAAATGACCTTTCTCCACACTTGGGCATGCATCAAAAAACTAGTCATGAGTAGTTTTAAATTAGGACCAAATTAAATTGACATGACCTCACTATTATAGCTATCATGGGGCATCACAGAGAAGATATTGTAATAATGCAATAGATTAGAGTGACCTAGATCAATCAAGAAGGGTTTGAGTGAGCTTGATTCACAATAGCAATTGTAAAAAAATTTCAAATGGATTTGAACTAGTTTGATTCCTTTTTGATTTCTAAAAACCCCCCTCTCTTTCTTCCCTTATACTATAAGTATAGCCTTTGAGATATTATTTTGCATCCCTCAAGCTAGTATGACTAGACTCTAGCAAAATTGTATTAGACACCTATTTGAGTAGTGAATAGATTATTTTTTAGTAATTTTTATAATATTTATTTAGTTCTCTATGTTTTTTTAATGTGAAAATATGAATGTTATCTTACTTTTGTATGTCAAAACTCAACCTAGGTGCTATAAATCTTCCTTATAGGTCATATAATGTATCTCAGCATTGATCTCTTAAATATATAGTGGACAACCAAACTTAAGTTATTTAACCAAACTTTATTTTCATTTATCCCTAGTCTAAAATAGACCTAAATATGAAGTATTGTTGCATATAAATCATAATAATCATTAAATTATTTTCTTTCATAATTCATTAGTTTGTTAAAAATCCCAAGCTTATGTGTAGGTCTGATAAATTATTGGTACATCACCACAACTTAGAATAGGTTTTATTTTATGAAAAATTATTATCCCTTTTCACCCCAACCAATCTTATATTTATAATAAAAGGTATAAATTTTAAAATTTGAGGAGTTAACCTCATAAAAAATCCTAGAGGTTTGATCTAGATATAGGCAACCCAAAGTCCTAGACCATTCTAATGTTAGTCTAGGTATGGGTCAAACTTGAATGAATATGACCCCTAAAAAGGGTGATGTTTGGATTTATAGAAGTTATGAAGAGTTCAAATGGGGTTGAACACATTCATTTTTGTATGGTCAATCAATAAATATCCATTCAAATGATAAAAGATGGACTATGACAGTCTTTTCTCATGTATGCACGGTCCATATTATGCATTCATTTCCATATGTGTTATTGTGTGTGCATCTATAAGCTATCACAAAGATATGAGCATGGTAAATCAAGGGTTTTATATGATTTCAAAACCCTCATTATGTTTATAAATTTTTAAGATGCCATTACAATCAAGTTTGAATCCAAAAATGGCAGGCAAAATTGGGAAATCAACTTGCATTTTCAATGAATTGTGTTTAGGGACATGTTCCCTAAAACAACAAAATAAAGGTTCAAGTTGTTTCGATGATGTCATAAAAAAATGCATGAAGGACACTTGATGAATTAAAACACATCCACCTTGTATCCCTTATGTAAGGGCAATATCTTGAAAAATGGGGTTGACTGTTTGGTCACCAGGTGGTGAAAATGGGACTATCAAACCTTGCATTTGTTTACTATATAAAGGTAGTGTTTTCTAGAAGATATTATAGTTTCAAGTGACCTTGATGCCCAAGGAAACATAGAAGAGTATATAATCATGAATAGTATTCCTATAAAAGTAAGAGAGATATTATGTTTCTAAGAGCATAAAAGGAGGTTAGAAAGTAAGGTGTTGACCTTCATCAGCACCTAAAGGTACATCCTTACTCAGAAGAGTCACATGCAGCTTGACTGTAGGTGACTCACCAAGCTCATAAAATAAACCTTAGAGAATAGCTAGGCCTTCATAGCATGAATACTTGGAAATTGAAATACATAAATTCTCCATAAGACTCCCAAAATAATTAAGGGATGAAGAGCACTTATTTCAAGGTTGAGTTTCATCTATAAGACCCCAAATGAGTCAATTGAAGTTGATTGTCTATATAAGTGACCTAAGAACATGACTATCTCAAGGTTGGAAAACTATGGTTATAGTTTAAACAAGTCCAAATTTTTGTCAAAAGGCATTAGAGACCTTAATTTAAATATCATGAGGCTCCAACCATGTAATATGTACCTACATGGGTCAACTTCTAAGTAAGAAACTCAAAAAATATAGTCAACATTTGTACTAAGTCAAGAACAAGGTGTATGTGGGGGGTGTTTGGAAAGTTTGAGTGATAATTATGTATGAAAACACTTTAATCATGGCTTTAAAAACCTTGTGATACCCTCACAAAATATAAACAATGTAGAGAAAGGCTCCAAACATACACCTACAACCTTTTTTTAGGCTCAGACTTATTTCTAGAAGATTGATTAGAGATGACCAAATTGTGTATGGTAAGGTTTAATGGTATGGAGGGTTTATTTTCATGATTATCAAATAAGTAATAAAATAATTAATGAGTTTTCAATAAAATAACCATCCTAAGTCATTTACCTATAGCCACCTATTATTTTAGAGAGTGGATTGGAGTTCAAATGGACTTAGGTTTGTTTGATAAAAGGATATAAGTCATTAAGACTAATAACCAAGGTGGACTATGTAGTTAAATTGAAAACCAATTCCAATTTGTTTTCATTAATTATGGAGTAGGTTCAAGCTTTGGAGATGGAAAATGAAAAGGGGTTTTAGTTGCACAGTCATGTTTCCAAGAAATGAGGCATGTGTGTATTAAAGGAAGGAGTTTGGATGTAATGTGGTCCATAAATGTAGATATAACAAGTCTATATTGTTTTTTCAAAATAAAATTATCTTCACAAATGTTTTAGACCTTCTAATATCCCTAGAACACCATCTTTTTGCCTTGTAAGTGGGCACAGTTTATTTGGGACAACATAGTCAACCTATGGTGAGATGGATGCATCAAGTAGTGCCACAAGAGGTATTTGGTGACTAAAAGATTAGAGTGTGGGGTAATTAAAAATATTTATAACATTTCAAAAATTTAGGAACCTTTTGATAAAGCTTAGGACATCTTCACATTCCTTAACATGCAAATAGGCCGATAGTTTGCCTTGTTACATGCATAATCAAGTGGTGAGGTGTGACTTTCTTACCTAAAAATAGAATGTTGTTTATTTTATTTGGTTTTATTTATGGTTAAAATTCAAATGATATGGTACAAGTTTTAAAAGGCCCTTATAGGATTCTTGGAACCCACTAATGCACAAAGCCTATCATACACAATCTTAAATATGATCTAATTGGCTGAATTTTTGGTGTTTAAAGCATGAAATGGATGAAATAAAGGATATAACCTATTATAAAATGTGATGTATGTAAAAATATTCCTAATGGTGGTTATTTTTCCTTTTTAAATTCCTTATAATTCTTATAAATGATTTTTTTAGGCTCTCAGCCTTGTAGGGAAAGAAAAGCCCTAAAACTAGGGTTTTGCCAATTCTAAGAGTTTAAACCCTTATAAATTTATTTAAAAAATTATTCCTACCTTTTTTGACATTATGAAAGTGAGTGAAAAGTTTTTGGTTTGATTAAAGACTATATGATGTGGTTTTTAGACCTAGGGTGTGTTTAAGGGCTAATTAGGCCTAATTGAGGGGAGCCTAATAAAGGAAGTGTGGTATAGGGGTTCAATATGGCCATGAAACTTAAAAATAATCTGTAACTAAATAGAGGGTATCTAAATATACACTTATTTTCTCTTTATCACTTGTACATTTTTTATGCAAGGCAAAAATTAGAAAAAAAGGCTACAAGACTTAAGAAACCATTGGGGGCCTTGTGTGTGGAATGGAGGGGTGAAGTGTGTTTTGGAACATCTATGGGTTGGATAAGATGTTAATTCACCTTCCAAAATCATCTACCAAATAATAGTGTTCCATAGTTGAGAGATCATCTTCAGATTGAAGGAACTTAATTTAAGGACAAGTTCCCTAAAACACCAAAATAGAGGTCCTAGCCTTTTTTGAGGAGGTCAAATAGCAATGTTTCAATGGTTTTATATGAATCATAAGTGTCCCATCATGAATCCATTATATATATGTATAAATTTATAGGATAAAGTGGGTATATGACTAAGATAGCATGATGTTTAAAGGCCTCCAAGTTGCACATTTGTCTTTAAAGTTTGGCAGTGCTCTCTACAGGTTTTGAACTTTAAAATGTCCTTCACATTCCAAAGTTGAAATATGAAGGTATAGGTTCATGTTTGTGTGACCATATAAGGGTGAAGAGGACACCATAGGTTTAAAGGTCATCAACAAGAGTTGAAATGTAATATATGGACTCATAATACCCACCTATAGGTAAATTGCTCTCAAAAGCTCACCTACAGTTAAGTAGTGGTTTTGGAAATCAATACATCTTATGGATAATGTTTTCATTTAAATTTAAGGAGTGAGGAAATGGCATATATGTGACATCATAAATCAAGTAAAAACACCTTGGATTACCATGTTTATAATAGTATCATTTAAATATGGTAACTTACAATCATTATCCATACACTCATCATGAAAAGTATAGTCATACCACAATCCATTTTTTAATGATAGTCACCTTCAAGGGTTAACATCACCTAAAAATGCATGGTTGAATACAAGAAATCAATTCAAGGCATAGGGTCCTAACTCAATGTTGTTTCAATCATAAAATAACAAAACAAAGGCAGCCTTAGGTGTTCTTGAGACCATCTATAGGTCTACCCTATCTCAAGGAAGGCTTACCTTGAATTTTGAAGGATCCCCTAGGCTACTAGGATTTCTTGATTAACAAAGGTCTTAGTAGGCATGAGGATTGCTCAGATAGCTTAAGGAGCTAAGGTAAAAATAAAATTCAACCTTGAAGGATAAGAGGTACATTATACACCTATATTGCATAACAAGGATGAACCTACAACAATATTAAGGGCCTCTTGGAGGTTGGTTTGGGCTTGATCACCATGTTCATTTAGTGAATAAACCTACACCTACAACAGTCTTTCATGAACACATAGTCAAGAGGATGGGAGGTTTATGATCAAGTGTTAATTTTGAAGGTTTTGGCATGGTCAAGAAACTCCTCATGAGGCATGATAGAATACTTCATGAAGAGAAAGATAGATATATCTCTCAAAATACCATCTAAATTCAAATTCACCTTATAAATATTCCCCCTATAGCCCTAATAGACCCAAAATATGCACCTGCAACTAATATAATCACAATGTTGTTTTGATCAAGACAACTATGTTCTTTGATATGTAATTTAGGAAGATTATTGAGTTTGTAAATTGGATTATTGTGATATAGATAGGTTTATGAGCATTTTTCCCATTATCAAAGTCCTCTAGACATCTTACACTAGTCCCTATCTTTTCACTACGTATAAACCACTCACCTACAACTATATTAAGTACATTAGAAGCTAATCATGGTGATTGGAGTGAAAATAGACTATCATTAAGAATTTTCATTATTAAAAAGTTGAGGATGTCTTAGTGACCTAAATGGACAATCATATGGAGGGGATTCCATACACAAGCAAGCAAGAATCTAATGCTCAAGTGTCACCTATAAGTTACTCTATAACTCATATTTGGATGGTCAAAATGAGCAATGTTTTAATATAATGGAGGCCCAAATTTAGATAATGACCTTGATGCATGAATATGTCTCAAATGAAAAATGATAAGGAATTTATTTACAAGGAGATAATATTATATTCCTTAGTCAAACCATAGTCAAGGATGAAACACATGGTTTTATGTAAAGCATAGTCAATTAGCCCTATCAGAGCCTTTATATGCATTATGAATGTAAAATAAATAGTTTTAGAGGGTTGAATTAGTGTAAAAAGACCTATGAGACACTAAATAAGGTACCTCCAGGTCATTCCTTGAAGGCTATGCTCAAGAGATCCATATAAGGCATGTTACAAACCTCTAAGGGTTAGACCAAGCATCCAATCTCCAAACCCTACATGTACAAACCAGGTGAAATGAAGGTCTAATCACTCCATGTGAAAAAATAATGAGTGATGATGATGAGGTTAAAAAAATTATGCTATGCCTCCACCCTCATGAACACCATCAAATTCACATAAAGACACCACCTACAATAATCAACAAGGAGGAACTATAGTCAACATGATAGTCATAAGGGTTTATTTAAGGTTTGGCATATGAAATTGGTTTCATGGTCAAGATGTTGATATGAATGCATCACATAAAATATAAATTAGGTTTTAATCCTATCAATATGCTTAGGGTTATGCTCTCTCACCTACAACCTCCTTAAAGAAGTAGGCCTATCTTTGAAAGGTAAAGAATTGTTCCTATGCACAGTGATATGCAAGGTAATATGAGATGAGATTTAATGATAATTTATGACAAATAAGTTATCTCAAACCATAATTTCATCAAATTTATACACCTTAAAAGGGTTGTTCCTACGGTGATATAATGTTTGGTTTCTCTCTCATAGTCATAGACAAACAAGATTCACTCAATAACCTTATCTAAATCAGGTGAGATATATGAATAAATAATTAAATAGAATGTATTCATTAATTATTAAAATAAAAATCATCTTATTCTATTTCAAACCAATTCAAAGGGAATAAAAATGTAATTGTGAATTTTGACCAAGTAGATATGTGTCACTAGCTTTTGCCAAAATGGACCTACAAGCCAAAATATGTAGGATCCAATCACAAAATTTAGTAAAGAGGATTATTATGATAAAATATACCCATTAAAAATATTTTTGTGGATTTTTTATAATGGTAACTATTCAATATTTTTGTATAGTCATCCCTATCTCAAATCATAGTCAACATTGGAGCATACCTTGGAGGAATTGGCTAGTTTATGGTATCTAGAAGTTGAATCAAAGCAAAAAATTTGGTAAGTATGGTATCCATGACCTAAAAAATCATACCATGACATAATAAATGTTATATAAAGAGTTAAACTTCCTAATATTTTGACACAACCCCTTTGTAGTCAAGAAGGCAACCATTGGAGACCAAATGAAGTTTTGTCAATTATAGGTGCCAAGAAGGATTTTAGGCCTTGAAAAGGTATTAAAGGGGTATAATATGATGTTATAAACATATATTATTCTATATAATTGATCACATTCATGGGTTTCATGCAAAATTTTGAAGAAATACAAGTTTTGGCATGAAGGAAGCATGTACGCAGCTCAAGGTAAATTATGATAAAAGGGGTCTATAGGATAAATTACACATCCAAAATACTTTAAACTTTGTAATATTATTCATAATGACCTTATATATATATATATATATATATATATATATATATATATATATATATATATATATATATATATATATATATATATATATATATATATATATATATATATGTATGTATATATGTATATATATATATATATGTATATATATATATATGTATATATGTATATATATATATATATATATATATGTATATATATATATATATGTATATATATATATATATATATATATGTATATATATATATATATATATATATATATATATATATATATCTTTGGATGTTCCTATGAAAAATTTAATGGATCTTTATTTTGTCACAATCCCCCCTATGTCTCATAATGATCACTATTCATGAAAGCATATTTTTTAGAGTTTGAAGGTGTGGTTGAAGGTAAAAATATTATGGGAGTGTTTTAAAATTATTTTAATATGTTTTTAATCCTTTTAAACACCTTTAAATAGTTTTTACACTCCAAACTTCATCTAAACCCCACATGTAAGTTCAAATCCCCATAGGCAGTCCTAAATGCACAAAAGGTAAAGTTGAGTTTTGATCATTTTGAAAGGTGTTATGAGATGTTTTAGGTTACAAAAATATGTTTTCAATAAAATAATATTATTTTAAATGTCAAGTTGGTCCTTTGAATAAATTTGAGTTTTTCAAGCCTAAGACACCCAATTTTAGCCCATCTTTAGATGCTCATTTCTTTCATACCATGAAGAGTTTGGCCAAGGGATCCTAGTATTTTTTGAGTACCAATATTTAATTGAAATAAATTATGGATTTTTTTTTGGTTAAGGGCTTGGTTTTTATTAAAAATTTCTAAGAGTGTAAGCATGTCTAAAATGCTTACAAACCCTACAAGCAATCATCTTTACATGTGTATCTTTTCATAAATTCTACATGGGAGTAAAATATTCTCATAGGTGTTGAAGGGATAAATTTAATATAAATAAATGTTAATAAGTGTTGGAATGGGTGTCTTCATTGTATTAATAATCATCTTGAAGGTGAGCCTACTTGAGCTTACAAAGGAAGTTTTTGACCAATTTTGTATTTCTAGACTCATAGGTCCATCAAATAGCCTAAAATTTATTGGAAACAACCTAGAGTGTGTATATTAATCCTTTAAACTCCTTAACAACCTATTTTTTTATAAGAATATGGCATGTTTGGGTGCCTAGGAGGACCAAAATGGCTTAAAAATTGCTTACTTTTGTAGGTTAACAAAGAAATAAATGGTATAAAATCATGTAATAGGTATAATGGGACCTAAAAAATAATTATATGTCACTTTAATCTCTTAAAAATATTTTTTATGGTGTTTTATTGAGATGAAGGATCAAAAATCTAGTTTTTTTACATTATGTGAAATGTTGCAGGTTTAATGGTGATTTCCACCATTATTTCAGGAATTAAATGTTTTACAAACATTAATTTTATTCATCATAAAAATTATATATATGTATATAATTATTATATAGGTCCATAATGTTGGGAATTTATTGAGCCAAACATAGATTTAATTCATGTACAGATTTGAGCACAGAGAATCTACAAAATAATTTAACACACAAATAATATTCTACTAATATTAAAAATATATAGGAATATTATTCCTATAACTTCTCCCATATTTTCTATCACCCAAAACCTATAATTAATAACACACTGTTAAGATATATTATTATAACTATTAACAATATATCACAACATATATATTCTAACTATTACAAACTTACCATATTAACCATATGGTTATAACCAACCTATAACTATTATTTACCTCTCGATAAATTAAATAGTTACTATTTACCTTTCACTAAATACCAAAACTAACATGATGTAAAAGCTAAATTCTTAACATTCACCCCCATAGTTTTTACATGGTGTAAAATCATTCACACTCTTATCTATAGTATGCTCACCTCTTATAGCATGACAAACTATGTGGCTCATGGCCTTGATATAAAGAGAGTCTCACTCCTCCCATGGTTTTACATGTTTACCATAAACCTTAACATGAACATGACCCATCAATTGTTCACCTCGTGTGGTTTTTTAGATCTCTACCATAAACCCTTTTATGATCAATGAACTGACTTACATTGGTGTTTTCTATTTTTTACAATGTTTTCACCTTAGGGAATCATTTTTGGAATTTTCACACAAATTACATATCTTGAAAAGTAATATTATTCTATTCTTATTCTAAAAAACACACACATAAGTCACCAAAACATTGATGTGGCCCCATCATTAGTGACTGATGAGAGGTCACTAAAAGACCTCCTTCCTTCATGTATCCTTCAACCTCTAGTGTATAGCTCTTTACTAAGTTTGTATGTTGTGTATACACTATAAAACTACACACAATGGTTCTAGATGTTGAAACACCCTTGATTCAGACCATTACCTAATCTCCCATCATGACCCTAAGTCAATTTAGCTAACTAGATAAACTAACTCACTAACCTACCCTTTTTACCCAACTTAACCTTTGACACTTGACCATTGACAGTCACCTCAACTATTGATAGTCACCTTGACCATCGATGGTCAAGTCCTTACCACCTAGACACTCAAACTCAGTTTGTGTACATTGAAACACATCACAATTTAATTCATGCAATGAGCTAACACATCATGAATTAAATTTTATGTAATGAGTTTCACCTCTTCTAAAACCTACACCTCCATCTCTTTTACCTATAAAAGAGAGGACTATGAGATGAAAGGGGATCCATGAATTCAACAATCAAGCATTCATCTATCAAGCAACTATAAGCCATTAGGAGGTATCAAAATTATTTTTAGGTTCTCCCTTTAGCAAGTTAGTAGCTATGATAGAGACCTAAACCTTTGCTAAAATTATTCTCCAAGAAAAGTACCATTACTCTGCCAAAATTATTCTAGGATCAGTTGCCAATTATCAAGAAACAAACTAGGTATATTTCATATTCAAGTTGTTTATTTGGTATGAACAAACCTCTACCTTACCCAAGCCCCTCAGCATAACCTCTTCTAACCCCCTAACCTTAACTAGATCCCTAAAATAATTATTGGTTCCCTTTCTACAACTTGAACTAGACTCTTTTTTGAATGTACCCAAAACCCATAGCAACTATTAATGGTCACCCTGATCACCAACGATCACCTAACTATCGATGGACAACATAACTATCGATGATCACCCTGACTGCTAATGGTTATTGTGGTAAAAAATAATAGCAAGTTATTTATATCTACCTACCCTCAACCAAATTTTTCTTTATTTGTCCCTACCTGTTCATAGAGACCTCACTTATTTTTTGAACCCAACCTAGCCTATTTAACATTAGTATTGACCCATTGTTCACTATAATTAGTCTATTTCCTTTACCAATCATTTATTTCTTCTTGTATTATCTTTAAATATTTTCTATCATGTGATGCAAGAATATCATCTTTATTTCTTTCAATTTAACTATTTTAAGAGTGTGGATTGATAGCCTTCTAGTAAGCTCATGCTTCTTGGATCTAGCTTACACTAGGTAATCCACCTTACTATCCATCTAACAACCCCTTTATAATAGTGTTTTCTTATCTATAGGTAAATCTTCCCAAGACAAAGAGGAGCTCTTTATGATCATCTAAATCATGCATGCATAAATAAATAGGTTCTTCTACCATACCCTTATTACTAGTTTCTTACTTATTCTTTCCTAAGAAATGAATAGAAATTGAGAGAAACATTCTAGCATGCTCGATCCCAATAGCATCTAGGTTCCCTTTTCTTCCTTATTCTATGCTCATATAAAGAAATCAAAATTTATTTTAGGTATAAAATAAACCTTGCATACATTGATTTCTTGCATATTTATCTCATTTAGTTAAATTATAGGCAAAGTAATCAATCATAGTTTCACTTCTATATCACACACTATACCAAACCACTTAAATCAATCAAAACATAAAAATAATTGACATAAGGCCCAACTAGGGTTTCATCTCCTAGTAAATGTTCACCCTTTAGATATCTTACTTGGAGTTAATTACAAAGAAGATAACCAAAACTCAGCTCTCTGGTTGAGTCTAAACTCTATAAATTGGTATATAATGGTTAAGTACCTAACATCCTTATCACTACAGTGTGTGAAGTGAGGGGTTAGGACCCAATACCAGCCATGTATTGATTTATAACATAGATCCTTTGAAAAGCCTTAAACACCTGAAACCAACCATAAACTTCTTTTTAGTACCTATTTTACAAACCAATTTCTTCTTCACACTTTCCAACTAAGGCATAAGCTAAAAGCAAGATAAAAGGTACCCTAAGATTTTAAACACACTCTAGTGTATGTTTTTATTTCCTTGAGATATTTTCTCTTGTTTGAGTTGTGAGATTTTCTTTATTCCTCTATGTTTCTCATATGGTTTTTACTAGACAACAAGTGAGAAATCAAACCAACCAAGAGCCACCTTGCTCTTCTTCTTCCTCCATGAATTATACCTCAAATGTTGAGGGTTCTCCCCATCCTTATACTCCCCCTACCATGCCTCGAATAGTTTCCCAAGGTGAGGTAGATTTTTCCACCTTCTTGGATAACAAAACCATGGCCATCCAACATTACCTCAACACCTTATCTCACCACACCCTTGCTTCATTTTCTCCTAGTGATCCACCTTATGGAATGACTCCCCATCTTATGGTATCCACTACCTCTACCCAAACTATGATTACTAAAACATATTCCTCCACAAATAACCCATTTACTACCTCTACCCAAACTCAATTAAACAACCCAACCAATGACTAAAAACCCCCTACACCAACCAACAACACCTCCCACATAGGGACAACCCAACATATTGTTACCCATACTCTACCCACCATGGGGATATATTCTACCCATATCACCACCATTTCCCTTATCACTAGCAACCCACCAATCTCTACCCCACTTCAAAATGAGGTTCTCTCTATACCTTCTACCTTTATACCTATCCATACTAGAGTTATTACTTGCCCCCAACCAGCTAACCCATCATACCTCTAACCCAATCCATATCAATTCCCTAATCTACCAATCCAATCATACCTCCAAACCAACCCACATCAACCCCTCAACAAATACCTATGACACCATACCCACACTATGTTCCTAATCCACAAGGATACATAGTTTCACCTTCTACCCAACCTCTTGTGCCCATTAACCCTTATGTGGCATCATCAAAACCTTTAATGACCACATACCAACATGTGTAATATTCTCAACCTTCTACCCATTATCCATATATTACATCCACCCAACCTCAACAAAACTTACCAAACAATTATGGAACTACACAACCCTAAACAAATTTGGTCAAAATGTTGATGGACAAAATGACCAATCTAGAGTCATCTATCTCTAGGGCTCACAACCTCTTTCCTTATGACCAAATATGTAATTAACCTATTCACCCATCCATTCTTATCCAACCTTACCCTCATTAATTATAACTACCCATAATTTCTAAGTTTCAAAGCAAGGAACACCCTCAACAACACCTACAATCATTTTGGCATTCTTGTTACTTGATCACCTATGATGATGCCCTCCTCTTTTGAAACTTTCCTATGTCCTTATCTAGACCAACATTAAATTGGTATAGTGCTCTCATTAAATACTCCATATTTTCATTTTCCCAATTTTCCCAAACCTTTTTAGACCACTTTTCAATCAATATATCTAAAAAGGTCTCCATCACCAACCTCTACTCCATCAGGCAATTTGATGATGAATCAATTTCTGATTTTGTAGCTCGATGGAGAGGTCTTATTGACTAGTTATCTTTCTCTTTATCCCAACCTAATTTGATTGAAAAAAATTATTAAGCTTGTACCAAACAAATTTCCCCCACTCTATAGGTTTAGAACTTTAGAACCTTTGACAAGGATTTCACCATGGCACACAAACTATAAATCAAAGAGATCGATGAGGGGAAGTTAAAACTAAGGAATAAAAACTCTAGCTTCAAATCTAATGACCCTTCCCCATCCAAAACCACCAACCAATCAAACTACCCTAACACCAAACCAAAGGTAGTCATAAACATGGTTGTCCTTAAAATAGCCCCACCTCCTATTGTCAACCAACCCAACCAAACCAAATCCTCTAACTCCTCCAATAAATAAACCCAAAATCAAAACTAGGATACCCCAAAATAATATACCTTATTAGAGGAGTCATATGCTTCATTTTTGGATAAGTTTCTCAAAGATAACATCATACAGCTTCCCCCATCAAACCTCTACAATTCGATGCTTCTCACCCTATGCCCACTTTGTATAATAAGAATGATATTTGTACCTTCCACCATGTCATTAGACATGACATTAGTAGGTGTAATACCTTCAAGACCATTATCCAAAACTTGATTGATAAAGGGTAATTTGCATTAGACAATCCCAATGCACCCCCAAATTATTCACTCAATATCTTTCAACAACCTTTTCCATATCATGCCCCTTCTACCAACCATAATGACAATAAACCAAAATCATCTCACACTCATGAGTTCCATATGGTTAATTTTATTATCAGTGAACCTATCATTAAGGAAACCATTACCTCAACTACCTCTTTCTCCACTCCACTTGTTAAGGTGGTAGAATCACCTTCCATTCTTTTGGATACCCAAACAAAGGAAGAAACAACCTCCTTTCCTTCAATTTATGAGATAAAAAACTTACCTACCTCTCCTTTGATATAAATACCCGAGGAAACCATTTCCATCATACCTTCCTCCCCCACCATGGAATCACCCACTCTGTCTTTGGAAACCATTCCACAAGGAGAGATTACCTTATCTACTCTTTCCACGGAGAAAAAATATTCCAAAATCTTAGTTTATTTCATAAGTATAAGGATGAATAAACCATTACCTTACCTCAACATATGGGCCTAATCTTTGAATATGATGCCCAAGGAACCAAACCAATTTACAAACCCTTCTCTAGACTGGTCCAAAGCCTAAAATTCTCTTCTCAACCCAATATGGATCAAACCACATTTTGACATTGTCTTGGGCTCCCCTATTAAAATAAACATGAACCTTTAACCTCACTTTCATCTACCATTAAACCTATCATCACCTCAATCCCTTCATCAAACACTTCTCCCTCCAAAACCATGGGGGAAGCATCTAAACCATCTCCATCTAAAATCATTAAATCAACTTACACATGTTTAACCAAAAGCCATAAATAAATTAGGGATACTTTCTAATATTAGCCTCATCCACCCATATTTAAAGTTGGATTTAAACCCACCTAATCCACCAAAAAAAACTTCAAACAAACCAACCAAGAAGGTGAAGCCACTGAAACTCCTCCCTAAAACTAGAACCATACCACCTCCTTCCCTCTTACCTTCTATATTGGGAACTCATCCTTATTCCATATTTGGAGCTTATCCTTATATAAATAAGGTGAACCCTACCAAACTTACCTAAATAAAACTTCCTCCTTTTATTATACCTTTACTTTCCCCCCCTCTAAAACATAAAACTCCCCATCATTTTTAGACAAACTATCTACCTCTACCTTCTCACCTATATCCAAACCTTCATCATATCAATCATCCACCAAAAAATCTTTAACCTTTAAATATTACACCTAAAAACCACCCAACACCAAACAACCCCAATCAAACCCACCTAACAAAACCATTCTACCTTCCATAACTCTCATGGTGAAACCTACTTCTAAGAAGGATCCCACACTAAAAACTAATAGCCCATCACTCATATCACCTTTTCTCAAATCTTATTTTACCATTTTAAAAAAAAAATTACAACCCTATTCCTTAAACCTACCACCTATAAAACCTTTTAAACCTTCAATTCCTAAACCATCTTGGTTCAATGACAGTTTAGTTTGCTCATGCCATAAGACACCTAGACATAACATAGAGAAATGCAAAGCTCTCCAAGTGCTTGTCACTAACTTATGGGATGAGGATGATATATTATTATATGAACCTCTCTTGATCCCATTACCAACCTAACCACCAAATGAACCTATCCAACACTTACCTACTCCCCTACTCTCACCCAAGAGTGAGGAGGAATCAAAGCAGCCTTCTAGTCCAATGCTTCCCCTCATCCACACCATCCATATGGTTACCTAAACTTGGGCCCAACCAGAGTATAAGGGAAAGGCCAAATTTTCCATTCCATGGATATATCTTTCTACCCCTCAAACTTATAATAGTATTCAAGCACCATTACCTTCACCTTCACCAAAACCCAAAATATCCATTTTGGGTGCATCTCCTTCTAACCCTTCTAAATCTATCCAACGATTAGTTTTGAAACTTCACCAAACACTGGTGAAGATAAGACTATATGAAATAATAAAAACCTTTCCCCATCACCACAAAGCATTGATAGAGGACCTATAATCTATAGAGGTCTAACATAAATACCCTCAACCTCTTACAGCCTTTGTCATAACTTTGCATCTTTCTACCCTTGTCACATTTAAGGATTCATAAATACTTTTCATTTATCCTAAATATCTTGATCCTCCCCTCTTCATCATTGCATACATCAATAAAACCCACATCAAAAGGGTGATGATTAATGGGGGAGCTAGTATTAACATTATCTCCTCTCATGCTTATGATGAACTCCAGCTACCAAAGAATATCATGTCAAAAACCTCAATGGTTCTCCATTAATTTAATTATAATATGGATACAACCTTGGGAACAATCATCCTCCACATTCAATTGGAACCTCACATGATTCCAGAACTCTTCTATGTTGTAGAAGGTGAGTTTTAATACATCTTGCTTGGATTTCCCTTCGATCCATACCATGAGTTGTGTCCTATCCACCTTGCATTGATGTGTCAAGTTTGAATACAAGGGTCAACTCATCACTATACAAGCTAACCCTAGTCCCTTTGCATCTTGAAACATGACATATCAACCCATTGATATTATTCTTCCCCACTCATCTACCTCACTACCAATAAATAATAAATCCACCCCTACCATTGATAAAGCTTCAACTAGTTAGTATATCCCTTCTTCTCATATCCCCATAGAAGACCCCTTGGAACATACGTTCCAACATCTCTCACTGGGAGAGTATCATCTTTTGGCCTTGGATGCCTTCCCTACTCCTCAAGAGAATGGAGACCTTGACCATGATCCTAATTATGACCCCAATATTGAAATCATCATTCCTTTTAAGATTCCCAACCACCAAATGAATTTCATCTATGGGGGACATGATCATCTACTTCTTACTCCTTCCACCACCTCTTTTATTTGACATTTTACCTTTGATTTCTCCTATTTGGATAAACCAAAATTTTCCAAATTATACCTACATAGGTGGAACTAGAAGGGTTTTTGCCTAGGCCATTATGAACATGGACCCTATGAGCTACCCTTGATCAAAACCCAAAATCCTCATGATGTATTTTGCCTTAGGTTCATCCCACTAGAATAACCCATTGATCTACCCAAAACCATCACCACCATCAAGGAGGACATTTCATCCTCACCAACCCCATCTCTTTCTAAGTCTAAGGATTTCAAGACCATCCCCTCTAGCATTTTATTTAGTCAAAATCATTATTTTAGGCCCCTTAACCTATCAAAAAGATGGCTAAGGTAAAACCTTTCCTCTAATTCATCCTAAAATGGTAGAAAATGATTCTCCTTCCATTCACACCATCCAACATCAAGATGATGATTCCATTCTCACCTATCTTGGTTTGGGGGATTATTTTTCTCCATAAATCCCTTCTTAAGAACTAGACCATGTTTAATGAATCCACCATGGATATCAACTTGGGTACTTAGGTAACCCTCACATTATAAAGATTGGTTAATCTTTAGGCTCCTCAGAGTGATAAGATTACCCTTCATTCCTTCATGATATAAGCATAGAATTTTCTTGGTATTATTAGGATATGTCTAGAATCAAACCTTCCATTACTCTCCATAACATTAGCATCCATCTTGAAGCTAAGCCTGTTAGGCAAAAGCTTTTTAGGATATACCCTCATATCATTTTTCTAGTCAAAGAAGAGCTTCAAGTCCTCTTGTCTATTAATTTCATCCAACCCATTAACTAACCCCAATGGGTTTCCAATATCATCCCATCACCAAACCCATAGGGGGAATTTGCCTTTATATTGAATTTTATGACATTAATTTTACTTGTCATATGGATGACTTCCCTTTGCCTAGCATAAACCAACTTCCTGATCTTTCAACCAACCACGAGATGTTAGCTCTCATGTATGGTTTCTTAGGATATAATCAAATCTGGATTACCCTTAAGGATCAACATAAGACTTATTTCATCACCCCATGGGGAACCTTATACTATAGTGTCATTCCATTTGGTTTGAAGAATGTTAAATCAACCTACAAATAGGTAATGACCTACATCTTCCATGATCTCATTCACAAAATCATAAAGGACTATGTAGATGATCTCCTTGGGAAATCCAAATATTAGAAGGATCATCTAGACATTCTTAAAATTATCTTTGAGTGCCTAATCCACTTCCATGTCTGACTTAACCCTAAGAAATATGTTTTTAGGGTCCTATCTATAAAGCTTTTTAGCTTTATCATCTCTCTTAGAGGAATTGAAGTAGACCTTGCCAAAGTTAGAGAGATCCTTAGCATGCTACCTCCAACCCACCTTAATAAATTCCATAGCCTATAGAGGAAGCTCCAATCCATTTATCACTTCATCTCTTAGTTATCAAATAGATGTCAATGCTTTCACCATCTTCTAAAGAAAGATACATATTCTAAGTGGACTAATGAATATCAATAAGCCTTTGATTCACTCAAAGAGTACCTTCTTTCTCCACTTGTTCTTAACCCTCTTGAATAGGACCAAAACTTCTACCTTTATATCTATGCCATTGACCATTCCTTAGGGGAAATTATCACTCACTATGATGAACAAAATAAAGAGAAAGTTATTTACTATATAAGTAAAACACTTATAGAATATGAGACTTGGTATAGCCATACTAAAAATCTTTACCTTGATTTAGTCTTTATGGCTACCAAACTTCATCATTACCTTATCAATCACAAAACCTTTGTAATCACCCACACTGACCCACTCAAGTACATGCACTCTAAACCATACCAAAACTAGTGTATGGCTAAGTGGCTCATGATCCTAGCTGAGTTTGACATTGAGTTCCTACAGTAGAAGTTGATTAAAGGGCAAGTTATTTTTGATCAATTGGATGAAGCTCCTTTTCTAGACAACCAACCACTTCTTACATTTCTTGATGAGTCCAACATGACTCTTTCTCAAGAGGACATCACCTACCAAATGACCATGTTTTTTTATGGCTCAAAATGCCAGCATGGTGGGGGTGTCATATTTTTTCTCATTCCCCTCAGTGTGAACCTCTTCCTCTTTCCTTCAAACTTGATTTTGAGTATACCAATAATATGGTTTAGTATGAATCCCTAGTAATAGGCCTCCAAACCACTCTTGCCTTTGGAGTTAAGATGATTAGTGTCTTTTTCAATTCCAAACTTATGGTCAACTAAGTCAATAGATTCTACCAATATAATAATGATGTTTTATAATGGTAAAAACTAGTAAATATACTCTTAGCATCATTTGATCATTACCTTATCTAATCTATTCCATGATCTACCAAAAAATTTATGGATAAAATGGCTTCCCTTGATTCCCATTTCCCATCATAGCCTTCCAATTCCAAGATCTTTGTCACCATTCATCATTTTATCACACCTTCTTATATCCAATTGGACCTTCCTACCATTTTTAGTGTGGAGGAATATACATCAAACATTTGGTATGAATGAACCTTTGACTACCTCAACCTTGGCATCATTCTTCCTAACCTCTCTAGGAATACCCTAAGAGCCTTTGTTTAGAGTACCTCTCATTATACCATACTATGGGGAATCCTCTACAAACATGGTTTTTATGGCTTCCTTCTCTATTGCCTATATAGCCATGAACTTCCCATGCTATCAAGGAAATGCATGATGGGATATGTGGGGGAAACTTTAGTGGTCTAGCTATTATTAAACATATCCTTCACCTTGGATACTATTAGCCCACCCTTAACTAAGACTAATGGGATTATGTAAAGAAGTGTGTTAAATTTCAACAACATGCCAATTTACATCATGCATCAGCCCATGGACTCCAAGTATCTAAGGACTTTTGGCCCTTATTAGAATGGAGAATAGATCTCGTTAGGTAAATCAGTGCTCATTCTTCATAGTGGAACTACTCCATCATCACTGCCACTAAGTATTTCACAAAGTGGGTGGAATTTATTCCTCTCATCTCACTCAAATTGAAAACTATTGTCAACTTCATCAATCATCTGTCATTTTGGTGTCCCCTACAAGATCATCGATAATGGAAAATCTTTCAAAAACAAAAAATTCCAAGGTCTTTGTGATGAATTTAGCATTAAGTTAAAAATTTTGTCACCTTAACTTGCACAAGAAAATAGATAGGCAAAATCCTCTAATAAAATCCTCAACAAAATATTAACCAAAGTGGTCAATGCTTCAAGTTAGGATTGGTACTTGCACATCCCTTTCACTTTATGGGCCTATTACACTAGTATTTGAACCTTTATGGGTGCTACCCATTTCTCTTTGGTCTTCAAATCAGAGTTGGTTTTACCACTTTAAGTCTAGATTCCCTCTCTTTAAATATCCTTATAAGACATCATTTCTAAAAGTGACTATCATCAAGTGCATCTAGCACAACATGAGCTACTTGATGAGTGCCACCTAAAAGTGCTTAACCACCTTCATGTTTACCAATAATTAGTTAAGTAAACCTATAACAAGCACCTTAAAGAGTGATAATTTAACATCAGAGACTTCATCCTAAAGGAAAATCAACATGTGACCAATATGGAGAAAAGCAAGCAATGCAAATTTGATTTTAATTATCTTGGACCCTACATCATAACTCACAAGTATGGATCATGAGCTTATCATTTGTCTTATTTTTAAGGCAAACCAAAACATGAGACTCTTAATGCTTCATATTTGCATCTTTTATTTTGTTAAATAAGGATCAAACTCACCTTTTGTCTAACTTAAGCTTGTCCCTTGATTTATGATATTTTCACCTTCCTCACACCTTCAAATCATCCCCTTGAGGATAACCAATGAAAACATAGAACCATGTGATTAACCATAATAATCATATCCTAATACTAAATATAGGTACCATGGCTCTACCCATGTCATGGTTCTCCTGGATACTTTTCATCCCTAAATTAGATGGAATCCCATGGTCATTGTCTCTCAAAACCACCTCTTGTACCTATCATTAACCTTCTTGTGCTCTAGGTTTTAACCTCATAAATGTAAACATCTAAGCCTATATAGACTCATCCATGTTTAACCTATCATTAAAATAATTTGGGATACCTAAATATCACTTGGGTCAAATATCTATAGCATGTAGACTGCTCCCTTTAAGAATAGCTACCCAAAACCTAAATTTCTTAAAAGATAGATTGCTCCTTTGGTGGATAGCTACCAAAATAAACAAACCCAAACTTAGACAATGCCTTGGAAGGATGGCTAAGTCAATTTTTTCAAATAAATCATTTAAATCTTCCTACATCGATCAGCTCCACAAACTTATCAAAATAAAGCAATAATAGACCTTATATCGAAATCAAGAACATGTTATCCCAAGAAATTTGTGATTAGCTTTCATATATATAGCATCAATAAACTCCCTCATCAATCCATATACACCTTGCATTCAAAAATTGACTTTTCTATTAAGGTTATTAGGTCACCTATAGAAGGGGAAAACCAACCCTTAAAATGTCTTTACCAAACTTCTTCACACCACCTATCACCTATCTCCCCTTTGTACCATTTACAAATTAATGGATTCAAAGCTTACATGACCTGATGTGATCAAGACACCTTTTTATCACCTAATGTATGCTAATGTGAATAATTTGAAAGGTTTATGTTCCTTAAGCCAATCTAACTTTGGGTTTTATTTTGTCTTTTTCCAATGAAGAAACAGCATGCCTCCTCCTTATCCTTTCATATTTGGTTCATGTATTCACTTAGAAATATGTCTCATGATTCTCACCTCTTTTTCCACACTTATTTTTTTATCTAAACTTACTTTATGTGCCATCATCAAAAAAAATAACTATGAATAATAAAAAAACCATAAACATCCCGTATCCATAATCATAAACATCATAAACAAAACATCAAATCATCCTCATCATGTACAATCATTTACCATAAAAATCATAACCAATTACAATAATATCATAACCATTTATCAAAACATCATCACATAATCATAAACATCATAAACAAACCTCAAATCATCATAATCATGTATAATAATTCATCATAAACATTATCCATAAAAACCATAAACATTATCCATAATCATCACATGCCTAAGCTAATGAGTCTACATCTCATAAGCATATAAACATTTAAACCATGAACCATAAAATAACATCTATATATCATCATCACATCATATACATCATGTCTCATTAAAATAAAATAGTACATATAGTCATGTGCATCTTTCTCTCTCTCTTAAACATATACATCTCACTGCATCAGCTTATATGCTGGTATCAAAATCATATGCATCTATACATATCATATCATAAACTATTCCCTTAGGGCACCACTACCACCTGGTGCCTACCACCTTGAGGTGCTTGCCTATCCACCCACTGAAGCAACCCACTAACCTAGATTTGTTACACTTGTACCACATACTAAGTTGGTTTTTTACTCGCCCCATTAGGGCTCCTATGGATAAGTTGCTCAAAACCAAAGCCTAGGGAAAAACCCCCAAAATACCCTCCCCAAATCAAAAACAATTTGACAAAATTAAACTAAAAACTACTAAAATCAACTAATCTAACAATGCAATGCAACCCCTACCTCATTCTTCAACTATCATGAATGAGGGATCCTAGGTCCCACTACCTAGTTGCACCCCAATCTACCTTACATCCTTAGTCCAACACTAGTCAACTTAGAAATCAACTCCACCCAATCAACAACCACCTCATTAGTACTCTCACACAACATGCCAAATTCACCAAGTGCACATGAGTTAAGAGAGTTAAAATTACATGCCTTTTTTACTTTTTATCCTTCATGATTTTAGGGTTTCCCTTGACTGTCGATGGTCAGGATGACCATTGATGGTTGATTTTGAGACCCCTAATTATCAATGGTTAGGATCTCCTCTTTTCAAAAAATTTGCACCTACATACCCTAGTGCCTACCTTTTCGAGATTTCCTTCTCTCCCTACCCAACCAATTGCATCTACCTCAATTTTGGCCATTTTTAACTCAACTATTGCATATTTTGAAACAACCTTGCCTTGGTCCTTTTGACCACATCGACCAACCTTACCATGTTAAACATTTAAATTTTCACCACCTAGTGTACACCAAACCATTTTTGTTTTTCTTGGGAGAACTTCCTACCTTATATACCTATGAAAACACTGACCTTGTTTAGGAGACTTGATAGACTTAACCTAATTAGCTATGCCTAATACTATGGCCCAATTACCGCATCACCAATGCTTTTAGAACTGACCTTATTTATACTACCCACGAAAACTTAGTCTATGCATGATCTCGACTATCACACTTGGTCATATTTTTTGTATGCTTTCACTTCAAATGTCTAATTATATTTTTTCACCAACCTAATGACTCCCCATAACCACTTATCAAACATGTACTTGATTCAGTATTACCTTATCAACTCTTAATTTGAGGGGGAAAACATCCTCCCATACTTGGGGCAACCAAAAATTTGACCTAAAATCCATTTTTTATTTTATATCTTACTAACATAAACTACATAATAAAAAGGGGTAAAATGTAGAAACTAAAAAAACCACACATGATTGTTTTAGATGTCAAAACACCCCTAATTTAAATCATTACCTAACCTCCCAACATGACCGTAAGTTAGTTTATATAACTAGATAAACTAACTCACTAACCTACACATTTTACCCAAATTAACCTTCAAAACTTGACTATCAATGGTTACCTCAACCACCAATGATCACATTGACCATCAACAATTAGGTCCCTGCCACTTGCACACTCAAACTTAATTTATGTGCACCTAAAATCATCACAATTTAACTCATCCAATGAGATAACACATCACAAATTAATTTTGTGGAACAAGTTTTACCTCTTCTAAAACCTACAGCTCCATCTCTTTTGCCTATAAAAGAGAGGATCAAGAGGTGAAAGGGGATTCAGGAATTTATCAACCCAAGATTTCATCTATTAGGTAACTAGCAATCATTAAGATTTATCAAACTTCTTTGTAGGTTCTCCCTTCATCAAGTCAGTAGCTACAATAGAGACTTGAACCTCTACCAAAATTATTCTAAAAGCAAAGTAACATTACTCTACCAAAATTATTCCAGGATCAACTGCCAACTATCAAGCAACAAACTAGGTACATTTCATATTTCAAGTTGTTTATTTGATATGACCAAATATATAACTTACCCAGTCCCCTTATCATAACCTCTTCTAACCCCCTAACCTTAACCAAACCCATGTAATACTTACTAACCTCCTTTTTACAACCTAAACTAGACTCTTTTTTGAATGTACCCAGAACCCATAACAACTATTGATGATCACCCTAATCATGATGGTCACCTAACCACTAATGGTAAGCATAACCACTGATGGTCACCTTAACCACTAATGGTCACTATGATAACTAATAATAATAATCTATTTCTACCTACCTACCCTCATCCAATTCCACTTTCTATGTCCCTGCTTATGCATGGAGAGTTCACTTATTTTTTTTACCCAACCTAACCTATTTAGCATTAGTATTGACCCATTATTCACTATAATTAGTCTATTTCCTTTATCAATAATTTATTTCTTCTTGTATTATCTTTTAGTCTTTTATATCATTTAATGCAAGTATCTCATCTTTATTTATTTTATCTTAATTATTTTAACAATATGGATTGATAGCCTCTTAGTAAGCTCATGCTTCTTGGATCTAGATTACATTAGGCAATCCACCTTGTTATCCATTTGATAACCTCTTTACAATAATGATTTCTTATCTATAGGTCATTCTTCCCAAGACAAAGAGGAGCTCTTCATGATCATCTGGATCATGCACACACAAACAAATAGGTTCTTCTACCACACCCTTATTACTAGTTTCTTACTTGTTCTTTCCTAAGAAATGAATAGAAATTGAGAAAAACATGTTGATGTAGCTCAGATGCATGAATTTTCTAAGGTAAATCCCCCCACAGTGTGGACATTATGTACAAGTGAAAATGTATTCGTAAGGCAAATTTTTTTTTACAATTTTGACTTTTGACTCAATATGACACCTAAGCCTAAATGACTTTGACTTTTTGACAAAAAAATGACATTGAAATTTTGGATGGACATGCTATTGACATAAAAATGAAATATGACTAAAAACCCTATATACAAAATTAGATTTGTAATAAAAAAATTAATTACAAATCTATTTACTTAGACATTACAACTAATAATAAACCAAAATATAAAACTAAAGATTAAAAAATTAAAACTAAACAAAATAAAACTAAAGATATGACACACATAACTTTATCAAAACTCAATGATTAAATAATGACCCTATACTAATGAACCATGACACTATAAAAAATAATGAACTATATGATAAGTTTGTGACACTAAAAAATAAAAAATCTAATTAAAAAAATATCAATAAATATAAAACACCTAATAATATCTTAAATAGTAAATATTCCTTAATTAAATTATTCATTGTTGTTAATATATGTACCATAAAAGTTTTGACTTTGGACATAAATTTATACTAAACTTTGGATGAGGAAGTACAATGTATGACTAGATCAAATCCTCTTGAGTGAAGCTCATTGTCAATATAAATGGTGACTTTTCCATGTAGAAAAAAGAATGTTAAAACCACATGAAATTCAAAAGAATGGAATGGAAATGATAGAGGATACAAATATGAAATATAATTAGTCTACAATGTGTAAATAAAATGGCTACATGATCTGGGATAGTGACTGCATACATGGACAATGATGCATATGGAAAACATAACTATTGTTTATTAACACAAAGTAGTTAATTTTCACACATCAAAATTGAATCTAAATTTTGGTTCAAATCTTGAATTTGATCCAATTCAAATAGATTTGAAACATTGAAATCGCTAGTAAGGGAAAAACACTTTGGGCCATGTAGAAATAATGCATTAAAGCATATGAAACACATAGGATAGCTAAAAGGAGAATTAACCAGTGATGAATAGTTAGAGGGTGAATAATCTAGGATAAGGTGATGGATAAGGCCATTGAAAATAAATAAGTGATACAATAGATCTTGATTACTAAAAATGACTCAGTATTGATATACACATACATTGTCTATAAAAATAAATCACATATTCTTAAACTATCAACCTTTCATATGCATTGAAATCTTATGTACATGGTAAAGATAAAATTATAATTACCCCTCCAATCTCTTATAATTCCATTTATCATATGGATAAGACCATAGATTGCTCTAATACCACTGTTGGGAATTCAAAGAGCCAAACATAGATTTAATTCATGTATAGATTCGAGCATAGACAATCTATAAAATCATTTAACACACAAATAATATTCTACTATTCTTATTAATTCTCACACTTTGGTAATAATACATTCAAGACATTAAAAATATATAGGAATATTATTCCTATAACTTCTCCCCTATTTTCTCTCACCTAAAACCTATAATTAAGCACACACTATTTAGATATATTGTTATAACTCTTAACAATATATCACAACAACATATATATTCTAACTATTACAAACTTACTATATTAACCATATGGTTATAACCACCCTGTAAAAATTATTTACCTCTTGGTAAATTAACCAGTTACTATTTAATTTTTGATAAATAAAAAAACTAACATGATGCAAAAGCTAAATTCCTAACACAGAAGTGGTCTTTAGGGTGATAAATGGCCTTAGGAGTAGTTTTCATGGTAGTTGGTTGAAGGTGGATCAAGCTTGTGGCCTCCATCAATGGGTTCTATGACAATTTTAGGTATCATGGAGTTTATGGTAGGTTAGAGGATAAAATTCAAGTTGAAACTAGAAAAGAATGTCAAAAAGCAAAAATGAAAGATAACCTCCATGGTCAGTCAAGCACTTTATACTATGTCAAATTAATTTTACCCAAGCATCTTCTATAAGCCAAGTGGAGGGGGTGTAGAATTCCAAGGGAGAGAGATTTGAAGGTTAGATAGTGAAATTAGAGCATTCAATGCATTTTCAAGGACTTGGAGACTTTTCCTTCTTAGTGGATCATGACATCATCATCCTCAAGAAATTATTGTCTTCTAGTGTATTTTTAATCCAATGAGAGGGATTGAAGGATTTTGGAGCTAATGAAGGTTATTTTTTTTAGGAAGGATCAGTTCTAATTAACCCAAATGTGGGTGAGAATTCATGGAGGGTGTTTGTGTCTCATTTATTAAATTTTGTTTGCTTTCCTCTTCTCTCTCTCCCCCTTTTTCTCTTATATCTCCCATTTCTCCCCATTTATGCATGATATCCTCATTTGATAAGGATAAACCCTATCAAAAAATTTAAGAAAGACCTTTTGAAGCAATAAAGATCATTTTTAACCTATCTCTTGCCTCTAAATTGTGTTTAGCAATATTGTGCATGATGGCCTTGTGAAGAAGTGTTCTTCCATGTTCATTAACCTTCTTTGTTACCTATTTTTGGGTGTTTTCTAGTTAGTTTTAGGTCTAAACTTGAGCTCTTTCTTCCATTAATGGATGCTTGGTGTGAATTTTATTATTCCTTTTTGCTTCATGTATTGTTTGGTGATCTTAGTTTAAGAAACACTTATGAAAATTAGCTAGTTTGTGAGGTTGTGTGAACAAAATTATCTTATGATGAATCAATGTTTGTTTCAAGATTAATTGATGATCATTTAATTTGGTGAATCACCCCATTTAACTCTATTAGTTACCCTATAACCATCTTTATCTCTTTTCTAAGCATAAGTATTAGTTTAGGTGATCTAACAAGAAGAAGTTAGCCTTCTCTAGAGGATCAACCTCAATACAAGATACCCGTAACCTGATGTTGCTCCAATATTGTAGCTAGGAGTGAGAGAGCCTATAAAATCTCCTAGTAGGGTGAAATTATATGCTAAAATAGTTTTTGGCATGCCTAGTGGGGCTGATTTAAAATATGATTCGTCAAGTTTGATGTTAATTTGATCAATTTATAGCTGTTATAGCTTTCATCTTTCAATATCTAGTGATTTTGAAGAACACTCAACAATTTAGTGGCAAATTAATAACTATCTTTCATGCCAAAGGTAACTACAACATCAGCTTCTAGAGGTATTCATTTTGAATTTGTTGAATTACCTTTTAACTTAGAAAGAAGGTTAATATTTATAACACTCACCCATACATGGGAAAAATTCCTCCTAAAATAATTTTGAAATCTACCTCTATAAGAAGGTCTTTTTTGGGTCCTTTTAGTGCCATGACATCCCGTAGAGCTTTTCCTTTTGTGGTTTTCAATATGTAGAGTCCTTTGGACCTCCAGTAATATTATCCTATTCTAGTGGCATCTCTCAAAAGTGTTTTTTAATTCATAGGAGACTAGTCTACAACCCCTTCTGATCCCCTTTGAGATATATCTAGCTTTTTCCATATTCATAATTTTAATGAGGAACATGTTTCTCTCAAGTTATTAGACATCTATTTCAAGGGTAAAAGCTTAGATTGGTATATAAACCCTACTTCTAATTCTATCACATCATGGGATCAGTTAGGTGATGCCTTGTGTAAAAGGATTGAAGATAAAAGTAACCACTTGTCACTTATTAAATAGTTAACTACAATCAAGATGGCACCTCATTAGGTTATGCAAGATTTCAATGCCAAGTCTCAAAAGACATGGGACAAGATTCCAATCTCTATCAAGCCTACTCTTAACTATGTTTTCCTTTACTATCTAAAATTTATAAATAGTGATATTACAATAATGATTCGGTATATGGGAGGAAACATGCTAACAGATGCTTATGAGGTGGCAATCAAAGTAGAGAATAGTCTATTACAAGATAACAAGCTTACACCTAGGACACCAATGCCTTTTTTTTTTTTAGATTCAACCACCTCCTATTGTTATTCCTCTCCTTTTTACCATTCCACCTATGCTAACACCGGATACCATACCTACATTAAAATAGGAAAAGGTTTCAACTAGTTAGTCTAGTGATTCCCAAGAACATAAGAATTTCCAAGAGCTTAAGATCATTTTTCAATCCTTTGGAAATGAATTAGTAAATTTGAAGAGGTAAAAAGATCAGTTTAATAAACCTTATCAAGATCTATATCAGTATTAGTAGTAGTCTTATAAATAAAATAGGCCACCTTACAAAGGAAATTTCCAAGGATAAGCCCAAGGACAAGGCCAAAGATAGGGGTAGACTAACTATATTAGGAAAAACAATTATAATCCAAATGATGCAATCACCTCTAATACTTTATTCCCTACTCAAAATAACATTTCTCAATAAAGTGAGTGTATTATGCCTTGGAATCAATTTTTTGGTCAATCCATTATCCCAAACACTAAGTTTAATCAAGCTTTCAATGGTCAATTGTAGCAAGGTGATAGCTATGGATACAATCAAGCTCTTATAGATCATAACACAAAAATACCTATGATGGTAAAACCAAAAGAGCCTCAACAAGGCTAAGGGCCTAATGAAGAACCAAACCAATTGGGTGTTATAATGGTTAACTATGATAAAAAAGAATACTATGAATATAATGAGTAAGCTAGTTTTATCTAAGCATACATTCTAGTGGTAGCTAATACAAGTTTCAAAATAAGGAATATGGATGGTAATTAAGAAGCAGTGAAAGAGCCTCCTACTATTACTCCATTACTATCAAATCCAAGTGAACCTACTACTACTCCAAAGGTTCCAATAACTCCAAAGAACTAGAACTAAGGGAATACCTTTATCCCCCAAAACTCACAAGTTCAAAACACAATTGTGGATCCCAAAGAACAAGCCAAATTTGGTGGTTTTCCCATCAATATTGTTGAATAGATGAAAATTACAATGTGAGTGTGTCAATGTGGGACATGACTTCTATGCCTGGTCAGGTGGATATCCTTCAAGAAGTTTTATCAAAGATCAATGTTTTTGAGAAGCCACCAAGCAAGGGAAACATGGTTCTCACTAATATAACCAAATAACCTAATGAAGGAAAATAAAACAAGGTGTTCAAACTTCTTCCCTTCTACATTTCTATGATCATCAGTGATTCTTTGGTACATAACTTCATGGTAGAGAATAAAGTAAGTACTTCAGTGATGCCAAAGTTACTAGCAAATCAACTTGGTTTGAAGTATGAAACCCAATCTAAGGGAGTTTTACATCTTGATGGATATTCCACCAAACCAACTGGTATTATAAAAGGTCTAAGCTTGACCCTTCATGCTTGTCCTAGTGTTTTATTAGCTTAGGATGTTTTGATCCTAGAGGTACCTACTCATTTTTCTTTGTGCTCATCTAGAGACTTCACAACTAAAATTGGAGATTATCTAGTAGGATATTAGTCTTAAATGTCTTTCAAGACAAGGTATGGGACCAAGGTGTCTATTAAATATTGAATTATTACACAATTTCACATAAATCCTTATGGTCCAAGTATCTCAAACATAAATTGTACCATCCTATATAAAGATGACCACTTGGTTGATCAATAAATAGAAACTCATCCTGAGGGGATATTTGATATATTCTTGGATGAGATATGGAGTGAGAATCAGCTAATTGACCCTTTAAAATATGTTGAAGAAAGATACATGGGATTATATTACTTGCATGAATAGAATGAATTTATGCCATCCCTCACGAGGCCACAGGAGGATATTAGTGGTTTGTGGAAATTATTCTTTGATGGCTTAAAGAGAAAGCATGGGGGAGGTGTAGGTGTGATGTTGATATCTACATCCAATTATAATTAATTTTCCTCTTATGGTTTCCAATTTAGTTGTTCTTATAATGCATCTAAGTATGAGGGCCTTATCCATGGTCTTCAATGAGCTAGTTAGAGGGGGATCAAGTAGTTACAAGTATATGGGGATTGTGAGTTGATAGTGCATCAGGTCAAATGCCAAAACACTAAAAATTATTCCTTAATGAAATCATATAAACATAGAGTATGGGATATTCTTCAAGACTTTAAGGCCTTCAACATCCAAAAAATTACAAGGAACCAAAACTAGCATGCTAATAAGTTAGTAGCTATGGGATCTCAGTTTGACATCCTAAATGAGTTGAAAATTTCCAAATTATAGCCACATGTAAAGTGGTATTAATATCATTAGTGCTAGACAATAAGACTCATTGGTAGGTTTTTGAGAGTGACAAGTAGATTGATTATTTCTTGCAGTAGGAGGCAAAGTTTTCCTCAATGAACCAAGGTAAATTTCAACATTAGTATGAGGATCAAATTGTTAAATTGAGGTCTAACAAAATTCTTAAAGGTTTGGTCACCCTTGAAGGTCTTTTCCATGAGGGAGACCATATGAGGAAATATAAGGCAATGATGTCAAATGATGAAGAAAACTATGAAAGAGTCCTTATTTTTAACAATAAACTCATCAAGCTTAGAAAGGTAAGAAATGAGGTAGAATGGAATGAGTTCATTTAACTTTATAAGGAATATTTAGACATCTTTTCTTTGGAATACAGTGATCTGAGAGGCTTTGATCCCAAGTTAGCCCAATACACTATATATTTGGAGGCTAATGCCAAGCCTATTAGGTAGAAGCAAAGGCCTATCAATCCAAAAATTGAAGAGATAATGAGGAAATAATTTACTAAATTTATCAAGTCTAATATCATTTTTCCCATCAAGCACTCCTCGTGGGTAACCAACCTGGTGCCAATGAGAAATAATAATGGTGAGATCTAATTGTGTGTTGACTTTAGATACTTGAATAGGGTATCTTTGAAAGATAATTACCCCTTACCATCCATGGAGAAAATCATTTAAATGATTTATAGTTTAGAATAATTCTCTCTTTTGGATGGGTATTTGGGATATAACCAAGTGCTGGTAAGAGAAGAAGACTAATACAATACTGCCTTCACCACAAAGTGGGGCACATATGCCTATCAAAAGATGTCTTTTGGCATATCAAATATTGGGTCCACATTTCAAAGATCAATGAAGATGGATTTCTAAGGATTGCTAAATTAGATGGTGCTTGTCTACTAGATGACATAACAGTTTTCTCCAAAAAGGCTAGTGAGCACTTAGACCACCTGAGATTAATCTTTGAGAGATACAAAAAATATGGGATCTCATTAAATCCCAAGAAATGTGTTTTTATTGTCCATGAGGGCAAACTCTTGGGACATATTATCTCAAAATAGGGATTAGCTATTGATCTTGATTGAATAAGTGTTATCTTGGCATTATCATTACCCAAGAATAAGAAAGGACTTCAAATTTTTCTTGGGAAGATAAACTTCATGAGGAGCTTTATACCTAGTTTTGTAGGTTTAGTCAAACCCATCACTTTCATGATGAAGAAGAACCAAGTGTTTAATTGGTCAAATGAAATTAAAGTAGACTTTGAGGCTATCAAACAAGCCATTGCCCAAGCACCCACACTCATGATTATTGATTTCTCAAGGGACTTCATATTGTATGCCTTTGACAATATTGATAACATATCAGCTATGCCGATGAAAAATAATGTTGAAGGACTTGAGAAGCCAATAAAATTTTTTATTCAAAGGCTTGAAGGGTATGAGGTAAGGTATACTTTTTATAAAATTAATTCCTTAAAATGGTAAGAAGCCTTAAAAAGTTTAGACCAATGCTATCCAATAACAAGATCTATCTTATGGTATCTCATCCTAGAGTGAGAGACTTCCTTCTAAATAAATATTTGAATGAGAAGAGAGCTATTTTGATTACCAAGGTCATGGAATATGATATGGAGATCAAGGTTACTAAGATAGTGATGGGAAAAGTCTTGTGTGATCATATGGTTGATGAACTTCATGAAGATAAAGAGGTTGTCTTGGTGACACAAGATAACTCACAAACAAATGCACCTCCACCTCACACTAGGTAGATCCAAGATATAACACATTTATTAATAAAAGGTAAATGCCCTCAAGGTATGGATAGGGTAAAGAGAAGGTATTTTAGACTTTAATCCATACCTTATGCATTATTTTATGGGGTTTTATTCAGAAAGGACCTCAATGGAGCGCTTCTTAGGTGCATAAATGATGACCAAGTCACTAGGCTCTTGGAGTAATTCCATGATGGGCCTATAGGAGGAAATTTTTCTCTAAGGACTATATAAGCAAAAGTGATGAGATATAGTTATTATTGACCCAGCCTCTTCAAGGATGTTTATGCATGGGTGAGAAAGTGTCAAAAGTGTTCTCTCTTTTTTGGCAAGAAAATATTGGCAACCCTTCCTCTTAACCCAATATAGGTGGAATAACCCTTCCTGCATTGGATTTTAGACTTCATAGGAATGATCAATCCACCTTCTAGTGGAGGACACAAGTGGGTACTCACTACTATTGATTACTTAACCAAGTGGGTGGAAATAATTACCCTGAGAGAAGCCAATGAAATAACAATTTTGGATTTCTATGATAACATAGTAATGAGGTTTGATGTATCAACCATAATAATTTCAAATAATGCCTTAGAATTTGTTGGCATGAGAACAAGTGAGTGGGAACTTTAATTGGGTATCTACCTTAGTACATCCTTAAATTATTACCCCCAAGGTAATAGAATTGTAGAGTTAACAAATAAAAACTTGATAAGGATCATCAAGAGGACTATAGAAGAGAATCAGAGTGTGTGGCATACAAAGCTAAGTACAACCTTATTTTATGATAGAGTGACTCCCAAAGTTGCCATTTTAAACTCACCATTTGTCCTTGTATATGGGATTGAAGCTAAGTTTCCCATCTCTCTTGAGTTACCTACCTTGGAGTTATCCCATCAGCTTGAGTTCATGGAGAGTGAACCTATGAGCATAAGGATGGTATAGATGATGGAGATTGAGGAAATAAGAGACCTTGAAATGAAGACACTAGATTCACATCAAGTTCAAGTCAAGAAATACTTTGACAAGAGATCCATATCAAGGGACTTTAAAGAAGGGGATCTAGTCCTTAGGTGGGATTCAAATTAGGCCAAGCTAGGTAACCATACCAAGTTTAACTAATTGTGGAGTGGTCCTTATTTAATCCATGGATGCAAAAACATAATGCTTTTCATCTTTCCCAACTATATGGTGAGGTATTACACATCCCAGTCAATGGGATTCATCTAAATCTTTTCTATTAGAATAGTTTGCAACCATTATATATATATATATATATATATATATATATATATATATATATATATATATATATATATATATATATATATATATATATATATATATATATATATATTGTACATTTTGTATAGTTTTTCATGTTTTCCTCTAAGTGTCTCATACACATATTTATCAATTGTGTGTTTCCCTTCACTAAGTGCCTTGGGAATAGTGTTTTTTTGTTTCTTATTATCCTTATTTCTTTAAGAAGAGGTTTTTATAAAATGGAAAACCTTGTATCAATTTTATATCAACTAGAAAGGAAAGACTTCTAACTTTGTATGCCCAATGGATCAGATAAGGTAACTAATCTATTGCATAACAAGCATGATATCCCAAGAGCTTACTAGAAATGCTGGCTAAAATTTACCTACTTATAAAAAAATCCTAGATGGATCAGGCTATACTCTTGAACCTTTGAGTAGCCTTCTACCCCTATGACTAGTCCCTTTATGGTCCTACCTTAATGATGTAGTGTAGTATTCTAGGAAGTCCTTGTGTGGTGTGAGAAGATAAGTAGAGTTCTTGTTGAGTAGGTGATCCAATGGTGGTATGAGGAGAAAAACCTCATGACCATAACACATGTCACTTGTAGTATTTTGAAACACTTTAATCAAGCTTTAAGGTGAATTTGGTGATTTTGAGGAAAATGCCTAAAAATAGGTCTATAACTACAAGTTAAGGATCCATTAGGTTTCCATGTTTTTCAATCATTCAAGGGCATGAATTAGGTTTTCACAATGTCTCAAATATTCTAATGAGACAAAAATGGGTCCTATAGGAGCTATTATGCCCAAAATAACCCCAAAAGTGCATTAGAAGACTTAAGGGTCCTCAAAATACAATTTTCAAGTGATAAAGTAACTTTTTGAGGAATTAAAATTGTTTTTTACTTCCTCCTACCTCTTTATGGCGTGTTTTGCCTATTTGGGCATGTTTAAGGTCATTTTAAGTCATTTGGAGTGGAGGGAAGGAGTTTGGGAGCAAAAAGATGCATTTTGGAACTTTGGCAGAATAGGTTTTTGGAGATTTTAATTTATTCAGGGGATCATCTATCATATGGAGGCATCCATGGTGTCCCTAATACTCTCTTATAGTCCCTTAAAATTATATTCTATCATAATAGCCAATAGAGGTAAGGAAAACCTATTGGCTACAAACTAGGCATAAAATAGGTTTTCTATAATTAATGGAGATCTAGGTATTTTAGAAGGTTTTAAAAGGAATAAAAGGTAACTTACATAATAAAAAATCTCTCCCAAGTTTTTTAATGCATAGGTAGATTTCTAGTTCATCATACTAAGGAAAAATCATTTTGAGTAGTTTGGGACAACTCTAGGAGAGCCTCAGGTTTTTACTCAGTATGGTAAATAGAGAGAGTTTTACTATAATATTTTGAGAATTTATAGGGACTCTAATTTCCTTCCACCTTTTTTCATTTGTGTTCTATTTTATATCCCCATATTTATGAACAATTTCTAAGATTTTAGGGGTGTCTAGGTAGCCTACTCATCCAAACAAGGTTTAGGTTTTCCCTTGTTTCTTCACTTTAGAATTCAATGAGAAATAATGTGTTTATAAGAGTCATTTCAAGGTCAAATAATACCAATTTAAATTGGTTTCATCATCTAAATCCTTTCAAGAAGGTACTTACGACATAAAACATATTGTGCTTCTTGCCTTATGAATGGCCTGTTCAATCAATTTTAGGGTAGAACTTGGGTTTGATGGATAATTTACCTCATCCTACTTATGAAAAATAAGTAAAATTTAATTGATATTTATCCTCAATATTTATTGTTTCATCAAAGCCTTGGTAGGCCAAACAATCATTTCCTATATTTCCATACATAGTCAACTGAGTAAGGTATGTGAGGTCCTGAACATTTTCATAGATATGTTATGAATAATTTAAATGGGTTTTAACACATTATTATTTCATGTTCAATCAATAAATATCCTTTCAAATGAAAAAATATGGACTATTAAAGTATTTTCCCATGTATGCATAGTCCACATTATGCATTCATTGCCTTATGAGTTATTGTGTATGCATATAAAGCTATCACATAGATTTGAGCATGGTCAATAAAGGGTATATATTATTTCAAAACCCTCATGAAGTTTATAAATGTTTAATATTACATTACAATCATGTTTGAATCCAAAATTGGTAGGTATATTTGGGAAATCAACTTGGATTTTAAGGGGACTATGTTTAGGGGCATGTTCCCTAAAACACCAAAATAGAGGTCCAAGTTGTTTTTGTTATGTCATACAACAATTCATCAATGATCCTTTATGAATTAAAACATATCCACCTTATATCCCTTATGTAGGTGCAATATCTTTCAAAATGGGGATGAATGTTTGGTCACGAGGTGGTGAAAATGGGACTATCAAACTTTGCATTTGTTCACTATATAAATGCAATGTTTTCTATAGGATATTGGAATTCCAAGTGACCTTTTTGTTTAAGGAAACATACAAGAGTAGATAAGCATGAATAATAGTCCTATCAAGGTAAGATATATATTATGTTTTTAAGAGCATAAAAAAGGTTGGAAAGCAAGGGATTGACCTCCATCAGCACCTATAGGTGCATCCTTACTCATAAAAGTCACCTATAACCTGACTTTAGGTGACTCACCAATCTCATCAATAAAACCTTAGAGAATAAATAGGCCTTTAAATCATAAATACTTGGAAATTGGAGTCCATAATTTCTTCTTAATACTCCCAAAAGAGTTTAGGTATGAAGAGCATTGATTTCAAGGTTGAGGTTCACTTATAGGACCCCAAATGAGTCAATTATAGTTGACTATGTATACAAGTGACCTAAGAACATGACTATCTCAGGGTTTAAATAGCATGGATATAGCTTAAACAATTCCAAATGGTAGGGAAAATACATTATAGACCTTAAGGGTAATATCATGAGGCTCTAATCATGTAATATGTACCTATAAGGGTCAACTTCTAAGAAAGAAACTTAGAAAACACAATCAACATTTGTACTCAGTCAAGATAAAGATGTATGTGGGGGGTGTTTTTAAATTTTAAGTGACAAGTAGGTATGGAAACACTTTAATAATGGTTGTAACAACCTTGGGATACCCTCACATAATATAAACAATGTAAAGAAAGGCTCCAAACATGCACCTACAACCTTATTTTGGGCTTAGACTTATTTCTAGAAGATTGATTAGAGATGACCCAATTGTGCATGGTAAGGTCTAATGGTATGGAGGGTTTATTTTCATGATTATAAAATAATTAATAAAATCATGAATGAGGTTTCATTCAAAGAACCAACCTAAGTAATTTACCTACAGCCACCTTTTGTTTTAGACAGTGGATTGGAGTTCAAATGGACTTAGGTTTGTTTGACAAAAGGATAATAAGTCATTAAGAATAAATAGCCAAGGTAGACTATATGGTGACATTTAAAAATAATTCCAATTGGTTTTCATCAATGAAGGAGTAGGTTCAAGCTTTGTAGATAGTAAATGAAAAGGGGTTTTAGTTGCACAGTCATGTTTCTAAGAAATGAGGCCTATGTGTATTAGAGGAAGGAGTTTGGATGGAATGTGGTCCATAAATGTAGCTAGAACAATATATTTTTTTTTCCAAAATAAAATTATCTTCATAGATGTTTGAGACCTTGCAAGATCCCTAGAACATCATATTTCTACCTTGCAAGTGGGAATAAACTGTTTGGGACAACACAGTCAGGGTGAGATGGATGCATCAAGTAGTGCCAAAAGAGGTATTTTTTAACTCAATGAGTAGATTTAGGGTAATTACAAATATTTTTAACATTTCACAAATTTTTGAACCTTCTAAGAAATCTTATAACATTTTCATGTTCCTTAACATGCAAACAAGCATGTATGTTACCTTGTTGCATGCACAATCAAGTGGTAAAGTGTGAATTTATTACCTAAAAAGAGAATTTTGTTGATTTTAGTGGGTTTTATTTATGGATAAAAGTCAAAGTATGATGGTATTATTTTTAAAAATCCTTTATATGAGTCTTAGAACCCACTAATGCACAAACCATATCATATACAGTCTTAAATGTGACCTAGTTGCCTAAGTTTTTGGAGTTTGAAGAATGAAATAGATGAAATAAAGACTCTAATCTATTGTAAAAGGTTAGGAATTTAAAAACATACCTAATGGTGGTGATTTGACATTTTGAAATACCCTATAAACCCTAGACATGAATTTTTTAAGCTCTCAACCTGTGGAGGGAAAGAGAAGCCCTAAAACTAGGGTTTTGCCAATTCCAAGAGTTTCTCCCCGTATGAATTTCTAATTTGTTTATTCCTACATTTTATGACATTAAAAAAGTGAATAAAAGTGTTTTGGTTTGATTTAAGGCTCTATAGTATTGTTTCTATACCTAGGGTGTGTTTACGCACTAATTAGGCCTAATTGAGGGGAGCCTAATAAAAGAAGTGTGATCTAGGGGTAGAATCTAGCCATGAAACTTGACAAGAATGTGAAACTCAATATAGAGTATCTTAATATACCCTTAGTTTCTCTTGATCAATTTTAATATTTTCACACAAGGCATAAATTATTAAAATGGCTATAATCCTTAAGAAACCATTGGGGTCTTGTGTTTGGAATGGAGGGGTCAATTATGTTTGGGCACATCTAGGGTGTTAGAGAATATGTGAATTGACCTTATAAGATCATCTACCAAATAAATATGTGCTAGAGTTGAGAGATCATCTCTCATTTGAAAGAACTTAGTTTAAGGACAAGTTCCCTAAAACAACAAAATAGAGGTCTTAGCCCTTTTTGAGGAGGTCACATAACAATGTTTAAGAGGTTTTAGATGAATCCTAATTGTATCATCATTAATACATTATATATGGGTATAAATTTGTAGGATAATATTGGTATATGACTAAGATATAATGATGTTTAGAGGCCTCCAAGTTACACATTTGCTCATTAATGTTTGGCAGTGCTCTCTACAAGTTTTAAACTTAAAAATGTCCTTCACATTCCAAAGTTGTAGTATGAAGGTATAAGTTCATCTTTGAGTGACCCTATAAGGGTGAAAAGGACACCAAAGGTTTAAAGGTCATTAACAAGAGTTGAAATGCAATATATGGACTCACAACACCCACCTATAGGTTCTCTACTCTCAAAAACTTACCTACAACCAAGTAGTGGTTTGGGAAATTAGTACATCTTATAGAAAATGTTTTAATTTTAAGTGGAGTGAGGAAATGTCATGTATGTGATGTCATAAATCAATTAAAAACAACTTAGATGGCCATGTTTACAATAGTATCATTTAAATATGGTGATTTATAGCCACTGGTCATACACTCACCATGAAAATTAAAGTCATACCACAGCCCATTTGTTAAGGATAGTCACCTCTAAGGGTTAATGTCACCTAATAATGCATGGTCTAATATAAACAATCATTTCAAGGCTTAGGGTCCTAAGTCAAGGTTGTTTCAATTATAAAATATCAAAATAAAGGTAGCCTTAGGTGTCCTTGATACCATCTATAGGTCTTCCCTATCTCAAGTAAGGCTTACCTTGAATTTTGAAGTCTCCCTTAGGCTACTAGGCCTACTTGATTAGCAAAGGTCTTAGTAGGCATGAGGATTGCATAGATAGTTTAAGGAGCTAAGGTATAAGGAAAATTTAACCTTGAAGGATAAGAGGTACAAATACACATATACTACCTAACAAAGATGAACCTAAAACAATCTTAAGGGTCTCTTGGAGGTTGGTTTAGGCTTGATCACCAAGTTCCTTTAATGAAGAAACCTACACCTACAATAATATTTCATGAACACACAGTCAAGAGGAAGGGGGGTCTATGATCAAGTGTTAAGTTTAAAGGTTGTGGCATGGTCAAGAAAATCCTCATGAGGAATGATAGAATAATTAATAAATTAAAATATAGAGAGATCTCTCAAAAGACCATTTATATTCAAATTCACCTAATAAATAATCCACCTAAAACCCCTTTAGACGCAAAACATGCACCTACAATTGATATAATCACAATGTTGTTTCAATCAAGAAAACTATGTTCTTTGATATGTAATTCATGAATATTATTGAGTTTTTAAATGGGATTCATGTGATAGAGATGGATTCATGATAATTTTTCCTATTTTCAATGTCCTCTAGACATCTTACATTAGTCCATGTTTGTACACTACCTACAAACTACTCACTTATATCTATATCGAGTATAATTGAAGCTAATCATGGTGATTAGAGTGAAATTAGCCTATCATTAAGGAGTTTGGTTTCTCAAAAGGTGAGGATGTTCCTAGAGACCTAAATGGACAATCATATGGAGGGTAATTCATACACAAGCAAGCAAGAACCTAATGCTCAAGTGTCACCTATAAGTTACTCTTTAACTCAAATTTAGATTATGGGAATGAGAATTATTTCAATAGCATGGAGGCCCAAATTAAGTAAATGGAATTTATACATGAATAGTTATAAAACTGCAAATGATAAGGAAGTTATTTATAAAATCCTAATATTTTATTCCTTAGTCAAACCATAGTCAAGGAAGAAACATAAGGTTTTATGCAAAACATAGTCAACTAGCACTCGAAGAGCCTTTATATGCATTATGAATGTAAAATGTGTTGGGTAAATATTTTTTCAGCTAGCTAAATGGTGACCAAAATAGTTCCTATCACCATAGCATAGGGAGATCAGCTGGCAAGATGTGCAGATTTACTACATCAACAGAGGACAAATCTCTCCTCTCATCAAGGGGAGGTTCCCTATAGATATGCAGGTGATACAGGAGGCTATATACTATATATATATATATATATATATATATATATATATGCAGAAAATAAGACACATGGGGTAGAATAAACCATCCATCTCTCTTCTTTCAGAGATGATGCTGACAAACAGAAGAAAAATACTAGGTGATGGGGAAGGTGCTTCTCTTCTTTCAGAAGCAACTTTCAGCCAAGAGCCAGATTCCTTCCTAAATAGTAGAAATCTTGATGAAGCAACAGAAGGCACTTCTCTTCTTTCAGAAGTGCTTGTTCTTGCAGGCAACAGGAATCTTTCTGGTAACAGGTAACCAAAGGTGCAGAGTAACCAACAGCCTAAAATATAGTGCAAAGTCTCCACCTCGACTGCCCAAAGAGTACATCACAAAGGATAATGGGGGCACAAAGTCTCCCCAGAATCCTCAACACAAAAAGGAAAAGAAAACACATCTAAAATCAATTGTGAAAGCACAAAGTCTTCACACAGTTAGTTTCAGGAGACTTCTTTGTTGCCTTTACTAATTCTGTGCACCAAATTAAATGAATAAGGACACCTTCAGATGACACAAGTCAGAATAGCACAAAGTCTGGAAAAACCTACTTTCTCATTCAAATAACAAGGAGAATGAAATTACAACCTGAGCTCAAAGTCTCAGTCTTCTTCTTTCAAAATGGGCAGAGTTTCGTTCTTGTAAAAATGAGAAGTCTCCCTAGTTCAAAATGAGAGATTACAATATATAGAGCCCCAACAAAGACTTGGGCGCTTGTTTTTCAAAGAACAGCCCATGCCATGCATTCAATTCCTTGAATGCATTTTTAGGTTTGTCAAAGGATTACTTTGAAAATAGGGTGGTTGTCTTAACTATGGCATGCCATTTCATCCCATATGTCTTCTCTCAAGTCTGGATCATCTGGTTTGTCCCCTCTAATGTCTGTGCAGCTATCCATTCATCTTTACTTCATGGAAGAACATAGGCTGTGTCCTTGGTTTGGTGTACTCAAAAGTCTACTCGATCTGCTATTTCACCTACTTAGAAATAACTCTTTCAAAGATATTTTTGATCCTTTGGTCTTGCTCCTCCCTTCACCACTTAAGCACTTCTTTGCTCTTTATAGCCCTTCTTACCTATGTCTTTTGGGGGGTCCTTTATGCATCTTTGACAAGTGACAAGTTCCACTATTATGTAGTTCATTAAAAACTCATGGAAAATGGAGTCCATGACACGTTTTTCCTAAGCAACTCAAAAGGAGAACATGAACGCAAACACTTGTCACATTCGCTGCACTTTGTCTTCTTCCATCGGGTGCGTTTCCATAGGCTTTTCTCTGCCTGCTACAATTTGAGCTATCGAGCTATCTTTCCAGCCAGTCGCTTGGTCTTTCCCTTGAGTTCTATGCTTTATTTGAGTTTCAATGGATATTCCCTTATGTTAAATTTGACATCCACGGGGACGTCATTGGTTGACTATTGCTTGAACCATGTCTTTGAACCAAAACGTTGAACCAATCATTTGAACCAAACATTGAACTTGATGCTGATGCTTGCCGATGGAAATTTATATTTGAACCAAGGTGATGAACCAATTCTACAAAGTCCATAGATTTTCCTTTTCCTACAGAGTCCATAGATTCAAGCCTGTAGAGTCCATAGATTTAAGCCTGCAGAGTCCATAGATTCAAGCCTGTAGAGTCCATAGATTTAAGCCTGTAGAGTTCGTAGATTTAAGAAAAGCTTGAAAATTGAAGAATTTGAATGCCCAAGACAATTTTGAAAAGATAAGAGATAATTTTGGTCTGTAAGACCAAAATAGTTCAAATGTTGTCCCAAAAATGAGCTGATAGTTTTGGGGGACAACAGCTGGCTCCAGTTGGGGAACTTCCTTGTGTTGCAAAAATTAATTGAAGGGAGTAGAATCCAAAATCTCCATTGCCTTAGAAGCGTGCCATTGGGCTTCGGATTCATGCTTTCCAAAAATGAGAGATAATGAGAATGAAAGCAAACAAAACAAAATAGAAATTAAAACTATACAAGTATACATATATACAGAGGGGCTCATCCAACACTTCAAGAGTTAAAGTGCTTTAGATGTTGCCTATTATAAAGTAGAGAGAAGAGAGTGCCATCTTGATATTTCAACATGAAACTATTTTTACCATTGAGCTGATGAATATTAAAAGGGCCCCTCCACAGGGAATCAAACTTTTTGTGCATCCCCTTTGGTTCTCTTCTCTTGTCCCACAGTAGGGCTTGATCTCCATTCTAGAAATCACGATTCTTGGTTTTCTAGTCAAAGAGATTCTTCACCAGACTTTGATGGGTGGCAATCCTGTCAACCACTACAGTTCTCTACTCATTCAGCTCAGTGAGGTACATGATACTCTTCTCCAATGAGCTCTCATACGTTTGATCCTCAATTGCCTTAGACAATTTTAATGATGGCAATTCCAAGGTGATTGGTATCTCAGCATTGACACCATACAAAATTTGGAAGGGAGACATACCAATTGCTCTTTTTTGTGTAATCCTATTTTCCCACAGAGCATCAACTAATGCCTTATACCAAGTTCTTTGGTTGTCATCCACTAGCTTCTTGATGATAGTTACTAAATTTTTATTGCTTGACTCGGCCCATCCATTCCCTTGTGGAAAGTAATCAGAGGAGTGGGAGAGTGTAATTCCATAGCTGAAGTAGAATTGAGTAATCTCTTGAGAAGTGAAATAGGCCGCATTGTCAGTGACAATTTTGACTGGGACTCCAAACCTAGACATGATGTTCTCTTTGAGGAAATTGCATACTACTTCAGAAGTAGCATGTTTAGTTGGAACTACTTCCACCCATTTAGTGAAGTAGTCTATCACTGTAAGGACATAATTATGTCTAGCGCTTGATGGTGGGTTTATAGCACCAATAAAGTCAATTCCCCATTGCTGGAAAGTCTCTTCAATGACCACTAGTTTGAGAGGTAGAGCAGCTAGCTAGGGCCTTCCAACAAATTGCTAGCATAGTTCACATCCCCTGACCCACTTGTATGTATCTCAAAAGATAGTCATCCAATAATACATGGCTCGTAGGATCTTGTGGGCAGTTATAGGGGCAAAAAAATGTCCTCCACAATCTGAATTATGGAAGGACTTCAGAAGGTGGCTTTGCTGCTCCTTGTCCACACAGCGAAGGAACGTTCCATCAAGGCTTCTCTTGAACAAGCCATTGTCCCAGAGGACAAAATTAGCCGCTTTCAGCTTGATGGTTCTCCTTTCTTTATAAGATAGGTTCATAGGACATTCACCATAAGTGAGGAAATGAACAATACCTAAGTACCACTCATTCATGGTGGAGACAAAGAGGACTGTTGGTGTGTCATCTTCATCCACTTTTGGTTCTTCATGCTCTATTCCTCTTGGCTTGTTATCAACAATTAGTTGGCATAGCCCTTTTCCCTATACCAGCTTTGTTGGCTTGATGATCAAATCAAACTCTTGAATATTTTCCACCCAATTGCATCTTTTCATCCCAAACTCCTGTTGAGTCAGTATAGATTTCACTGTGGTGTCGGGGACCAAGGCAATAATTTGAGAATTGAGGATGTAGAAACGAAAATGCTTCACGGCCTTCACCACTGTGTAAGCATGATTTTCCATATTTGAGTATTTTAGCTCATGAGCTTTGAGAGGGCAACTCATGAAGGAAATGGGAGATTCTATGCCTTCTTTATTTTGTTGAACCAGGATTGCTGAAAGCGTATGTTCTGAAGCATAGCTGTAAATGGTGAATTCTTTGCTATAGTCCAGACAAACCAGAATTGGGGCATGGGCAATGGCAGCCTTTATATCTTCAAAAGCCAAATTGCCTTCTTTAGTCTAGCTCAAGGTGGGCTTTCCTTTCATCATGTTTACAATGTGCCTGGTCTTTTCAGCAAATTTAGGGATGAATCTTTGTAAGAAATTCACCTTTCCGAAGAAAGAGTGAATAGCAGTCTTACTTGTGGGCAAGGAAAGTTCTTGAATAGACTTGACTCTATCTAAGTAAATATTTATGCCTCCTTTAGACACGACGTGTTTGAGAAGTTTCCCCTCTGTTACTCTGAAAATTGACTTCTTGGGGTTTAAGGAAATGCCATCCTGGCGGCAGCATTCCAGCACTTGCTGTAAATGGTTCACATGATTTGGGTGATGCTTAGAGAAGACAGTCAAGTCATCAAGATAAACTATGATGAACTTACCCATCTCATCCTTGAAGGCAAGGTGCATTTCTCTTTAGAAGGTGGTGCCAGCATTTATTAAACCAAAAGGCATTCTTTTATACGCAAATGTGCCCCAAGGTGTGGTGAAAGCAGTCTTATGCTGGTCAGCTTCCCCAACTTCAACTTGATTATATCCTGAGAAGCCATCAAGCATTGATAACATCTCTCACCCTATCACAGTATGTAGTACTTGATCCATGATTGGCAAAGGATAATTATCCTTTAAGGATGCCTGATTCAAATTCCTAAAATCCACACAAAGGCGAATTTCACCATTTTTCTTTCTTATGGGCACTATATTGGCAATCCATGTGGAATGATGGATTGGGAAGATTATCCTGACATTTAGCATTTTTTGTATCTCAGATAAAATAGTACCTAAGATTTTTGGATTATAATGCCTGGTCTTTTACCTGTAAGGTGTTGAATTAGCTTTGAGAGGAATTTGTGTTAGATTTTGCCAGGCCGGAGTGATTTCAGATCAGTGTATGAATACGCTAGGACATCCATGTATTCATTGAGCAAAGAGGTGAACTTGGAACACTTTGCAGGAGTACAGCATTTCCCAATGTTCACCATCTTGGGGTCTTCCTTGGTTCCCAGATTAGATTACGGTAATGGCACAATCTTTCATTCTTAGTTTGATACATGTTCCTTACCTGACAAACCACTAGTTCGGCATCTCCTTTGGCATGAAGGAGCTTGATGCCTTTGTCTCGAGCGGCTCTCAGTCCAAGTAATAGAGACTCATATTCAGCTATGTTATTCATGTTGCTGAATTGCAATTTATAAGATGAGGGAAAAATATTTCCTTGAGGAGATATTAACACCACCCCAGCTCCTAAACCAGTGGAAGAGTAGCTGCCATCAAATTCAAGAATCCATACCTCATTTGATCTTGATTTCCTTTCGAATTCTTCTTCATCTGGTGGTGGAGAGACTTCCACACTTACTTGGTGCTCAACCAATTTCTCTACTATTCTAGCTAACTGCATTTCCAAGCTATCAGCAGTAGGAGCTTTATCAGGTGTATCATGAACTCCATCCGTGTATAGAAAGTAGTTACCATGTCTGAAGATTTAAACAAAATTTGGGCTTCAAGCGCTGAGGTCTGGGTAACAACATATTTTGCTTCTTTCATAGGGAGCAGTCTCTTCATAACACCCTTGACTAGAATCCTTACCTCAGATAGATCCATGCTTAATTCACCACCGACATCTCTGCAAAAATTCTACCCAAGAAGGATGCCATATGATGTTGGGACGTCTGCTACCAAAACAGTCATCTTGATTCTTATATTAGGAAATACAGCAAATGCAAATTGGGCATCTTTAATTTGTCCCAGAAAAGGCACTTGCTTATTCTCCATGGAGAAGCATCTACCAAAAGTTTTGGTCAATGTGAGATCAAGGGATTCGGCCACTTTAGCAAGCATGACATTGTCTAAAGCTCTAGAGTCAATGATGCAATTATTCAGTTGATGTCCATTTATCAGCAATGAGACATAAAAAGGTTCAGTCCTGATAGGAGCAATAGGGGGAGCTATGACAAGGTTGTTCCTGGTGGGTTTGTTCCTAGTAGCATCATTTGTTATTTTGGGAATTGCTTGCTCAATAGGGATGTCCTTGTTTTTAACACAGTGAACCAGTCTGTCCAATTCCTCAGGATGGGACTGCAAAAATTTGAATTCTGACATTTGAATTTTGGTTCTCTTTATATGGTCAACGATATCAAATGTCTCTTTTGAAATCACTGGGTCCTTTGGTTGGAGAGGAAGAGAAGATCCCCACTTAGCAATTGAGACTTTTGGTTGAGGTCGCTCCCCTACTTTCTCCTTATCAGCTTGTTGAGTTGATTGATTTTTGGACCAGGTGAATACAGCATATGACCCTTCAGCTGCATTACCTTCATGCTTAGTTTCATCTTGATAATTTAGGAAACTAATATGGGAGTCATCAGCCAATTCTTCTTCTTCCTCAGTGAAGAGATCAACATCATCTTCAAAATTTAACTCGGGCTAGGATGAGAAATCCACTTCAGCTTCTAGATATCTGACTGCCAAGTTATTTGGAGGCACTTCAAGGGTGAGGTTCCTTTGTGGAGGAGGAAGGCAATTTTGCTGTCCCTAATTCCTTGCAGCATTGCCTTGGTATGCCTGATTCTAAAATGTCCTCCTGGGCATATCTTTGTATGCGGGGGCAGATGACATTCCTTGTGCCATTTGCTTTTTGAGAGCCAGTATTTCATTTGCTAGCTTTTGTACCATCGGGTCGGTGGTGACTGCAGGTGAATACTCAGAGTATGAAGGAGATTTACCTTTCTTAGGGTCTCTCCTTATCTTTCTAGCCAAGATAAGGTCATCCTCCACTTCAATGGCCAAGTCCTGAGCTTCAACCAAGTCTATTTGGCCAGCACACCTCAACAGGAAACTCACTTCAGGAAGCTACAAGCTGATGAAGAAGCATTTGAGGTTCTGAGGTGTTGGTTGGGCAATTACAAGAATCCTATTCCTTAGCTTGTCAAACTTAGCTATGAAGTCTCTCATAGGCTCCTGTGGCTCTTTTTTCATTTGTGTAAGTTGAGCTAGCAAGGCATGTGCATCCTCTATAGGCTTAAACCTTGCTTTGAATTTGGCTTTAAGCGTGTCCCAGTCAGTCACTGACCCGGCTTGCAGGTGATATAACTAGTCAGCAGCAGCACCTTATAGTGTTTCCACAAATAGCCTGACTGCTATATCTTCATGCTCTACTCCAACCACGCCACAGGCTATGCTGAAGGCCACGAGGTGTACATCGGGGTGAACTTTCCCATCACCAAGGAATTTGGGGAAGTTTTTTCTCGAGCTACATGGAAGCTCATGTAGAGGTGGAGTAAGGTTGAGTGGACCAAATGAGTTACCCCAAGGGCCTTGAGCTACCATTATAGGATGTTGAAAAGGAGGGATAACAAAATTGGGTGGAATATTTATAGGCAGGGCTCTATTAATAGTAGGAAAAGAAGCTCTACCTTGTGTTGGTGACCTGATAAGGTCGAGAGGAAGACTCCTAGATCGTTGGAGGAAAGGTGGTGGAGGAAATAGATCAAAATTGCTCTGTTGCACCAACTCAAACATAGGGTCAAAAACACCCTTAGATCTATGGCTTCTTGTGTAGCGTGGAGTTGCTAGATTTTAAATGAAAAAGGAAAAGAGTAGGATCTGCTTCACTTTGAAGTTTGGGACTTTAAACTGTGTGCTCTTCCCTAGAGGCTCTAGTTTTGCAGACCAGGTAATAAAATGGATATGGAGGATGGAGGGAGATAATAAGGCTCTAATGATAGTGGGTAAGACCCAAATGGGAGTCACCAAACTCTATAATGGATAAGGTGATAATGATAATGGGTAAGACACAGGTGATGTTTCAATCTGAAACTTGAGGTTCCAAATTGCACAAAATTACTATGTCCCCAGCAGAGTCGCCAAAAACTATTGGGTGAATATTTTGTCAGCCAGCTAACTGCTGACCAAAATAGTTCCTATCACCGCAGCATAGGGAGATCAACCGCCCAGATGTGCAGGTTTACTGCATTATCAGGGGACAAATCTCTCCTCTCATCAAGGGGAGGTTCCCTATAGATATGCACGAGATGCAGGAGGTTATATACTATATATATATATATATATGTGTGTAGAAAATAAGACACAAGGGGTAGGATAAACCATCCATCTCTCTTTTTTCAGAGATGATGCTAAAAAATAGAAGAAAAATACTGGGTGATGGGGAAGGTGCTTCTCTTCTTTCAGAAGCAACTTTCAGCCAAGAGCCAGATTCCTTCCTAAATAGTAGAAATCCTGATGAAGTAACAGAAGGCACTTCTCTTCTTTCAAAAGTGCTTGTTCTTGCAGGCAATAGGAATCGTTCTAGTAACAGGTAACCAAAGGTGTAGAGTAACCAACAGCCTAAAATATAGCACAAAGTCTCCACCTCGACTGCCCAAAGAGTACATCACAAAGGATAATGGGGGCACAAAGTCTCCCCAGAATCCTCAACACAAAAAGGAAAAGAAAACACAGATTGAAATCAATTGTGAAAGCACAAAGTCTTCACACAATTGGTTTCAGGACACTTCTTTGTTGCCTTTACTAATTCTACACACCAAATTAAATGAATAGGGACACCTTTAGATGACACAAGTTAGAACAGCACAAAGTCTCGAAAAACCTACTTTCTCATTCAAATAATAAGGAGAATGAAATTACAACCTGAGCTCAAAGTCTCAGTCTTCTTCTTTCAAAATGGGTAGAGTTTCATTCTTGTAAAAATGAGAAGTCTCCCTGGTTCAAAATGAGAGATTACAATATATAGAGCCCCAACAAAGACTTGGGTGCTTGTTTTTCAAAGAACGACCCATGCCGTGCATTCAATGCCTTGAATGCATTTTTAGGTTTATCAAAGGACTACGTTGAAAATAGGGCAGCTATTTTAACTATGGCATGCCATTTCATCCCATATGTCTTCTCTCGAGTCTGGATCATCTAGTCTGTCCCCTCTGATGTCTGTGTAGCTATCCATTCATCTTTACTTCATGGAACAAAACAAGCCATGTCTTTGGTTTGGTGTGCTCAGAAATCTACTCAATCTGTTGTTTCACCTACTTGGAAATAACTCTTTCAAAGATATTTCTGATCCTTCAGTCTCATTCCTCCCTTCACCGCTTAAGCGCTTCTTTGCTCTTTATAGCCCTTCTCACCTATGTCTTTTGGGGGGTCCTTTATGCATCTTTGACAAGCGGTAAGTTCCACTGTTATGTAGTTCATTATAAACTCATGGAAAATGGAGTCCACAACACGTTTTGCCCGAGCAACTCAAAAGGAGAACATGAACGTAAACAATTGTCACATTCACTGCACTTTGCCTTCTTCCATCGGGCACTTTTCCATGGGATTTTCTCTTCCTGCTGCAATTGGAGCTATCAGGCTATCTTTCTAGCCAGTCACTTGGTCTTTCCCTTGAGTTTTGCGCTTTATTTGAGTTTCAACAGATATTCCCTTATGTTAAATTTGACATCCACGGGGACATCATCAGTTGAATGTTGCTTGAACCATGTCTTTGAACCAAAACATTGAACCAATCGGTTGAACCAAACGTTGAACCTACTGCTAATGCTTGCCGATGGAAATTTTTGTTTGAACCAAGGCGATGAACCAATTCTGCAGAGTCTGTAGATTCAAGCCTATAGAGTCCATAGATTTAAGCCTGCAGAGTCTGTAGATTCAAGCCTATAGAGTCCATAGATTTAAGCCTGTAGAGTCCGTAGATTTAAGAAAATCTTGAAAATTGAAGAATTTGAATGCCCAAGACAAATTTTGAAAAGAGAAGAGATAATTTTGGTTTGTAAGATCAAAATAGTTCAAATGTTGTCCCAAAAATGAGCTGATAGTTTTGGGGGACAACAAAATAGATAGTTTAAAAGGGTTTAATTAGTGTAATAAGTCTTATGAGATACTAATGAAGGTACCCATAGGCCATTCTATGAATTTTATGGTCAAGGGATCCACATAAGGCATGTTATAGACCTCTAAAGGTCAGACCAAGCATCCAATCTCCAAACCCTACATGTACAAACTAGGTAAAATGAAGGGATAATAACTCCATGTGATGTAATATTACTTGATGATTATGAGGTTAAAAACATCATTCTAGGACTCCACTCTAATGAACACCATTAGGTTCACATAAAGACACCACTTACAAAAATCAATGAGGAACTATAGTCACATGACAGTCATAAGGGTTTCCTTAAGGTTTGGCATATGAAATTGGTTTAATGGTAAAATTTTTGATATTAATGCATAAAATAAAATTAAAATGAGGTTTTAATCCTATAAATATTCTTAGGGTTATGTTAAATTATAATGACCTACAACCATACTCACCCAGAACCTTCTTAAAGAAAGAGGCCTATATTTGAAAGGTAAAGAATTGTTCCTAAGCACGGTGATATAAAAATTAATATGATATGATATTTAATAATACTTTAGGAAAATAATGTATCTAAAACCATAATTTTATGAAATTCATGCACCTCAAAAGGATTTTTCTTACAGCCATGGTTTGGTTTCTCTCTCATAGTCATGGATAAAGAAAATTCACTAAATGACCTCATCCAAATTAGGTGAGATATATGAATAAATAATGATAGATTAGGTATTCATGAATTATTAAATTAAAATTCACCTTATTATATATAAAACAATTTCAAAGGGAATTAAAACTTAGTTGTGAATTTTGACTGAGTAGACACATGTCACTAGCTTTTGCCAAAATGGGCCTACAGGCCAAAATATGTAGGATCCAATCATGAAATTTAGTGGAGATGATAATAATGAAAAAATATACCCATTAAAAATATTTTTTAGGATTTTTTACAATGGTAAATATTCACTATTTTGTTATAGTCAACCCTATGTCAAATCATGGTCAACATTGGAGAATACCTTGGAGAAATAGACCAGTTTAGGGAATCTACAAGTTGAGTCAATGAACAAAATTTGGTAAATATTGTATCCATGACCTTATAAATCATAAATTTCCATCCTAAAATTCCTATTATGAGTGAAAATTCTTTATATTTTTACACATTCCCCTTGTAGTCAAGAAGGTAGCCATTAGAGACCAAATGAAGTTTTGTCAATTCTAGGTGCCAAGAAGGAGTTTAAGAGTTGGAGAGGTATTAAAATGGTATAATATGATTTTTTAAACCTATGTTGTACTATATAAGTGATCACATTCAAGGTTTTCATTCAAAAGTTTGAAGAAAGACAAGTTCTGGCATGAAGGAAGCATGTAGGCAACTCAAGGTAAATTATGGTAAAAATTGTCTATAATACAACGTACACATCCAAAAGACTTAAAATTGGTAATACTAGTAATAATTACCTAATATATACATAAATAATTTTTTTAGGGTCATATTACAATTTTAAGATCTCTCTATTTTGTCATAGTCCCCCTATGTCTCATAATGGTCACTATTCATGCAGGTATACTTTTAGGAGTTTTAAGGTGTGGGTGAAGGTTAAAAGCTTATGGGTGAGTTTTAAAATAATTTTACGACATTTTTAATACTATTAAACACTTTTAAATAGTGTTAACTCTACAAAATTCATTCAAAACCTAAAGGTAAGCTCAAATCCCCACAAGTAGTTTCAAAGGCACAAAATGTAAAGTTGAGTTTTGATCATTTGGAAAGGTGTTATGAGATTTTTTAGGTGCCATAAATATTTTTTAAAGAAAATAAAATTAGTGTAAATTTAAAATTGGTCCTCTGAATAAATTTGAGTTTTTCAGACCTAAGACATCCAGTTTTAGCCCATCTTCATATGCTCATTTCTTTCATACCATGAAGAGTTGGACCAAGTGATCCTAGTATGTTTTTATTACCAATATTTAATTAAAATTAATTATGGATTTATTTTTTTTAAGGTCATAAGTTTTATGAACAATCCTTAAGATTTTAAGCATGTCCAGAATGCTTATAAACCCTACAGGAAATCATCTTTACTTGTGTATATTTTCATACCTTATGCATGGGAACCCAATATTTTCATAGGTTTTGAAGGGTTATATTTATTATAAATCCATGGTAATAAGTTTTTTAATGGGTGTCTTTATTGTATGAATAATCATCTTGGATGTGAGATTGCTTGAGATTGGGAAGGAAATTTTTAACCAGTTTTGTGTTTTTGGACTCATAGGTCCATCAACTGGCCTAAAATTACTTGGAAACAACTTGGCATGTGTACAATACTCCTTTCATCTCCTAAAAAACCTATTTTATATAATAATATAGCATGTTAAGGTACCTAAGCCACCCAAAATGGCTTTAAAATGCCTGATTTTGTAAGTTAATAAAGAAAAAAATGGTATAAAACCATGAAAGAGGTATAATGGGGAAAAAAACATCATTCTATGGCACTTTTAGCTCTTCACAAGAGTTTTTATGGTGTCTTATTAAGCTAAAGGATTAAAAAAACCTAATTTTTTGACATCTTGTGAAATATTATAGGTTTAATGGTGATTTCCTCCATTGTTGTAGGTATTAAAGGTTTTACAAACCTTCATTTTCTTTATCATACACTTGTTAGAGATGTATGAAAGTCTTCTATAGGTCCATAAATGGTCTTCAAGGTGCCAAATGGCCTTAGGAGTATTTTTCAAGGTAGTTGGTTGAAGGTGGCTCAAGATTGTGACCTCCATCAATGGGTTATATGAGAGTTTCATGTATCATGGAGTTTATTATAGTTTAGAGGAGAAAATTCAAGTTGAAAATAGAAAAGAACCTCAAAAAGAAAACATGAAAGATAACCTTCATGGTCATTTAAGCACTTTTTTCTAAGTCAACTGACTTTTACCCAAACATCTTATAGAAGCCAAGTGAAAGGGGTCGTAAAAGTCTAAGGGAGAGCGATTTGGAGGTTTTATAGTGTAAGTAGAGAATTTAATTTATTTCAAAGTCTTGGATACTTTTCCTTCTTAGTGGATCATGACATCATCATCCTTAAGAAATTATTGTCTTCTAGTGTATTTCTAAGCCAATGAAATGGATTGAAGGCTTTTAGAGCTAATACATGTTAATTTTTAGAGGAAGGATCAGTTCTAATTAACCCAAATGTTGGTGAGAATCCATGTAAGGTGGTTGTGTCTCATTTATTAAATTTTGTTTGCTTGCCTCTTTTCTCTCTCTTCCCCTTTTTTTCTATATCTCCCATTTCTCCCCCATTTGTGCAAGATATTCTAATTTGACAAGGATAAACCTTTTCAAAATTTGTAAGAAAGATCTTTTGAATCAATAAAGATCATTTTTCACCTATCTCTTTCCTCTGAATTGTGTTTAGCAAGCTTGTGTATGATGTCCTTGTGAAGAAGTGTTCTTTCATGTCCATTATCCTTATTTGTTACCCATTTTTTGGTGTTTTCAATTTAGTTTCAAGTCTAAACTTGAGCTCTTTACACCATTAATGAACTCTTGGTGTGAATTTTTAAATTCCTCTTTACTTCATGTATTGTTTGGTGAGTATAGTTTAAGAAACACTTATGCAAATGAGCTAGTTTATGAGGTTATGTGAGAAACATTGTCTTATGTTGAATCAGTGTTTGTTTCAAGTTTCCTTGAGTATCATTTAATTTGCTGAATCAACCCATTTATCTCTCATATTTTCCTCATGCCCCATCTCTATCTCTTTTATAAGCATAAGTAGTAGTTTAGGTGATCTACCAAGAGGAAGTCAACCTTCTCTAGAGGTTACTCCAATATTGTCACTAGGAGTGAGAGAACCTGAAAAATGCTCCCACAAGGGTGTAATTATATGCTACAACAAGTGATTTTGGTTTATTTTTGTTTTGCCCTTTAATTATGTGTTTCCTCTTCCTATTTTAAGTTTTCCCCATTCTTTTCCTCCTTCATGTTGCCTTGATCTTGAATCCATAGCCTAATGGACAAGACAGTTACATGATAAAGTTTGAGATTCGAAAAGTTCATCTAGTGTCTTCTTAAAAATACACATCCCCAACTGAAACCAACTATTGTTCCCTACATTTTTAAGGATAATTTTCCTTGAAATTTGAAATATAAAACATTGACAAATTTTTAAAAGTTACGATAAATTTGGAAAAAATGAAAAATGACTAAATAAGTTAGAAATCTAAGTTCTTTAATCATGTCTTTGCACCTCGCATAGTGTGAGGGCTAGTCTTCCTAACCCTCAAATTATGAAATACACTCAGAAGCATCATATATGCCTCACTCCACCTTGATGTTTATGATAAAAATCCAAACATGAGACCATAGATGTGCACCCATGTGTCATGGAAAGATGTGACCACCAAGCCTATCCCTACCAATTCATGAATTCACTTGTGCCTGAAGGCATAGAATTTTTTATTTTCACTAAATACTCAACATTTTACATTCTCCCAATATTTCTAAAGTTAATTTATCTTATTTGCATAGTTTTACCCCTTCATCATATCCTCATTCTGAGGGTGTTGTCTTAGTATGAGTAACCTATCTCATGAGCACTGAAACCTTCTCATTATAATCTCATCAACATTTCCTCCCTCTAGACCCACTCAAACTACTAAAATTTTTCCTATGAGGTAGTATTTGAGTATCTAGAGACTAAAAAAAATCAAGTATACTTATATGGGATATGAGCCATTAGTGGAGTTAGATAGTAACATTCCTAAGATTTATGATTCATAGATTCGAGATGTAACTTGGAGGAGTTCCACAAGATATTAAAGTTGGAAAACCCAAGAACATTGACTATTCATCTAGTATAAAGGGGCCTTCTTGAATCAATAGGTTTTCTCACCTCAGTGTAATGTTTAGATTTAGTGTTCACCTATGTGAGGCACTATGATCCTTGACCTAAGAAATAAAATCAAGTGGTGGGGAACTAATGGCCAAAATTTATGGCACATCCATGGGAATGATAGTGATAATATTGTTCCATGAATAATATTTATCATGGGTATCTTCCAAGGGAAAAAACATTAGGATAATAACCCAAATAAGTACTTGTCAATAATTAATAACCCCTAGTTGAAACACAATAGGGAGAAGATTTAAAATTTGCTAAATAAATTATTCCATTCATATTTAAATGAATATCTCTCTAACATGATCACCATCCTAAACTTGTTGGTGGGTAATGAGAATACAATAAATTTTACCCATGGATTTTCATGCTAATAAACATCATCTGCAATGAAAAATAATCCATTGATTGGGTAGAAATGATCAGTGAATCCCTACATCGCTAGTTATTAAATGTGCATAACAAAAATAATTCTTCATGACTTCTTACTTAATTTATTCACTAGCCTCTCAAAGGATATATCTTATACTATCCTAAAATGGAAATATCATTGATTCCTTCCAATTATATGAATGCTTCCCCCAAATAACATTGGAAGGAAGAAAAAATCACTTCATAAGAATAAATGATCCATTCACAATGTGAATAATGTAATCCCTTGATAAATATTGGGGTATACGAATGAATGGTAAAGTAAACACTTTGATCAACCAGTAAAAATCCTATTATATGCAATATAAAAAGTTTACTTACATTAGTTTTGGAGGATTTCAAGGTTATCCTCTTAGGCTACCAAGACTAGCCAATGATAATATCATAATAATAGATTTGTGTAGACAATTTGGAATAGTGCACAAATGTTGCAAATATAGTCACATCTTGGGTATCTATTTCCCAATTTAATTAGGACATTTCTCATGTAAAATAGTGATTAATATCCAAGACATCAAATAATTAATCTCTTAGTTCACTCTCAATTCATATGCCAACATATCTTATGTTGATATGAAAATATATGTAAAGAGATGTCTTGGAATTGGCTCATTATGATCATATTCTTCACCTACAAGATTACTGGTAGATTGTTCAAATGGATTTGAGTTGATTCAAAGAGATTGGTGTAAAATTATTGTGGATCAAGTTAGATACTTCATAGATGAATGGGTCCCTAAATATAAGATGGATTATATGATAGACCTCATTGACCTTAGGTACACTGATATAATTGCTTCTCCTTTTTTCAACCATCAATTAGTTGAAAATTGAGATAGTGGATATACAAATAAGAACCAAATCAGTTTTGACCAAAACCAAATAGTGGTTTGATAATAAATTAGAAAAAGTGACTAGAGTAGGTGGTTCTATAAGATCATATACTTCAACCCTTCTAAATTAGGTACCTACACCCATTATAAATAACAACAGCACTAGTGTGATGATTGAAACATCCATTTCCTCAAGATCTAAGGATGGTGATGATGAAGACACTAAGTAGAGAAAACCACTAGGAAATACCTATGAATAAAGTCATGACATGTGAATAAAATTAAAAGAAAATAAGTCCCTAATTATTGAGACTTCTTCTTCCACTCTTAGTGACCCCATTCTTCTCATTTCAAACATAACACAACATTACCTTGCCTTTACTCAAGAATCAAGGTAATAGGTACTTGATAAGGAAGATGAGGTTATAATTCCCTCACCCCTAAGCCTCTCAAAATATTCCTCCACATCTAGAAGATACTCATCCAAATCAGCCTATACCCCCTCTTATTGGATCCCAAATAACCACTTTAAGTGATATGTCATTCCAATGGATGCAACCTATGACTATTAAAATGAAAATGTTGTTAGAAGATGCTATTCCTAACTTTAATGTTGCATCTAACCTATTTTTCTTCCCAAAGAGGATACAACCACTTGTAGATTGGTTTCAAATCCCTCTGGCACATAATTTATTGAAATTATAGAGCCCAATGTGGATAAGGATATTGGAGAAATGGTTTAATGACTATACTATGAAGATGATATCACTCAAAGAAGTAATTAGGGAGAGTGATGTTCACAACTTGTGGAAAACTATAGAGATAATGATCAATATGTCATATCAGAATGAGTTCACTTAGGAGAAACTCTAGGACTAGATAAGGTAGTTGGTAGGATATATCAACTACCTTATCAACCCAATTAATACACCTCAAGCTCTTTCTTCTTCTCAAGTGTCATCTATAAGTAAATAATTGATCACTACCATCAACAAGTATAATTTATATGGAAAAAAATTAGAGGATTGGGTTTATGAAGTATTATAAAATGGGATGAAATACATTGAAGAAGTGATGAAATTATTTGGAACCATTGATATATAAGTTATCAATATGAATCAATAGATCAAATCTCACAAGAGTAAGCTAAATATATGGGAAAATATAAAAATATGATTTCCATGAGATGATTGATGTTGAGACATCAGTAATGGTTAAGGCTATAATATTTGAAAAATAAGAGGATGATACCTCCTAAAAATGGTCTGAGTGCATTATCTATAATATTAAAGTCATGAACTGATCAATAGAAGAACTTCATGAGCATATCAATATTACAAAATAAAAGTAGAAGATGATCACTTCTAATATATATGAGATACATTGTGACATATTCAAATAATATGTGATCACCCTACACACTGTATATTAAATAAAGATTCAATTTGAGAAAGTGATGAAGGATTATTTATTCAAGTAAAATACTTTCAATGTAACTTCCATGTCTATGATCAATAAAATCCATGTTTTAATTGAAGAAATGAATAATTAATTGCTTGAGTTGATGGAAGTTTCAAATGCTCTACTACTATTTTATGAAATATGGATGACATGTTAAAAAAACATATTATTCCTAAAAATGAGTGACACCATTGAAGTGGTAAATAAATTTAGAAAATTTAGGGCTACGTAGGATAAATAATTAGCCAAAATATCCTTATCCACACTAGGTTCTTTAGCACTAACTACCATGCTAAATAAGATTTCCTAGTAAAGTCTACATATTTTTGTTTCCATTTTTTTCAATCTTCTATTTAAATAAAGTCATATTTTCCTTTGTGTAAATGAAAAAAAGTAGAAAATATAAAAGGACAAAATATTGAATACCAAGATTCATTTTGAATGTAAAGGGTCATCCCATTCCCTCTTGTTATAAATATGATAAATGGTTATTGTAAAATGGATTTTTTATGTCCACAAAAATTGAATCTTGAAGAGGAAGAAGAAAGAAAATTTGGGTCTAATATTCAACTAAGAACCAAGGAATTTCAAAACTTTGTGTCTTGTTTTCATTTATGAGTATGTGTTTTTATTTTTTAAATGAATTTTTCATAGTTCCAAGTAGTAATCATGTTTAATATTAGTAAACATATTACTTACATTTAGTTATCCCCCTTTACATGGTTAAATGAAATATGTGTTTGCTTTTTCACCCGTGACTCTTCACCTTCTTTTCCTCCATTTTTATTTTCAGTTGAACATCATGAAAACATCTCCCCTCCTAAATTCAACTTGTAAATATTGTAAACATGATTGGTGTGTTTTTTACCACGTTTAATAAAGATAACCTCCCATCATAATAGAGGATATGATTTTCATCTCCTTCACTATTGTGAAATCCCTATTTTTCATGAGTACCAAATATTTCACCAACACTTCCTCAATTTCTTACTAAATCCTTGTATAAATGTCCATAGCAAAATCGATTGATTAATTCCATTGAGCAATTAGTCTCTTCGACTAGTCCTTGGTTAATTTTTCCATGTGACCTAATTATTTAAACATGTTCAATGTATCCTTATTAGTAATTTTAATATAAATACCATATGAGGAGGAATATTGAATTAATTAATCAATCAATAGATAATATAAGATGATCTATTTTTTCTTTGAGTTTCTCCTTAGCAAATTTTTATTTATCAATATTCTCAGAATGCATGTCAATTTATGATTTTACATTCTATTTTAACCTATTCCATGTACTTTTCCAAAGATTTTATTTTGATAATTAATAATATTATGTAGTGACTTATTCTTTTAATGTATATTGTGGAGGAGTTTTTATCTTTGTGTATCTTTCTCCTTTATCATCTATTACTATTCAATAAAATGTTTTAGGTTTCTTTATCAAAATGGAGATGGTAGGAGTGATGAAAACTATACTAAAATCTATATCTTGGAGTTGAACAACCTTTTTCCTCTTCTTAACAACTTTGTTTAGCCAATCAAAAAATTATATACTACAAACCTACTATTGATTTATTTGTTTTGTCTAGATCTAGGAAATATAAGTATGGGGTGGAGTCACTATGGCTTGAATTGAATAATATATGATAACATATTTTTCTTGATTAATTATCACTACCTTAGATGCAAAATAAAAATAAAGAGGTTCACTTGTCAGATTGGGTGATTATTGAGGATGTGTAGGAGAAGGCACAAGGATCACTACCAAAGAATATGAGACAAGAAATTATTGTGGTATTTTTAACAAATATTTTATAATGAGCCACATATGAATATGGGTGGTCTAAATAACTTAAAATCCCCAAATAAGACTCTCCCATTAGATGGTTTTTTTAACATATTTTTTTGTCTTGTATTAGGTTGATGAACCCCCATAGTTGTATCTTATTTTATTTTATCTATTTTAGCTTCATTTTTATCTATACATGTGTTGGAATTAGATCCTACATTTGACTTTACTCTTGTTTTAAGATGAGGTTCGAAATAAATTTTGACAAGAGTTTTTGGTAGAGGAGGAAGTCCTTGATTCTTCACTAAAATTACTTTTTTATTAAGCAGGAGAGAGTTCTAACAATCACATCCTTGGTTTTATCTTCTATATTCTTTGATTCTACTTTAAACCAATCAACTTAAGGCAAAGGTTTGAATAATATTTTATGATTATATTAAATATGATCCATTAGGTATTCATTATCTATTATCCCTTCTAGAATATATATTAGGTTAAATTATATAACTTTTTACAATTTCATTTGGGAATAATCCTAAAGGATAACATCATTATCATCATCATAATCTATATAAAAATAGTAAAAATACATGTGTTAATATGTGGATCTAAGAATGTTCTCAATAATACCCCTAATGTCATAATATGGCCCAATTTGAAAGGATTTAAAAGTTACTCAATTATTATTTTCATAAATGTTCTTAGCTTTGGATAAATAGGCACAAGTATACCTCCCAATAGTGATGGGAAAGTGTATGCCTACTTTGTGATTTCTTGATAAGATTTTGTGAGTTTTGACTGGTTATCACACTAACTCCATTAATACCTAATTTTCAATGATGTATCTTGGAAACATGTATGGAGATTTCTTTAAACCACATACTCAAATGTAGGATAAAGTGGTAAATTGAATAACCATGCTCACCATTGTGCAATATTTTTTTTGGCTACAATAAAAATTATGACATTAAACTAATATTCCTCAAACATCTTGAAAATGTAGTACATAAAGGCATCATTTATATAGTGAAAATGAAGTGAGTTTTCCTCTAATGTGAATTAAGGGTAAAACTCATAATTCTTCAATAATTCAACTTATTTATTTGAGATAATCCTAGAAAATCCTTATTTTACCTACCTTATAAACCAAATAGGAGGTTATGTATACTTTTATCATTAATAGAACATCACATAGTTTCTTATGAATATAGTTTCTAATAAATTATACCCAATTAATGTATTATTTATTTTGGTAGATGATCTAGATATAATGATACATTTGATCTCATAAATATTGAGCTATATGGTTTCCAACACCTTATTTAGAAGTGTGATAATATCACTTATCTCCATTTTGAAATCAAATTGCATGATTATTTTTAGAAATATGGTATAAGTGGCCTTTTTCTTAACAATCCAATGGTTGTCTATCATCTTGGCCCAAGATGTTGCATTTTCATCCCATTATTGTTGAGTAGTTTTAGGGGTAATGTCTATAAAGGATTCATGATGAGGGATTTTCAGCATGTCTTCAATGTGATTTGGGATAAGGCAAATTACATATTCATTTTGAAAAATTTTAACCTCTGTATTTTCTCTACCATAATTTTGGCACAAGCCAACACAAGTTATAGACACTAAATAGATGTGTGGAAAGCTACAACTTCAATAAGTCCACCATAATAGATTACCTAAATCCAATTTGACTTAGGAACAATGTTTATTCTATTAAATAAATAAAAAAGGTTTCCATGTCCCAAGTTTAAAAATATTATTTTATCTATATTAGATTTTAAATTAGAAGGGGGAACGACCCTATTAAATTGATATTTCATGTCCTTATTTTTTGAAGTCTCTAACATGTGATCTTGAGATAAATAATAAAGGAGAAAACCTAAAATTCAATCAAAAAAATTCACCTAGTTAAACACTTTCATTAGTATACCACATGCTTTGGAATGTTTTAGAACTACTTTGATAGGTCAAAATTATATCACAAACTTTAAGCCTACTTGTGCACTTAGGAATTCTCATCAAATTTCTAACTTATTTTTGTCTTGAGAACTTCCATTGGGTTTGGAAGGTAAAAATACAATATAGATACCCATAAGTAAAAAATCATGACTATATAAATCACGTTGGATTTCACAAACCCTAACCCTAAAAAACTTTAACTTGGAAAAACTTCACAATAAGAATTTATCTTACAAAAAAAATTCAAAAGCAAGGATGATAATTTGGAAATATAAAACTTCATAAAAACCCCATCAAAATAAGGAAAAACGCTAGTGAGCATAATTGATTATCCCTAATAAAACTTTGATCTTCTAATTTTTACAAAATGAACTTAGTTTTTAGTTTAGGTTATAATGTCTTCTTGATTCCTTTCACATGAATCATGGCATCAAATAAATCCATATGAATTTCTCCACCCATTCACTATAAAAATTTATTCCTAATAACATTCCATAATTTTTAGTAATTTTACTACAATAATAGTCATTTTCATTATTTTATATGTAAAGTCTATTAAATCTACTTGGGCATATTTATTTTACCTACTAGAGTTATTTGTTTTGTATCTATTGAGTAACAAAAAATGAAATTACGAATGCATGTGACGCCAATTGCATGATAAAAAAATTTAAGCATTACATTATTAAAACCCCTATTATCAATAATGTAATTACTTAATTTACATCCTTTGAGAAAGAGGGAAATATAAAAGGGCTTAAATTTTCTGGACTTTGAGGTAGATTTGGCAATGGAAATTTGAGGATTTGAATTGATAGGTGATGTAAGAATGCATTTGGATGTAGGTGTAGAGGTGTTATTATTTTAAACTTTGATAAATTTTACTAACATATCCAATTGATTAGGGTTGGACCTTAAATATTTTTCTTGAGACATATAGATTTTGTATTTATTCACATGATCAATGGAATTAAAAGTGGGTAAACAAACAAGACTGATTCTAAACTTATTTCATTCTTAAATGGGGCACTAGTATTTGGACTAAAAAAAGTAGTAATTTGGGATGATTTACATAATTTTGTTTTAGACTACTTGACTTTTGTCTGATCAGGTATCAAAGAACCTTGGGGAAGGATGACTTTTGCAGCAGGCATCTTCAAAACCTCTTTTTTCTTAGATTTTTATTTCTCATTATATTTTTAAACTTATTTTTTCTTGGCCTTTTCTTTTTAATTTTATGTTCTAGTAAAAACAATAAAATGTCAACCATTCATGCCATTCAATGCATCATCGTAGTCATCATCATTATATTCACATTCTATATACTTATTTTAGGAGTCACCATTAGGTTGTTATGTCTCAAATTCTTGAAAACTTGAATCTTTCATTTCAGTTTCATCCTCTTTATACTCATATAATTCTTCAATTTCAAGTTCAAAATTTATAGGAGCATTTGTAGTTGGAGGATATTTAATGGAAAGTTTTTTATGTTGCTTGTAGATAAGGATAGTTATTATTATGTGGTACATGATTTCTCCTTAAAATATTTTCATATGGTGGAGATATTATTTTCTATGGAAATTTTTTCTTCAAATAAATGATGCCATTAGCCATTTTTTGAATCAATTAGTTAGTTGAATTATGATTTAGAGTATGCACTTTTGTTTTTGTGAAATATTTTTTTAATTTTATAACTATAATCAAATTATCAACTTTGGTGGGTAGAATTTCAACTTGCTCCAGATATAATACTTAGTTCATTTTTAATAGAAACCTTACTTCAGGTAGTTAGGAATTTATGGATAAATATTTTTGATTCTTCATTGTAAGTTTAACTGTAATGGGAATTTTGTTTAATATATATATATATATATTTAAATAGATACCTTAATAGGTTCATGAAATTATTTCATCTTTTTTAATTGTGAAAGGATCATGTGTGCATCTTTTGTTGGTTTGAAACAATTTTCTAATTGGTTTAAATTGAATCCTAGTTGTTGATGGAACTAGGAGAAAGATGGTGGAACCATTATAATGATTCAATTTTCAATGTTTCAATAAATAACCTAACTACTACATCTTCATATTGAACTCCTATAATACGACATCCAATATTGAAAGTGGAAAGATGTCCATCTAGATGTTTTTTCCATCACTAATGAATTTAGGAAAATTATTTCTTGATTTTTGGAAAAATAATGGAGTTTTCCAACAAGAGAAAGTGGGCCTGTGGCTAGTACCCAAGGTACTATAGCCATGAAGAAAACATTTATGACTTGAGTTAATGTATCTATTAAGAGAATTAAATATTTTTTGGCTATAGCCCCTACTTCCTACTTTTTTTATGGGCTAGTTAAAGTACTGGCTATTTTTTGTTTATTGGTTTCTTTCTTGAAAAAAATTATAAACTAAATTTAAAATTAAATTTTAATTGAATCTCAAATAAATCATAAATACTACTTATTTCATGCTTATCCAAGTAAAAAATTAGCTAGGGTGAGATAAAACTATTGTTGTCTTAGAGTGGGAGGTAGTTGAATAACTTTTTGAATGGCCTTAATCATGACATGTCTTTGTTTATCAAATGTAATATTTGTGAATGTGATAATATCTTGTTTTTTGTTGATGTAAACTGGTAAAGGCCAAATTTATTTGTCTACCAATGCCACACTGAATAAAATATGTAAAGTGATAATTTATTATTTTGTGTTGATGTACTATGCCACAAAAAAGTTCTTAAGAGTTTCTTATATGACTACTTTCCTTTGTTAAATGAAATTGATATATTTTCTTATATTATGTTTTTTTTTTAATAAAAATTAATAGACATGTTTATGGATTTGACATAAAATTTATGTGATGTTAGATGGCCTATTTATGACTTTGATTTATACAAGGTTAATAAAATGGGATACAAACAACAATGAGAATAACTAATTCATTTACAAACAATGACATGATGTTTATAATTAATCATTTAATTAATTTATTGTTGTATTCTACAAATATATTTAATACATTTTGACTTTATTAACCACGTGATAGGTTTTTGGAGTGTGTGATTATAGCATAGGTTTTTTATCCCTACAAAAAGGGAAGGTATCATCAAGGAGGGATGAATAGATAGGTTGTTATAAGGAAATAAATAATGGGTTGTTACTAACTCATCTAGATATATAAATATATTAATTAGAAGAAGAAAAATTAAATTTCAATCTCAACTCAATGGTATCCTCTCTCTATCTCATGTATTCTCTTATCTATATGTCTTTAGTTCAGATCTCAACTCCTCATATGGGTATACAATATGGGCATCCCAAGTAAACCTAATTTGAGACACCTATGCCCACACACACACACACACACACACATATATATAAGGGAAGGGATTCCTAAATCCCCTATCTATGGGCATAGGTGGTAGATGGTTATTATATGGGCATCTCACCTTGAGGAGCTAGACTAGAATCTAAACCTAAGACCCATATCTACACATGGGTGGACATCTATTATATAAGTATAGGTGGAGGTGGAATTTATTATCTAACTACATTGGGTATTGGGGAAGATATTAGTATGAACCTATTTATAACTAATTTATTCCCTTAGCCTCCCTCTTTTCAATCAAAATGAGGGGGGCCATTTAAAGAGGATATAAGGGGGACTACCATATATATCTCTCTTGATCCCCTATTAATAGATGTGTCAAATTCAAATAATGAACTAGTCATACTATAGGGATGGGTAGACAACTCAATTGGTCCATTACCATTTTACATCTTTTATTAAATGCATTATCATCAATCAACATGTGTTATGAAATTGTGACTAACCAACTCTAGTAATTTTATTATTTATCTTTTTGAAAATTGGTGCTTAGACTTACAAATGACAATAGATATCTTGGGCATAGTGTTTCAGAGAAGTATTACCACATCAAACTAATCCTTAATCCAATGGAAGTGGATTTCCTACTAATAATGATCTGATCAGTTACATTTCATTTCATCATAACTCACCAAAGCATTAGTCACAATAAAATTAAACTAAAGGCCATATCTACTAACATTTTATGGATTTTATATTACATTTAAATAAATTCCACATTATCACTTAGATTTGTGCTATCAATAAATTAAATAATTTAAATAGATCCCCTACTTGTTTTAGTAATCCATACATGCTCTATTAGATTTTCCATCATCTTAAATGTTTGAAAAATTTTAAAATATAAATAAAGACTACTTAGTTCACATAAAAAAGGATTTGACTAGTATTTAATAAATTGGTTGAGATTTTAAGGCATGTAGGTTGTGACATAATGAAAACATATATATTTTTATCAAATATAACTTTGTAAAAAATTATTTATATTACCAATAAGCAATAAATGTTTTAGGAGAAGTTGAAGCCATTTAGGAAGATGCTTTCCCCTCATGTAAAAAAACACTTGGTAGCCTAGAATGCATATTTTTGAAATCTAATTTATACCAAAGGGGATGTCATGCTAAAGAAGGAAAGTAAAGATTGACTACCAAGAAGAAGGATGCATTCTAATAAGAATGAGCTGAAAGGAAACAATCAAATGACTTATTTATATTGGTACACCTTAGTTCTTATAACTATGTTTATCTTTTTCAAATTATGCCATATCTCCATAACACTATGTTAAATGTATTCTTATCTATGTTATATATTTATTTAGTTGAGTTTATATTTATTTAGTTGTTTTTTAATTAATTGGGATGTGTTCTATCTTATATAAAATTTTCCATGCTTGATAACCATGTTACCTTGGAATTTTGAGTTTAATTCAGCTACACTTAATCTTGTTTAGATATTGTGTTAAAGCCTCAGGAGTTGTTTTATTTATTATGAGATATGTTTTGGCTATTATAAGTTTTTTAAAAATACATATGATTATGTTTTACTCATTATAGACTATGTTTTGATTTATAAAACTACGTCTCACCCCCTTTATATCACTATTCTAATGTAATTAATACATATTAGACTATATTTTAAACTCCCATGGACTGTGTTCCACCTCATAAACTAATTTTCTAGTTATTTATATTTTATTTTAATTATATCTTATTTTCTAACTGTGTTCTACTATTCTAAACTTCACTTTAATGCCAACCATGGTGCCTTACTTTCATAATTGTGCGTATAATTCCCAAAGTTATATTCAAATGCTCTTGGATTTTGTGTATAAAGTAAAAAATTATGCCTAATTATTTAATGGTTATGTGGGACCCCTATGATTTAATGTTTGGACGATGCTTCAATTCAAAAATTATACATTACCTCTTTTTGGTTATACTTACTTTTTATGGATTATTTTTGTTTTGTTTTAACTATGTCTTGTTGATTGAACTATGCCATGCTAGGGAACTTCATGTAAATGGATCATAATTTATCTTTAATAATTTCACCTATTTCATATATTATTTACATGATGAATATGTCCATTAAAATAATACACCTTAACACCCCAACACTAGGAATTTCCAAATACAAATAAATAGAACAATTAAAAATTATTTTCAAACCAATTTATAATTTATATTTTTCTATCTTATTGTCTTCAAATTTAATTCTTGAAATAAAATTAAGTAAATGGATTGTTTTGTAAAATTTTAATATATAGTTGGTGTTTAATCTCAGTTTCATGATGTTTTATATTTCAAAAATAATGTTAAAAACTTACAATCCATAAAAAAATTTCCTTATTGAAACTATACTAGATCATTATTTATTATTTGGTTATATATTCAAGTCCTAACTAAGAACTACCAAATATTTATATCATGATCCAATTTATAAAAGGATTAGAGGGAAAGATAATATAGTACACAATGAAATAGGTTATCTTTTGAAGGTAATATGACCTTTTAGGTTATTAAGAGTAATTATCCACTTACCAAATAAATATTTTGTATGAATCAAGAAAACTAAGAAAGATCCTACAATAAAAATTGCTTATATAGAATCAAGTAAAAAATAATAATTCCTTTATTGCTTAGTGAAAATAATAATCATATAAAATTTGATTGCCATACGATGGTATTATATCTATATAATGAAGTATTTTAGACACTAAATATGAATTATATATCACCTTAGTCTTGTATACTTGGAGGGTAATTCTTATGGTTGTACCATTTAATTCCTAAGACCTTGCTACTGAAAGGTTCACATCTACTATATGTTGTGCCTATTTTTTATCTCTTAGTTTTATCATATGTTATTATGATGATTAGGCCTTCTATTTTTCCCAAAATTATATAAAGCTACTTATTATTATCCTCTACAAGTTTTGGACTTGTAACTATTTTCTAGCTTCCCATACACTTGTGTCCCAGCCAGACACCTATGTAGACTCTAGTGTTTTATGCCAAACTAAATTTCTAGTTCCCTAAAGTCATCAAATTTGAAAATTAAATTTATCCTTATGGTCAACACAATTTATTTAATGGGATATATTTCTAAAAGGGATTGGTATATATAAACTATCAATCCTCATTCATTCCTCACCTAGCATAGACCTAAAAATTCACAAGATAAATTACCAAATGCATTCAGTCAAGCATTCATGTGATAAAAACTTCCATATTATTTCTTTTTTCAATATCATTCATTTGGATAACCCATATATAGGTATTAATTATTTAAATATCATTCCATGAGCCATATTTTATAAGTTACAAGATAGGTCACTCTATGTACTTGATTATCACACATTACATCCTTATGTACACACAAAACAACACATGGGGGAAAAACATAATTATAAGGCTTTATTGAGAGTATAAGATATGTAGTTCCCATTGATAAAGTATTCCTTGTGATAGCTCGACACCATGTACCCAGTAACCCATTTCCCCATAACCACTCTAAGGGTGAAAAAACTAGGGTTTCATCATTCGACAAAGAGAGATAGCATATGTACAAGATATAAAAACACTAGAGAAAAGGTTATATAAAAAATAGAAGGTTCTATTTTATCACATAGATCTATTAAATATTTCATACTAGACACTTGCATCCAACTCAGACACCAACATAGATGTGACTATCTAGATATGACATAAATGTTTGAGTCCATAGAATGTAAATTTATAAAATTTGATGATTGATATCGAATCTAGATCCAATATACTTCCATCATGTTCCATATCATATTCACATGCACATAGTAAACTAGTTAAGTACTCTTGTTTTCCATTTAATATAATATCAATCAATAGTTATACTTTTAAATTTTAGCATATCTCAATATTATAAATTTAAGATATTATTTATCTAGGTTTGTAATTAATTAGCCTATTATATAATTGTTTATCACCATTTTATTTATTCATTTCTATATCCTTAACCCTATACTATATTGACTTGTCTCAATTTAAGTTTAGACATTTGGTGAACATGTCTCTTTATGTAAACCCTAGCTTACCCTAGGCTATTCAACCCTCTAAGGTTTTCCATTAGTTTATTTTTTTCATATTTATTTTATCATTTATATGTAACCTAGGCATTTACCTAGATTAGTTGGTGTTTTTATAGAACACCTATAACTTTCTCATTGTCCACCTAAGATGGATCAAACCAATGAAGTAACCAATCCTATACCTAATGAAGATGCTACTAATGAAATTGAACTACTTACTAAAAAGTTTTATCATAAAAGATATTTTTCATCACAAAAATGATGAATCTAATAAACCTAATGAACATGAATAAATATATCAAAATCAAGTATAATTTATTGCTATGTTTTGACATTGTATATGGCAAAACCCTAAAGATCTTGATCAAATCATAAGAACCATATTAGAAACTAAAAATCAAAAAGCATAGAGGAATAACTAGGTCAATATTTTGATCATGTTATTAGAGTTATGGGTCATTCCCATATACCCATAACCCTCCCATTGGGCACACCACCACTTCATACTTCTAGTGGGGGCATGGGATATGTGTTTACACCTTTGTTACCTTAACCAAATCCTACTATTTATACATATTACATGGGAAACATAAATACTTCAAACAAATTACTAGTTTCAATGCCTATATCCAATCAAACAATGTGTACACCTACTTTGGTGACTTCTCAAAATTCAAATGTTAATGACCAAGAGGTGATATATCTTGTCCAAACTATAAAACTTTTGCAAATTAAGGTTACAAATATTGAAAAACATTCTATAAAATCACCTTATGTTATTGATTCATGAGAGGTGTTTCATAACCCTCATACACCTAAAATATCATTGCACCCCTTTCCAAGTAGATTCTTTTCACCTAAGTTCACATTTTATGATGGAAAGGGTGATCCTAAACAACATCTTCAATCTTCTATGCAACATGCCTTGACTATGCCTGCAATGATAAAATTTTGACTAGATTATTTCCAAAGTTCTTCAAGGACTATATGCTAAGGTGGTTATATTAATTACCAATCCAATCAGTAAATGCATTCAAACCTCTTTTAGATCATTTTTTTGGCACGCTTCTCTATCAACATTACTGAAAAAGTTTTTGATGCCCAAATTATAAAAATAAAAAAAGGAACCAATGAAACTATAAATTAACATGTCTTAAGGTATAAGAAAATGTTGGCTAAAATGGTATATAAAGAGTTTTGAGACATCTTCAAGTAAATATTACTTGCCCCATTACATGAGTCTATTATTTAAAAAAAAATCAAATATTTTGATGACTTATGCCATATTGTTCATGATCATGAAATGAAACTTATCTCATTAAATAAAATTAAGTATGTATAAAACACATTTACTACAACATATAATAAATTTATTATCAAACCAAGTTATAAGGTAAAACATAAAGAGCCTCAAAAGGAAAAAACTACTATAGTTAATGTAGTGTCACAATAACCTAATCAATTTATCAAATCATATACCCTAAGGAGATTATTTACACACTTACCTGAATCTTCATCTTTGTTACTTCCAAATATTATGGATCATCAGCTCATAACAATACCTTATCCTATATAGGTTGATATGAGTTGACCTCTACCCAAATTATATGATGTCAATAATTGTTGTGACTATTACCAAGTCCCTAGTCATTTTATAAACCAATATTTTACCTTGAATCATAAGATTCAAGACCTTGTTGATGACCAAAATATTACATTTGATCATCCTCTAAAGGAATCAAGTTCACAACCTAGTGATCACCATAATTAGAATATATTTTAAAAATATAGCATTCTAAAAAGGAACTAGAAGTAAAAATGGCATATAATGCACATCCTTCTCCACCACATTATGGTAAACCATTATATGGTATTATTGGTACTTATATTCAACATACACATCATATGGTTCATATAAATTCTATTACTTTAAATGATAGTGTGATTGTAGATGATGACTCAAAAATTCATTCCTTATCCATTCGAGCATACCTTGATCACCAACCTATAAATGAGTGTTATGATTGATAATGGCGCAAGTGATAAATTTATCACCATGACATTACTTACACACTTGGGTTTTACACATTAGTATTTACATCCTTTAACTAAATAAGTTATATCATTTGATGGTACCTAATAATAGGTTGTTGGTGTGACTTATTTACCTTTATAGGTTGGATGAGCATATGTGGTCATTACATTCTTAATTATACCATACATGGGTGTCTTTAAAATGTTATTGGGATGACCTTAGATACATACACTTCATTTAATACCATTTATAGTGCATAGGTATGTTAAATATATTCATGCCAATAGGGTAATTATAGTTTCTAGAATTCCATCTCAACATCCAATTGAATAAAAAAATATATCTTGATAGTTAATTATCAAACATACTAAGGTTAATCTACATAAAATGATAAGAAATGAGAGATTTCCTTTCCTATGTGGATAGTACTTGAGAGACCATTACATTAGAGACACAATGGATTCTACATAATCCTCATATACTCCTATGCACCATATTTGAATATCTAGAGCACCTAAACATGTTCCTATTACTTCTAATTCAATTAAACCACATACTATTCATTTATGGGTTACATGAACCCCTATTCTTTATATTGTCTCTTCAAAACTATAAAAATATTGTTATACATACATAAATCATTATATATCCTACATTGCTAAATGTTACACATATGCATGCTCCTTGGTAGTACCACTAGTTCATTGCACCAAGTTCCCAGTGGAGAGATACCTATGAGCATCCTTTGGATAAGATCATAGGATAATATACTATATTCCAATAGTCTAAAAAATATCAAAATAAATTAAAAAATCCAAAAATATTTTCAAAATTTACATTTTCTATTGGATCCTTAGCATCTATGTTTTTATTTCCATTTTTATATGTAGTATATCATCTATTTATTTATACATGTGTTTCATTCATATTTTGAGTGTGATAAAAGGATACCCAGGCACATGATCTATGCAATTTAAGATGTTGGGCCTTCCCTCTACTAATGTCATATAGACATTGAGGGCATTCTCTTCTTTGATCATGATACATTCAAGTTATATCATTATATGATCATTTTCCATTATTATGTTTGAGCTTATATGTTCACACATGCCTTTATCTATGCTTATATATTTCATATTATACTTTATATGCTATGTATTTAACATTTTTTGCTAACATGTATATCCAAGGACTAGTATCATATGCTTATGTTGGTTATTTATGATTACATAATTTTTTTTCACTTCCTTGATTGTGATCCTTGATTTATATTGTAATTAATTATATTAGTTATTCAAGAATTTAAATATGCTCCATTTATTATGTCCCTTATGCCTATGTTTACCTATTATGACATTTGTATATGTCATAGTTTGTTGTATGTGGACATTTTAACATGTCTTTTTATGATTTGTAGACATTTTAATAAGTATGTCCCTTCAATTGTGTGTAATTTGAACATGACCCTTTTTTGAGGTCTCCTTAGACCATTATATTTTGATTTACTTTTGAGTACTCTTGTGTGTGTGCTTTATTTATTGTTGAATTTATACTATTACTATCTATAAGTTTCCATGATTCACATCATGCATCTCAAGATTCGATGTGATCACATACTATGTAACTCATTTCACTATCTACCTAGACATGTTAATCCTATATGCCACATGATCCATACACAAATTATATAGTTATATTATCCTTTTGAGGTAAGGTAACTACCAGTTTCTACTTTACCTCATCTCAAAAGTGGGGTCATATCAATAGAGGAATGTCATAGAGGCATAGTCTTCACACCTTCATAGTTTCATATTTAAGTGGGGGCATGCTATAAAAACATGTCCTCCACACTTATACTAGTTCTCAGTTTCAAATTTCAATGGGGGCATGTCATAGGAAACTAGGTACTTATTTATCACATGTAACTTCCTTATTCACACACAATCCAACATGTAGAGGATAAATACATAATTTGAGGCCCTCTTCAGAGTATTGACTATATAGGTAATGCTCATTGACATAGGGTTTATTGGGGGTATCTCAACATCATGTTCCCACTAACCCATTTTTCCATAATCATTCCAAGGGTGAAAAATATAGAGTTTGATCATTTTAAAAAGAGTGACAACCTATGCATTATATCTGAACACACTAGAGAAAATGCAATAGAAAACCTATAAGGTTCTAAGTGGTTGAATTCATATCTAATCAATATTACATACCATATACCTACATCCAACTTAGACACCAACATCAATGCAACTATCCAAATCTGACACAAGTATCTAAGGCCACATAATGCAAATGTATAGAACTAATGATTGATCTAGAATATAAATACTATCTACTTATAACTTATTATATATTAGATATGCATTCACATAGTAAACTAATTAGTTACTCTTATTTTCCATTTATTTTAATATCAATCAATAGTTGTAATTTCTATTTTTAGCATATCTCATTATTATAAATTTAGGATATTATTTATCTGAGTTTTTAATTAATTAGACTGATATAGATCTTTTTATTGCCCTTTTATTTATTCTTTTATATATTCTTAAGCCTATACTATATTGACCCATATCAATTTAGGGTAAAACATAAAATATTAGGATGAATTAATTTTACTACGTTCTAATCTATAACATAATAACTAAACTATTCCAAAATAGTGTCGATTTAGATCACATTAAATTAAGGATGTTACTCTTAAACATAAACATTCTCATAGTAATTATCTTAAGTAACCTTGATAAATTTAGCAATATGAACTATGAACATATAAAAACACTCCTTCCTCAAGAACTTTTGTATAATTATGAAATAAACATCAAAGCATAGGATAATTACACTTAAATGACATTATAAATTGAATTGGCATGATAAATTGAATGTCATTAATATATATTATAAATATGTATTTAATTTATAAAATATTATATCAATGACCAATAGGATATAGTGCCTTTCTTGGATATTCACTTATATCAGATAACTAAGTAATAAAATATCTTGATGTGAAAAACTATGGTTAAGTGGCATTACTAAAACTCTTTAAGTAGATAAATCAAAAACATAGCTAATATCATCATCAATATTTAGTTATCAATCACCCTGGACATGTTATTATAGGCTTTGTTAGACTCAACTTCATTACTTGATTCATAATGCATCACTAAGGGTTTAACCATATAGATGTATCTAACCTATCAAAAGTTGAATATATTATTTACCAAATTGTCATTAGATGATTCTTCCATAAAGGTGTGAAGAAGAACTCAATTTACATGGGTGGTATATGGATGCCTATATAAAATTACATCTCATAAATTCTTACTTAAGATCATTGCATTAACTCATAAGAGACACTAAGTCCTAGAAGATTATTTATGGGTATGTTGAGGAGACCCAGGGATAGATTCATGAACCCTGAGATGAGAGTACTAAATGATGGGAGGAATCCTATTTAGTCTCACTATGACTCAATATTTTTTGATCTAAGATGTGACAAGGTGGACTTTTAAATAAAAATACTTATAGTTTTAATCACTATATGCATGTAATATACATCATTTAAGTACCATTTTCCATCTTCTATCATTATGTATTGACATTATGTTAGGTGGAGTGGTTATGGTGTCAACTTAATCACACAGTGATCTCTTTCTTGTCTTTCAGATTTGTATCTATCATTATAGTAAAGGGTAGGGCCACTCTTCATGGATGAGATCTATGTGTGGGATCCAAAGGGATTTTTGGTTAGAATTAAATACCTTTATGATACTCTTACACTTTATATCTACACAATTTTCTACCAACCTCAATGATGTTCTCCAATTTCTACTTATTTATCTATAGAAAACATTTGTTGAAATTATCTATATTGTATCTACTTATCTAGAAAGGATTTTAATGATACTATAAAATATTTAATTATAAGTAAATTTAAACTATAAATATTCAAATATATCATGATATTTATATTGAAATGTGATTATGGATTCTATAGACATTGTATTTCCATTTATCTATTGTATTGCTATAAATAATTTAATTGTAAAATGATGAAATCTAGAATTAAGTATTTGTCATATTTTGTAATAAGTGTAGAACATGTTTAGATAATTTGCATAATCATAAAAGGATTAGATGCTTTATGAATACATATTTGATGAATTTTATATAAATGTCATTATACTTGGTTAAAATGACATTAGTATGATTAACTTGAAACAATTGTAGTTGCTTCCTATTATCATATTTTATTACATGTTAAATAGAACACAAAATTCCTGCAAATGATGTATTACTATCAAGGATGTAATGAAGATATCATTAAATTAAATGTTTTATATTGTTTTATGTTTTGAATTATGTTTATAGTCATTTATTTCATGAGTGGATTATTATTGTAATATAATACATATTATGAGAAAGTGTACTATAATTGAACATAGGAATAAATTTGATAAGATATTAAAATTGTTAGATGTGATACAACATAATTATACCATTACATATTATTAGTTAAACTTAAGAATGCATGTTAAAATTTAGGAATAGTTAAGAAAACCTTTGAGAGAGTTCTTATTATTTTGAAAAAAAATACTAGTTTTCAATTTTAACCCAAAGGGGTTCTTAAATGGTTGTATTCTTATATTATAAAGTGTTATAGATCTTTAGGAAAATACCAGCATATTTTATATACATAATATTTTTAAACTTCATCATTTATTGATGTTTCTTATCTTATATAAACCTATCAAGTTTCAATATCTTTGGGTGCATGCCTTAAACGATACACTAATAAATAGGTGGGAAGACCATTGGTGATTCATGAAAGACATCTTTGTTTGATCTATCATGGTTATATCCACTACAATTTCATCATATTTGATCTCTTAAGCAATATTCCTCCTTATAACCCCTAATTATACCAACACCCATATTGTTTTAACTATATCAACCTAGATAGATGTAATATTTCTTGATTCACTTCAATTTTCAAAATAAGTTATCCCAAGTTGGTGTAATCTAAAAGCTATAACATACACTTTGCAACTAAGTTAGCCTTGGTCGACCTAGTTCAAGGTTAATCTATCATATTTTTAACTAGATCGATGTTAGTTGATGGCATCAGATAAAACTTAAGAAATGGTTAGGATAATTCACCACTATATATACAAGCCACCATTTTAATGAATAGATAGGAACATTCATTTTCACATTGTCATTACTCGATATTATGCTTAAGTCTACATTTGGAGAATTCATTGCTTAGATATTGTCTTGGAGTAAAAAGTCTTGTCTTTTGGAATATTAGATGTAACAGGAGGATTCATTTTACCCTAGACCTTGGTTCAACATTTATTATCCTTACAACCCCAATAATCTCTTGCAAAACACCATTTATGAAGGGGGAGATTGAGGATTGACAATTTTTGTTCAAGTTAAGTATATTTTAACCCTCTACTTCATTTGATAGATAGAATTTGTATATTTACTAGCTTGAATGAATGTATAACTCCTTGTTTAAATATCCTTTACACTTATACTTAGTGTGGTTATATGGTTTTTCAAACTTTCCATTTCCCACCTTATATGACTTAGGCCCTCATTTGATTACCATGGTTCCTTACCCTTTTTATTTTGGTTTTAACCATCACCCTTATTTGTGTTTCTAACTTAGAAATAATGTATTATATTAATTACAATATTATATACCTAGTTAGGTTTATCTCATTATATTTATATCCTAGAGGCCTTGGAACCCTCTCTATTGATGTTGTGTCATAATTTCTCCTAATTCTAGGTTTATTGTATCCATTTGGTCATATCTTGACTCATTAAGTATCAATGGGCTCTTTTTGATTTACCTTCACTGAGACTAGATCTCTTAGATAGGATAAGTTGAAGGTTAATAATAGCTCATTGCATAAATGGTCCTCTTTTTCTTGCATTCCAAATACAACTCTCTGACACATAACATATCTAGTTTTAATATCCCAAGCACATGCTTGGAGGTCAAAATAAATGTCTTATGATGTTTAGTGTATCCAATCAAGACTTGGTTGAATAAAAATTTATTGAACTCCATGAATGGATATATTAGAAAAAATGAATCCATATATCTTCCATGGAAAGCAAAAATTCATGCCCCATGGTGGGCACCAAAAACTATTGGTTGAATATTTAAATTTAAGGAAAAATATGACTTTAAAAATAGTGATGAGATAAAATCCCTCCTTTATTATTTATGGAAGGCTCCCTTTATTAAAAAAATAAAAATTCAAATATATATATATATAACACAAACATAAACATACATACATAGACACACACATACAAATACAAATTATAAAATGGTAATAATTCTGGAGGGTTTTGTATTAAATTAAAAAGAAAGGAAATGAGAAGGAAAATAAAGTGGAGAGTAGATGAAAAAATAAATAAACATATAATTTTTTTATGTAAAGGAGTAATTCATTAACAATTTTAACATTTGAAAATAGTAAATTGCAGCATTTATATAGGTATGAATATCTAAAACAACAAAGTATATTACAAGAAAAATTTATAGATAATCTATTTGTACTCATTACTTGAAAGAGAGCATAAAGTTTGTTTTCTCTTCCTTTCTAAAATTTTTTTTGGTTTTCCAAAAGTATTCTACAATGGCTCCAAAGCTGATATTTAAAGCAAATGAGATAGTAGTTACAAAACCACTTTTTATAACATTTGACATATTTCCAAAGTCACTTTTAACTTAATAGGGACTTTTCAATATATTTGAACTTTTTATAAAATAAAGTGACATTTAAAAAATATAAAATATCATGATTTAAAAAGTGCAAAAGTGATTTTGTAAAAAACCAACTATATCAAAATTTTAGACTAGGTACTTTGATATTTTCCAAGCTTATTGAGTGATACCTTCATATTCAATAACTTAAATAATGTTTTGCTTAGAATTTTATACCATTTTTTTATAATATTTAAAAACATTTAGGACTTAATTGACTTTGCCTTCATTTGAGCCTTCATAATGTAAATAATATATCTCACCATCATTGTGTTCATCTAACATCTAAGATGCAACACACTAAAATTTATTTAGGTATTTTTTTTATTTTTTCAAAAGCAATCTAATATTTGACAAACTTTTGAATTGATTCAAAATTGAACATAGATACTAGGTTTTTTATGTTATTTGGGTTTTTACAAAAACATACTTAAGAAAATAAATTATTTGAATTCAATATGATAATATTCAAAAAGAAGTGACATTTATACCAAACTATATAAATTTGCTTATTTACACATATACAATGAATATAGTAAGTATAAGGAAATCAACAGATAAAGAGAGCATATATTATTTTGGGTTTTATTCTAGGTTTTGGAAGCAATATTAAATCATCTCATGATAGTGAATAGATTGTATAATCTACTTGCTTTATGTTTTTATTGCTTCTCATCCTAGGACACTTGTATTGATCCCAAATAGTTGCATCAATACATGTGTCTATCTTTGATCCAGGTGTCAAATCCAAGGCATATGAATAATTATATCTAAATTTATATTGAATCTAGGTCATTACCTATGTACCTATTTGGTCCTTTATAATATTTCCACCTATGTGTGAGATTCATCCAATAAGCTAAACCCTCATTCCATTGATTTTGACTTAGTATAGTTTGGTAAAAGGGGGTTAGCACATGAGTCGAGATAACTCTAATAACCCCAATTTTTACTAAGTGTTGCCTACATATCCATATATTATAAACATGGCCTTAGACTTTTATGTAGTTCTCCTTCATAGGAATGTGTTTGTAATTTTTATTTTGTGACTATATGCTCCTTCTCCAGTTGTAACCCTTGGTACAAGTAATGCAAGATTAAATTAACTTTTTTGAAAGCTTCAAGTATTAAATTTAATAGTCTAATACAATTTGATAGGTTGGAATATAAGTTAGTTTCTAATTGGGAGCTTCCTTAACTAAATTACTAGGTGGTGTAATTAAATTATAGCCTTTTGTATATATACGGTCTATTGATTTCGAATTAAGACCTAGTGGCATGTGAAAATCTAAAAATAGAATAATAAAAGGGGTTTAATAAAATGGTCACAAAGAGAAAGATGGAAAAAGATCATAAAGATAATTCTTTACACTTGTGTCGTAGTTACACACTGACAATGACACAAGAGTCCAACATAGGTATAGGTGTCCAAAGGATAAAACATGGAAAATCAGAAATTACAAATAGGGATCCATGGAATACATTAGATAAATTAAGTGAAATAAGATGGAACCAAAGTGTCCCACATGAGAGCATGCTACTATACATATAATTCTCAATCAAGATGCCTATATATATAAAAGGTTATGAAAATATGTTATGAAACTATGTTTGTACCAAATATATGTTTCTACATTTTCCCCCCTTTAATCTAATAAAGTATGAAACTGAAACTACTAGTTTAAAAGAAAATAAAAATGTGGACCTTGGTGTGTACAACACACCTTTGCTCAAACTCTCTTTGAACCTTTTGTTTAAATATTACCTATAATCAGGAGTACATCATAAAGTATTCAACATATATAATATATATATGAGAAATAATATAAAGTATCATAAATAAAGAGCATGGATAGAATATACTTATGTATTTACTATGTAGTGATGGGTCTGGAATGTTAGCTCTATTAAGGAGACCAAAGAAGTAGAATGGGACTTTCAACCTCATCCATTTTTGAATAAGAAGATAAGTGAGTTTACAAATGGTTATCTAGGTTACACCCTAGTGGTGATATATCCATAATGGGGGGAGTTGGGAAGTGGTCATACCCCCAACTTGAAATAGGAAGAGTGGTGGTTTGACCATTGAGAGTATCATTTCCAAACCAGCACAACTTAAGTGCATAAATTGGTGAAATTGAATGATTTAATCACTCCAATATATAATAAAATCCACTATTGTAGATGGATAAGGCTCAAATAATAGTCCATAATGTGATAAAAATTCATGATAAACTAGTGAATTTGGAAGATAGATTGATGCCTAAGTAATTATAAGGGATGAACCCTTGTTCATGCCCTTGATCATTTATAATGTGAATAAAGTAGAATATGGATATTATGCCTTTTTATTTATCCTAAGCAATGTCTTTATGTAATCTACATATAATGGTAATACCAATGTATATAATGTTGACCCAAATATGCATCTGAATCATATACTATGCATGAGATTTGGAGAGCTCAAAAATTGAAGTGTAGAAAACATGTTTCCATAACATGCCCCCACTATAATCTAAAGTATTTAATAAATGTGTAAAAATGTGGAGAATATGTTCTCATAACATGTCCCCACTAAATCTAAATTTGTGAAAATGTGGACTCCATGTATCTATGACATGCCCCCACTGATATGCCCTCTTTTGGGAGAAGGGTAAATATAATCTTCTAGTCACATCATCATAAAATAAGTAAGTGACAATGTCATGTAAATGAGTGTATAGTAACTAGTTTTACCCTAGTAGTATTAGTACATGAGAATGTAACATTATTTTGAGCACATTTGTAATTTGGATTAACGTCTTTTGTGCAATTAAGAAAATTAATATTTTTTTAGTATTTATTAAAATATTAAAAAATGTGTATAATATGAATGGGATTATTGTCTATATCCCAATCCAACTCATTTTGAATTTAGAAAACTGATAATCAAGATATGTGTTGATGCACCTAGATGTCTCAACATGTTCATATAGTGTTTCATAAACACTTCTAATTTTTGGATTCAAAGAATCCATTATTTTAGTTGATGGTTGTGATAATCTTGTTATCCTTGGTGGAATAGAGGCATAATAGGTTGACTATTTCACAAATTTGTATTAGTTGGTGGTTGGGAGCCACTGTGGCTTAATAGTTAATCTTTGATTTTGAATATGATTTATGTTATTTAAATTGAATTATGCTCAAAACTAATTATAAATTTGAACCAAGATGAATATTCATAATGAAGCTAATCTAAGGTGAATTGATAAAAAAAGGAGTAAAACAAAGGGTAGGGCAGGGCAGTGAAGAGAAGTGTTGTTGATATTTTCTTAAAACATTATAATAAAGTTCCAATTTCATCTAAACATGCATTTAACCAATGTGTAGCATGAAGTAACATAAGCTCAAATCCTACCACACATTAGGAAAACATCTAAGTATGAAAATATGCAAATAAGAACAAGATTTACTTTAAGAATTTCACCCCTAAAGAAAAATACCAATAGCCTAGATGTAAAAAGAGAAAGAAAGTAAAGTAGACATAATAACATTCAACTAATCTAGAATTAGCCCAAATTAGAAACTCTACATTAAAAGATGCACATTTAAAATTATAAGAACCATTAAAATTTGAAGATAATACCAAACAAATGAGAGAGAAACCATGATAATAATTCAAACAAATAAATGTGGACAAAATTTATAAAATTCCTTTCTTATATTAATTTTCTCAAAAGTTACAATTTTTTTTTGCTCTAAAAACTCCCTCCTCTTTACAATTGGCAATACCTCTTTATATAGTTAATTCATGAGGTATGTCATTCAGTAATGACAAATCACATTTGTACATGTGTATAGGATAATTGTCCTTTCTATTATATTCTTAAAAAAATGGCCTTTTCTAATATACTGACCTATAGGTAATGTATTTTACAAGTTGTACATGCCTTTATAAAGGAATATTCCTTTTTAAAATATCATAAAAAGATAGTTACAAGAGAATATACCTAGTCCAACTAATTTTGGGACCCTTTTGTTAATGCAATCTTATGCCTTCCTAAAAAATCTTCATTCTATAATGTTTTCCATTAATAAGCTAGAGGTTAACAATGGGTCTCATGAACATCTCTATGTTATTAAGGTCCTTTTCAGCTCTTTCCAAGGCTTACTTGATGCTCTTAGCACCTCCTATCTTCTCTTCAGATAACAAAAATATGTCTATGATCTTTTATTATCAGCTCCTATCTTTCTTTGGCCTTGGTTTCCTACTTATTACATGAATACAAAAGTTTTATGCTTGAACTCCTCCTCAATGATAAGTCTTAAAGGATTAAGTGAGGTGGGATATTAAGTTATCTAAAATGTGTAGCATCTTATCTTCATGTTGTTTGAGGTCCTTCAAAATGTCCTTCATATGCTTGGTCCAACTACCTAGGGCTTTGATTTTGTCTATCAATATAGCCATAGCCGTATTTAAGTGGGCTAGGCTGACTATTCTAAATTTAAGGACTTGATTCTTAATCAAGGATTTGATCAAGTCTTTTAAATGATAGATTGAAGCTTGTCATTGGCCAACTTGGCCTATAGCCATGGAATTTTATTCACTTCTTGCCTCTTGTTTGGTTCAAACTATAATTTAATATGTCAATCATGATGTCTTTGTATATCTTGAATTTTCCTTCTTAGATTGACAAGATGTCTTGTTCTTTAAAAAAAAAATTGAGATGCCCTTGATCATTATAGTAGAACCTCTTTTCAGACATATTCTTCTCTTATGATGGGTTGTTGGTTCTCAATGGTCCATAACAAGCTCAAAAAATTGTTGTCCTCTACATTTAAAGTTATGGTATCAAATTATGTGTCTTTCAAAACCCTTCTTTCTATATCTAAAGTTAGATAAAGCTCCACATTTTCCCTTGAAACACCTTCTTAGGATGCCATGGCTTTGGGCTTCCCTAGATTGCTTTCTAGTGGTATGAAGTTCAATTTTGGATTGAATTATCCTTGCACAAGTGATAATTCAACTTACTTATCTTGATTATAATGTGCATAGAGTTGAAAAAGGGTTTCTATGATTGCCAAGGATTTCTTGAAGGTTTTTATAGTTCTTTAATAGTAGTAACTATTTAAACTTATGTGAGCTTTATGACTTATATCATAATTATATTGTGTACTTATACCCTTACATTTCCCAAGCTTGTAAAATATTTAACTTAGCATATTATACTTACATGGCTCTCATGTGGAATCCTTGTGACATTTTTGTCATATTTTTTTCATTTATACTAAAAAATGATCATTATCTTTTGAAAATTATACTTTGATCTCACACCATTGATCTTGTTTTCATGGATCAATCACACTCCATTGATATTGATCTAATAACTTGAATGCTATTAGATACTTACTACATTCCCCATCATTATGACACTTGTCACTTCTACATTTTCTCTGAGCTTTATTGAAATTTTAATGTTGATCTTACACCATTTATCTTGTTTACATGGATCAATTGAGCTCCATCGATCTTGATTTGCTTAATTATGCCTCCTACTCAATGAACCATTGATCATAATGTGTATACTCATATACATACCATCGATATTTGAAAGATTCTCAAAATTTAATTGTTATCCCATGGTTATACCTTATTTCATCTCTGCATTCATCCTTAGGGATTTTAACTTTTCAACATTTTCTATGCACCATCTGATCATCTTTGCCCAAGTAAATGTGCTCCATTAGATCTTGAACAAAAATATCAAACACCATTTGTTGTTGAGTATTCTTTGGCTATGAGTGTGACACTTGTCACCCTCTCACTTGTCTTGGGGCTTCATTGAAGTCTTGACTCAATATGTGTCATTAGATCAATCCTGCCTGAGCAAACATGTACCATTGACCTCTAGAAGGTGTTAGAACTTTAGTTAAGGTTAGGGCTTTGTATTTAATCTTGCACCATTAGATCTTGATCATTTGAGTAAATGCAAACTGTTGATCCTATGCATGAAAATAATATTTAAGTCAGTGCTCGAGAAAATAAATAACTTAGCCTAAAGTTTTTGGATAATAGTTTTATGTCATGTTAATAAACATAGGTAAGACCTTAGGATACAATTTTTAAGCAAAGTTTTATACATGATAAAGGGGACCTCACAATTAATAAAAGATAGCATATAGTTTTAGCCTAAGTTTTTTTGTATTAATAAATACAACAAACTTTAAGGTAAGGGATTTAGGCTAAGTCTATAGTAAAAGGGACCCTTTATTAGTTAGATCATGTGGAAATAAAAGGGACCAAGGGGGCTTAGGAAAATAAAGAGACAAAACATATAATTTTTAGACTAAGGTTTGGTCATGTTAATAAACATGACTAAACCATAGGATAAAAATTAAACTAGCCCATGGTATGATTAATAATTCCCATGTAAATTGTTTCCACCAAATTTTAATTTGATTCAAAGGGACCTAAGCTAGGGCAATTTGAATGAGGGTTTCAAGATGATGACTTTAATTTTATTTTTAACAGATCGAGTAAAAGGCCAAATTGATATAAAGAATCATGAAACCTAGGCATTGACCATTCTAAATGGACTCCATTGGAGCTGTAACCTAAAACATAAAGATCCAATATTATTAAATTTAGGCAAGATTAAATTATAATTATGAATAAATAAGCCCACCAAATTAAGTGTGAATGATCTTCAAATAAAGACAATGTGATAATATTTTAGTGGTACTTTGATCAAGTGAATTTTCAATTTTAAGGTACAAATTTGCAAAATTTGAAATAAGGATCCCCATTTTTTAAAATGGGGGTATGTTGACCTCAAAAAATGGCTACTTCTGGGAGAAACATAGCAATAGGTTAGAATTTAGAGACTCTATTTCAGACTAATAACTAGTTTATTCATTACATTTGATCAAGTACCATTGAGATCAATTCATGGTTCAAACAAGTCTTTCACATGTAGAATTAGGGTCAAACATCAAGACCCAATCATGCTAAGTGTTTGATTTGATTCCACTTACTATTTTCTATGGGATTTGGGGAAATAACTTCTAGATTTCATGGCTTTGATCATTAACACTAACTTTTAGCATGTTTGGATATTCCTTAAGAACCATGCTTTAGCTTAGGCAAGGTTTGGGCATTACTCTACTACTAGCTAGGCATCCATAACCCTAACATATATGTCATTGGCTCTACTCTAGGCCTTACTCCATTGTCATTTGGGCATTCATAGTCCTGGTGGAGATTACCAAAATCACCTCTACTCAAAAAGCCTTTTGAATTTTGAAATAAGCTCTTATTTTTTATATTTATAGATATTTTGACTTTATAGCAAAGGTTGGGAACCATATTAGCTAGGTTTAGGGATTTGGTCAAGTGTTTCATCTTTAGACAATCATCCTTGGTTGCAGCCTTATCCCAAGTAATAATGTTTATTAAGTAAAAACATGACTATATCTTAATAATTTAAAATTTCACCCTACAAGTACAATCCTTCTTAAAACCAAGCATAGATCAGAACAATGCTCAAAATACCAAGGAAAAATTATCCTAACCATTAGTCTTCACTAGTTTCTCTAAGCTATAACATTAAGCTCATATTCTAATAATCTATAATCAACCAACGCTGAGAAAACACACCTGCATTCCTAAACTATGGAATTTTTTTAGCATATAAATGTATTTTGACTTGAGGGATATCCAAAAGGACTTATTGAAAGCAAAAAACAAAGCACGTAAATCAAACAAACCAAACACAGAGATAAAAATCAAAGGAGACAAATAAACATATATATATATATATGCTATGTACAAGCAAGGGACAAGAAGGAAAAAAACAAACTAAACTAATCCCTACCTAAAATAACTCTAAATAGTCTTACAGTTCATTCCATGAAGACTCTAGGTGGATGGTAGAGAAATAATGCTTGAGGTATTGCCCATTGGTTGGCAATGTAAACTCTACTCCTTGAAAGTCTTTTATTTTGAAGGTCTTATCCCCTAGGATCTCAACAATCTTATATGGGTCAATCCATAAAAGTGTGAACTTCTCGTGCTTTCCTTTTGGTTCTGAGGCTTTGTCCCAGAGAAGGACTAGGTCTCCTTGTCTAAACACCTTTATTTTTGAATGTTTGTCAAACCACCTCTTGACTATGGTTTGGTTTCTGCTAAATTTTCCAAAATCCTCCTCTCTTACATCCTCCATCTTAATGACATCAAGTATCCTTGAATTTACAAATTCTTGGTCCTCCTCCATGTACTCTTGAAGGAACTAGTATGTTGGTATCTTGAGTGTGATGGAAAATATAGGTTCTTGAACATATACTATCAAGAATGTTGATGCCTTGAGAGCTTGTTTGACTCTATTTATATTTGCCCAAAGAGAATACTTAAGTATCTTATGCCTTGTTATTAATTTATCAACTATAGACTTATTTATGGCTTTCATCAAGTTTTTATTTGTTGATTAAGACACCCCATTGCCTTGAGGGTAATGGTTTGATGAAAAATTGAGAACAATGTTGTTTTCAAATTCTTATTCTATCATCTCAATGGATATAAAGGTATATCCATTATCATAGACTAGAGATATAGGTGTCCCAAACCTTGTGCATATGTTTTCTTCTAAAAAATTAATCATCTCTTCAATCGTGCACTACTTGGTTGCCACTACTTCAATCCATCTCGTGAAGTAGTGTATAGTAGTCAAAACATACTTTTGACCATCAAATGAATTATATTTAATGACCCCCACAAAATATAGTCCCCATTAAGAAAAGGGTTATCAATCATTATTGGCTTTAATGGTATCACTGCATCTTCTTTGTATGCACAACTTAGGTAGATGCATTTAAATTTATTCATGTACATCACTCCATACTTGATAAAAAATGAGTTGCTTTGACCCTTAAATATCTCTTTTTCTCTCTACATAACCATGTAGGATAATATCCATTGATTAGCAAATGAACATTAGGATCATACCAATCATTGGGATGAAAATTTTGTTGTTCTACTTACATGACAATCAGTTTAGGATTAGTATTGGAAATCAATTGAATTAAACCTTGGAATCTTACTAACTTTGAAATCTTTATCTCTAGATCATATTCTTGAAGGGAAAACGTCCACTTACATCTCCTTTCTCCAAATTCACATTGACTGAGCATGAGCTTACTAGTAGGGTCTGGTAGTATTACATGTACCTTATTTCTAAGGATATAATGCCTAAAAATTTTCACTACCTTGACTAGATCACATGATTATTTTTCAATAATAGAATAATTCAATTCAAAAAATTTAAAATTAGTACTCATGAAAGAAATAGGATGATCACATCCATCTATATTTTGAGTTAGGATAGCTATAATTATATGGTCAGAAGCAAAAAAGTAAAGACAGAAGTCTTTAGTAAAGTCTAGACTTATCAACATAGGGGATTGTCTAATTATTTATTTTATTTCCTTGAATACCCTCTTGGTCTCTTCATTCTTATTTATCTTATCATCTTTCTTCAACATGTCATTCAATGGTCTCACTACTTCTGCAAAACCAGAAATAAACATCCTCACAAAGTTGATTTTACCAAAGAAAGACTTTAGTTCTTTCCTATTATTATGGGGTTCTATCTTTGATATTGAATTTAATCTATCTAGGTATATATATATCCCCTCCTTAGTTATAACATGTCCCAATAATTTCCATTTAGTTACACAAAAATTGTTCTTCTTTGGGTTGAGAGAAATTCCATGCCTTCTACACCTTTCAAATACTTATTTCAAGTACATGATGTGATTTTCCCTAATCTTTGAAAATATATTTAATTCATCCATGTAAATAATAATGCACTTACTTATGAGGGCTTGGAATTCCTGATCCATTTCTCTTTGAAAGGTTGTACATACATTTATCAATCCAAAGGGTATTCTCTTATAGGTAAAAGTACCCTACTTGGTAGTAAAAGAATTATTCATCCTATCTTCTATGTTCACTAGCACCTTATTATACCTTGAAAATCCATCAAAAAAATACATCATATCAAAACCAAAAACAATATGGATTACTTGGTCAAGAGAAGGTAGGGGTAATTATCCTTTGTAGGTGCTCTATTCAGATTTCTAAAAACAATGTACAATCTAATTTCACCATTTTTATTCTTGACTAGTATTAGGTTAGCTACCCAAATGGAGTGTCAAATGGGAAACACTATTATAAAATTTAGTAACTTCTTGACCTCTTTGTATATCATTAGTTCTAGGATAGGGTTGACTGGCCTTTATTTTTGCCTAAATGGATTGTAGGCTTCTTTTCGAAGTATGGTGTGGGTTATGACTCTAAGATAAAATATATTTAAGTCATCATAGGAATATGTTATTATACCCTTATACTTGGTCAAAAAATATTTGGCTCTCTCATTTTCAATGCTTGTGCAATTTATACCAATGTTCACTAGCTGAAGTTGACCTTGGGAACCTAGGTCCATTGTATTGTAGTCTTTCCCATCTAATTTGTGAATCTTGATAGTCTCATCTAGTTTGTCTGGATAAAATAATATATCTGAGGCTATAATCCCTTTGGGGATCTTATTGTCACTCAAATTAATTACCTTGTCATCAAGTTTTCCTTCAACTTTATCATCCTCAAGGGTATTTTCATTGGATTCATCAATGATATGACCCTCAAATACTCCTAATCTAGTCATGAAGTCTATGATTTATTGATCATCATTGAATAATTATAAATGGTTGACATTATCTAGTATTGAGGGATAGGGGAATAATTCAATGGTAAGGCTTTTTAACTTGTAACTTTTATTAGGCATAAGGTTAGCTACAACTGAAGCAAGTTTATCAGCCACCTTATTTTCCTCCCTAGGGATTGACACAATGTTGAAAGCATCAAAACATTCAATTAAGTCCCATAATTTGAATTTATATTTATTTAGATAGGATATCTTGTATTGATATTTACTTTTGACTTGATTAACTACTATTTTTGAATCACCAAAAACTAATAGTTCCTTGACCTTGTGTTTAATTGTAAACTATAATCCAAGAATAAGTACTTCATACTCGTCTATATTATTGGTGCATGGGAATTAGAGTTTGTAAGAGGAATTATATTATTTCCTAATAGAATTTATTAACACCACCACTACTCTAGAACCTGATTTGCATCTAGAACCATTAAAATATAGCTTCCATAATCTAGGCATAGGATGAGAAGTTTTGGAGTTACATAACTTTGTGGTGTCAAGAGTGTAAACACTTAGATTTTATATAATTATATTGACCCTCTCATTGGTTGAATTGTAATCAATGATCATATGATTAATTTTATGTTCCTTTTATATCCTAATTTGATTTGGAACTCTTTTCTAAGGTAGCCATGTGTGAATATTCATCAGTTGACATATAACCATTCAATGATCTAGTCTAGTCTCTACTTAGCAGCATTCCATATGTGTCAGAGATGTCTACCACTTGGATGTCAATGAATTTTTGGATCATTGGTTTAAGATATATATGCATATGAACATATAACAATTCACCAATCACGTTGACTCTTGATTTATCTAATTGAGTCACAACTCTATCAGATTTAATGGGAGTTAAACCCAATTATTCACAAATACCTTTAGGCATAATATTTATAGTTACACCAAAGTATAACAAATAATTATATAATTTTTTACCAAATATCCTGATTGTAAGTAGGAAAGGTGGAACATCTGCCTTACTTTTATGTATTTTAACATTAGCATGTGCAAACTTTTGAGAATTACCAGGCTTCTTGTACAAAGATTCCAATAGTAGATCCCATTATTTTTTAATCTAAGTCAAATCATGTAATGTAATTTTACCTTTGATATTTTTCATTTCCTTTAATATATTATATCTAGTCTTATTGGAAGAATTATATGTATCAACATTAGGTTTAGAGGTAATTCCCTTAGGAGGCTCTGGATTGGTATCTAATTTAGTATTAGGAGTGTCAAAATTGTTTGGTGGAGTTGAGGTAGTAAAAGGTTATTTCTACTCCTTATTCCTCAGAGGATAGGTCTTATTTAGATATTTCTAAAAATCATAAATCTCTTTAGGGATATCCTTAGGCTCATTGTCCTCTTGAAATGGGAACTCAAATATCTCCACCATGAGAGTTGGATCAAAGATTTATATGACCTTGAAGAACTTGAGGTACCTACACCATTGTCTTTATTGGGTAAAAATTCAAAAGTATCTAAATCTTCTTGAAAATCCTCAAAATCATTATAAAACTCTAGACAATCTAATTCACCATGTTTTGAAGTGCAATGCACTCTACAATAATCAAGAAAAGCTACATTACCAAGTTTTATATTGGGCATATTCTTATTAGAGGATGACTCATATTTGTGATTGTTATTATTTTTAAACTTTTTTGAAGGTCTATTAAACCTTTGGAAAGAAAATTTCCTGTTAGAACCTTCTCCAATATTGCCAACTTGCTTTTGTAATTGAATGAAATTAATGCTTAATTTTTGAGTGATATTTAAAATAGAATCACTCTCATTTTTTGGTGCCTTTGAATTAGGAACTTGATTATTTATACTCTTTGTAGGCATAAAATCTCTCTAGTCTTATGGATGATATCCATTAGTAGAGTTGTTCAAGAATCCTAGGTTTTGGCTTGGATGTGCATGGCTCAAAGGCAATTGGTTCAGGACTAGAAGTTTATTTAAGGTAAGCATATTTTGATTATCATTGGGAATGACATTCAAAAATCAAAAAATTTGGATTAATGTTAGGAATATTATATTTTATTTGGCCTTGGGGTTGCATCTAATCATTAATGATCATAGCTTCAACATAAGATACGACTAGTGTATTAATGATCTAAGCATATCTTTTGAGAAACATAGAAGTCATGGGATCCAAGTCATCCTTATAGATATCTAAGGATAAATCCTCATCAATTCTATAAGGAGCTATTATTCTACTAAACATATTCTAGAATCTAGCATTGAATGCTCTTATGGACTCATTTGAGTCTTTTTTTATTATGATAAACTATTGGTACAAGACACATGGACTAATGATTTTTCCAAATTGATCAATGAAGTAATTATTAAAATCATTCCAGCTAGCTATGTAGTTTTTAGGAAGGTTAAGGAACCATTCATATGCAACATCTTTAAAGGTAAATGGGAATAATCTGCATGCCACATCTTCATGGAAAACATTCAAAATTCTTTAAAAAACTTTGAATTTTTTAATGTGTTCTTTAGTAGTTACAACACCATTAGGACTAAAATTAGGTAAATACTTTTTAGGATTATGAGGAAGGTCATGTACCACACCTAACACATTGATTTAAGAACCACATAGCCCAACCATACCTTGATAGGGATTGAACACAGGAGCACCTTGAATTGGTTAAGTTGGTTAAGACTTTGAAAGTCTAAGCTTACCTTTGTGTCACCTAGCTCTCTTATGGACTTATAATGAAATAAGGGGAACCCTTATCTCTTAATGTGACCTGAACCTTATCCTTGGAAAATCTAGCTTGAGAACTTTGAACCTTATTTTTAAATATAATGTGTAAATCTTATCTTTACAAATAATGAAGATCAGACTTGCACATTAAGTAATTTTTGCACAAATATGTATAAATAATGGAAAAATACATCAATATTTAGCTAAATTAGCTCAAATGTGTGTCTAAACATGTAAATATGAATGATATTTATATGCTTCAAGCTCAAATAAACTCAAATTTGTATATATTCAATCAATATTTGAATAAAATAGCTATTACTAACCTTAAACTTGCTTAATTAATAGATCTCAATATATCTTTACCATAATTACTCATGGATCTTTAAATAACATCTATCTTTGTCTAAATAATCACAAAAACTAGTTTAAAAACATTAAGATCAATGATATTTACACAAATATGAAAGAAACACAAATATGTAAAGAATACATTAATCTCTAAACATAATTCACTAGAATTAGCAAATATGTTGCAAATTTTCAAAGATTTAACTTTCCCTCCTTTTAGCACCACAATTTTCCCTATTGATGCACCTAGATGTTTCAGGAGGTTCATATAGTGTTTAATAAATACTTCTCATTTTTGGATTCAAATAATCCATTACACAAGTTACTAGTTGTGATAATATTGTTATCCTTGGTGGAATAGAGGTAGAATAGTTTTATTATTTCATAAATTTGTATTAGTTGGTGGTTGGTAACCATCGTGGCTTAATAGTTAATCTTTGATTTTGAAGATGATCTATGTTTTTTAAAATTAAATTATACTCAAAACTAAGTCTAAATCTAAACCATGATTAATATTCATAATTAAGCTAATCTAAGGTGAATTGATTAAAAATGAGCAAAAAGAAGGGTAGGGCAAGGAAGAGAAGTGTTGTTAATCTTTACTTCAAACATTATGCCAAAGTTCTAATTTCATCTGAATATGCATTTAACCAATGTGTAGCATGAAGTATCATAAGATCAAATCCTACCACACATTAGATAAACATCTAATGACAGTATGAAAAGATGTAAATAATAAAAAGATTTACTTTAAGAATTTCACCCCTGTAGGCAAATAACATTAGCCCAGATGTAAGAAGAGAAAATAAAGTGAAGTAGACCTAAGAACTTTCAAATAATCCAACATTATCCCATATCATCAACTCTAAATTAAAATATGCACATTAAAAATTCATAAGAAACATTTAAACTTGAAGATAAGACTAGATAAATGAGATAGAAACCATGATAGCAATTCATGCAAGCAAATGTGGACAAACTTTGCATAATTCCTTACTTATATTAATTTGCTCAAAAGTTACAAAAGTTTTTTGGCTCTAAAATATCCCTCCTCTTTAAAACTAGTAATACCTCTTTATATAGATAATTCATGACGTATGTCAGTCAGTAATGACAAATCAGATTTGCACATGTGTATAAGACAACTATCCTTTATATCATATTCTAGAACAAATGACCTTTTCTAATATATTGACCTATAGGTAATGTATTTTTTAAATTGTACATGACTTTATAAATGAATATTCCTTTTTAAAATATGACATAAATCTAGTTACAAAAGAATATCCCTAATCTAACTAACTTTGGGACCCTTTTGCTGATGAAGTATTCTACCTTCCTATAAGATATTCATTCTAAAATGTTGTCCATTGATAAGTTAAAGGTCAACAATGGGTCTCATGAATAGCTCTAGGTTTAGGTCATTTTTATCTCTTTATAAGGCCTTCATGATGATATTAGCACCTCTTATCTTCTCTTCATATGACAATAGTAGGTCCATGATATTTTATTATCATCCCCTATCTTTCCTTGGCCTTGGTTTCTTATTTATTGCATGAATTGAGAAGTTATATGCTTAAACTCCTCAGTAGTGATAATTCTCAAAGGACTAAGTGAGGTGGGTTATTAATCTATCAAATATGTTAGCATCTTGTCTTTCTATTATTTGAGGTCCTTGGAAATGTCCTCCATCTACTTGGACCAACTACTCAGGGCTTTGATTTTGTCCATAAATATTACATGACCATATTTAAGTGGGATAATCTAATTGTCCTAAATTCAAGGACTTAAATTTGGGTCAAGGATTTGATCAAGCCTTTCACTTGATAGCTTTAAGCTTGCCATTGGCCAATTTAGCCTGTAGCCATGGAATTTTTCTCACTTCTTAAGTCTTATTTGGTTCTGACTATCTTTAATGAATTGAATAAGTCAATCATGGTGTCCTCATATATCTTGAATTTTCCTTCTTTAATTGAAAAGATGGCTTATTCTTTCAAAAAATATATATAATAAGATGCCCTTGATCATTTTAGTAGAGCCTCATTGTAGACATGTTATTCTCTTATAATGGGTTACAAGTTCTAAATGGTCTATAACAAGATCGAGTAATTATTGTCCTCTACATTTTGATCTATAGTATCAAATTATGTGTCTTTGAAAATCCTTCCTTTTTATATTTGAATTTAGATAGAGATCCACATTTTCCTTTGAAACACCTTCCTAGGTTGTCATTGTTATGGGCTTCACTAGATTGCTTGCTAGTGGCCTGTAGTTTAATTCTAGATCCAATTATGCTTGCACAAGTGATAATTCAACTTCCTTGGCTTGATTATAACATGTAAAGGGTTGAATAAGGGTTTATATACTTTCCAAGTATTTCCTAAAGGTTTTTATAGTGCTCTAATGGTGGTAGTTATTTGAACTTGTGTGAGCTTCATGACTTAGATCCTAATTGGATAACATACTTATACCCTTGCATTTTACAGGCTTGCAAAATCTTCAAATTAGCATATTATACTTACATGGCTCTGATGTGGCATCCTTGTGGAATTTTCATGGTATTTTTCTCATTTCTATTAAAAATGACCATTATCTTTTTAAAATTCCACCTTGATCTCACATTATTAATCTCATTTGCATGGATCAATCACACTCCATCAATCTTGATTTGAGAACCCAAATTCTATTAGCTACTCGTTATGTTTCCTTTGGTTATGAAATTTATCAATTCCACATTGGCTCTAAGCTTTGTTGAAATGTCAATGTTTTTCTCATACCATTAATCTTTCTTTCATAGATCAATCATGCTCCATCGATCGTGATCTACTTAATTATGCCTCCTACTCTAATGAATATTGATTAGAATGTGTACACTCATCTATATACTATCAATCTTTAAAATATGTTCAAGTTTTAATTTTTATCCCATGGTTATGCCATGTGTCATCTCTACATTTATCATTAGGTCTTTTGACTTTTTAGCATTTACTATGCACCGTCCAATCATCTTTTCCTGAGAAAACATGATCCATTAGATCTTGATACATAAAGTTAAATTCCATTAGTTCATAAGTGTTCTTTAGCTATGAGTGTGACATTTATCACCCTATTACTTATTTCAGTGTTCCATTGAAGTCTTGACTCAATACACACTGTTAAATCAATCTTGATCAAGCAAATACGTATCATTGATCTCTAGAAGGTCTTCAAACTTTAGCTTAGAGATAGGGATTTATATTTAATATCACACCATTAAATATTTATCACCTTAGAAAACATGGACCATTGATCCTATGGATGAAAATGATATTTAATTCAATGTTCCAGAAAATAAAGAACTTAGCCTAAAGTTTTTGGACTATGGTTTTATTTTGTGTTAATAAACATGGGTAAGACCTTAGGATAAACATTTTAAGATAATTTTTAAACATGATAAAGGGGACCTCATGATTAATAAAAAACATAGCATATAGTTTTATCCTAAGTTTTGTTGTATTAATAAATACAATAAAATTTAGGGTAAGGTTTTTAGGCTAAGTCTATAGTAAAAGGAGCCCTTCATTTAGTTAGATCATGTGGAAATAAAAGGGACCAAGGGGGATCAAGAAAAAAAGAGACCAAACATAAAAAAATTTAGACTAAGCTTTGGTCATGTTAATAAACATGACTAAACCTTAAGATAAAATTTAAACTAAGCCCATGGCATGATTAATCATTCCCACATATATTTTCCCACTAAATTTGAATTTCATTCAAAGGGACCTGAGCTAGGGTAATTTGAATGAGGGTTTCAAGATGGTGTCTTCAATTTTATTTTCAATAGACCAAAGGTTAGTAAAAGGCCAAATTGATATAAAAAAATCATGAAACCTAGGCATGGCTCATTCCAAATGGACTCCTTTGGAGCTATAACCTAAAACATAAAGATATAATGTTAGAAACTATAGGAAAGATTAAATTATAATTATGAACAAATATGTTAGAGGTACAATCATCAAGAGGGGAGGTGAATCAGTGAGCCCAAATAATCTAACTTCAATTCTTATCTTTACAAACACTTAATGAGATACCACAAGCATTCATGAAGCAGACACATCATTCATGGCAAAGAGTAAGAGAGATAATGCAAGATCAATCACACAACACATGTCATATGTGGGAAACCCTATTGGGGAATGAAACCCACTAGAACCTAAAATTAGACTATTGTCCTAATATAAGAAGATTCAATTTAGATCATCTAAAAATGATCAAGGAACTATAATCCCTATTTAGTGATACAATAATACCACAAGGTAATACCACGCCTATCTAGATGAGCTACAATAACAACCAAACTTTTAGTAAGTTTTACCTTTTAAAGAGGTTGTAACCACCTTAGATACTAAGCTACCACAACAACACCTATAAACACATACACATTTTAACTGATGTCTTTTACACTTGATGATGGACCTCTGATTATCACTCTTCATCTTTGCTCATACTCAAACAATAATAGCACTAGTATACCAAGATAAACATAATAAATAGGTCATACAAATAGTCATTAACCTATTCTTCTCTTCAACTCATCCATATGGCACTCCACCCTTTACAATAATAACAAATTCAACTTCTATCGAAAGATATGGACATAATACAGAGCTCTAGTTTTTCCTATGTTAAATTAAAATATTTGAACTTAAATAGTCACATTTAAAATCTGACCACTTTACAATCATCTCATGTCCTCGCTTCTCAGATCAAATACGCGCCATTGATATTGTTTGAGATTTATTACATAGTCTATAAAATCCAAATTTTAAACATCTGATAGTTGACCTCATCTTGTGAAATATTGAAATGTTGACTCAACATGCTCTATTGATCTTCATGGATTATTCAAGTCTTTAGCAATCAGCTCTCACCATTTAATCAACTGTATGAACACCCAGTCACCATTGGATCCTTATCTTGTACTTTTGCTCAATCATTAAATATTATGCACCTCTCCTTATTTCACTACTTCCTAACTTCTTAGAGAAATGTGCACCATTGATCTTTCTCAAATGTTAACTTATGCATAAATGACTAAGTATGGGAACCTTTCGTGCCTACCTAAGTATCCATTTTTGAACCTTAATAACTTCTTTTGCACTTAGATGCATGATCTCAAATTTGGACCAGATGATCTCCTCATATAGGATAATCTAACCATATAGTAATAATATTATATAACCCTCATTCATGTGATATATAATTCCATTATAATGCCTTCTCAAAATCTTTTTTTACAGAGCCAACTATGTCTAGATTTTGTTTGGGAGATCAACTTTGATCCTACATAACTTTTGTCACAGTTTAGTGCATGATATGGAATTTAGTGAAAATAAACTAGGATTAAAAATAAATAAATCCATATGAACATTTTTTCTTGACATTTCCATGCGTATGAGATATGATATCATCAAACTACTTACTCGACTCTTTCTTGCCTTATGCAAATTTGGCTATGGAAAAGCACAATCAAATTGCCTAGGAGCCCAAATTTTTTTATATATTTTGATGAACTTCATTGCATGATATATAATTTATCATAAATAAATTAGGATCAAAACTAAACAAACCCATATGATCACCTTCTCCTGAAACATCCACACATGTGATATATTATATCATCAAACTACTTGACTCTTTCTGGCCACATGCAAATTTGGCTAAGTATGGGAAAACAATGAATTTAGACTGAGAAGCCAACTTTGCACCCTCATATATTTGACCCCACTTTGATTAGTGACTTTATATATGGAAAATAATAATTAAGAACTAATTTTATCATAATCATATGACCAACTCCCCTTGACTCATTCCCATGTGGTAATGGTGATGTCATCAAACTACCTACTCATATTTTTTGCCATTGGACCAAAATGTCTAGATGAACATAATGAATAACTATATGAATATCACTCATTCATAAAATCACTCAAATAATATAAAAACTTTTATGGTATCCCTTTCACATGCTCAATACTCCATACTCATCCCTGAACAACTATATCCATGTCAACACTAGATATCAACCAAGCATACAAGAACAAACACATTTCACACTTTGTCATTATCAAATAAACTATCAAGGATCTTCATCCACTCACCAGGACACCTTCATGACAACACCATGACATCAGTGATAACTCTTCAATAATACCCCCTTTTTTCATTGATGTCAACTACCATCATATACAACAATACACAACTCACCTTCTCTCTCTTCAAGCACTCCCATAATAAGAACTTTCTCCCTATTTGACATAATGATAATGTGGACACCAAATAATCTTGAGGACTTAAAACATCTAAGAATGGTTCCCCCTAATATCTCTTATTAATTACACATTTTAAGTATCTTCATATCTCCATACACCATGAAGAACCATCACACATGATAACTATCTTCATTTCTCAAGCTACCACAAGGAAAACCAATAGAAATTTATGCTACTTACCAAATATAAAACATTCTCTTAATCAACCCAATAAATCTCTTTAAAACAAACATACCTTTATATTTTGGATAAACTGAGCAAAAATCACTCTTCTTCAAACTAGGCCTATCTTGCCTCCTTGTATCCCTACCTGAACCTTATAAGCCCAAAACTTCTAGTATATATATATATATATATATATATATATATATATATATATATATATATATATATATATATATATATATATATATATATATATATATATATATATATATATATATATATATATATATATATATATATATATATATATATATATATATATATATTATATTTAGACATAAAACTTCATATCTAGAGCACTCTCATATTCCCCCTAAAGCACACCAATTTTCATCACCAAGATCATCCTCTGCAACATACTTTCTTCACAAACCTATTAGCCGATTAGCCCTCCATATTGACAAAAATTTAAATAACTTGAGAACCATAAACCTTCAAATATATATGAAGTTTTTTTTGAAAACCCATTTGGCCCATTCAACCTATTAATAATCCTCAAACCTTAACTCATAAGTAAAATAATTTTATAGCATAGCCCAAAACCCTAGAATCTTTAAACAAATAAGGTCAACAAACTTCTTCCTGGTCAATGCACACCTCTAAAATATCTTTCACACTTGGAGACACCCATCACATAATTATAAACCAAAAATTTATCCTTCACACCTTTGGGATCCTTGAATTCCTATAACCCATTTAGGCCTGCTTACTCGTAAGCCAAAAATTTGAGAAAACTGAGAGCACTCAAAACTATTTAATTGGCACAAACATACCTTCAGACCAAAAAAAATTCCCTAAACCAAATAAGTTATTATATCATATTTATATTTTTTTAAGTATCACTATATTGGTTGTAATATAAAAATATGGAGGTGGGATTTTAAGCTTACGTGAAGATTGAAGAGGTGTAGGAGAAGAAGGCATAGGTATCACTACGGAGGAATCTAAGGTAATAAGTTGTCTTTTATTTTTAACCAATGTTGGATAATAAAACTCTATTAATATGGATGGTGTAAGGAATTTTAAATTACCAAATCACCCTTACTCCCATCATATGTTCTACTAAATATAATTTTAGGTCTTATAGTGGGTAGACTAACCCCCATGGTTGCACATTATTTTCTTTTTCTTTTTTTAGATTTATATTATTCCACACATATGTTAGAATTATAACCTACAAGTGAATATCCTCTTGTTTAAGGATGATTTTTGACAATTTAGACATAAAATTACACATTAAGTGCTTGAAAATGTTTAATCTTGATATCCTTACCTTACTTGTTTGTTCACCATTTTTATAACTCATAAAATATTGGAAAGTCTCTATTATCTTGAAAACACTAGAAATATCACATATGCATACCTATTTTAATTCCATTCATACCTATTCAAACTACAAGTTCATGTTGAACCTCTTTTAGTAGTATTTGTCTTTTTGGGACAATTTCATTCTAGGTCCAATAGGGCCACACTATGGCCTTGGCCCCTACACTCTAACGATTACTAATTCAAATTTATACATTTCATAATGGCTCTCTCATGGCTTTTTTAAGGTTTATTAGCAAAAATATTCCAAATATTCTCATATATAAGCACAAGGCTTATTCAAACATATCTAAAAATCACTTGGAAATATTATTTCACACTACACAAAATAGCATTATTTCATAAAATTTAAATTATGCTACATTTTAATAGTCATATGATAAGTTTAAATATATTTTATTTCAAGTCAAGGGCATCCATTTTTAGGCATTTCAATAAATATTATAGATAGATTCATATATTTTCACAATAATGGATTACAAAATCACCTTAGGAAGGAGAACTACATTGGAATGAGACCCATTTGAGCTATGTAGGCATCATTCATAGTACATGTGGTTTTTTGAGAGTAGATTGCTTAATCCCCTTACCTATTTCCCCCTTTAAATTTGATATCCTATTTATTTTTTGTGTAGGAACAAAGGTTTATATTTTGTATTTATTTTATGTAGCACATCACACACATAATTAATTTAAAAACCCTCAAAAATAGTCGTATAAACCCATATCAAAAAGTAAAGTCCATATTCAACTAGGATGTGGCCACAATCACCAAACAAGGTGTTAGAACCCCAACTAGGTTTCATAAAAGTTACACATTTTTTTTTAAACTTCCATATAGATTACTTATAAAATCATCCATAATCATCTATATAATTATTTTTTGACCAATAAATGTATCTTAAGAAATAAATGTATCAATCCACTAGTTAATATTATGATTTGTTTATTTTTCAAATAGCCTCTAACAGAATATGAGATGAATTTTTGTTATAAAATGAATAGTGGAAAGAGTCAGGTACATCAAATCACTACTATAATTCATAAATACAATTATAAATTATCTTAAATACACTATTTTTACAATATTTATAGATCTCACAACCATTGTTATGCTAAATAGTCATCAAATAATAATGTACTATAGATTACAATTAAGTATAAAGTCAAATATATAATATAACATGTACAATATTACAAATATGCCTCATAAGTAGCTCAATTATCTATAAAAGTATCTATGAGTATGATCCCTAGATAGTTAAATAGTTGAAGAGAGGGAGAGCATCATCTAAGTGCTTTACCTTCAACCATAGAATATTAGTATCCCACACACCTCCCCATTGAGAGTGGTTCTTCCTTTCATGGAGGGGTAGATAAGAATAGTGTATATATAAATAAATTAACCAAAACCCTTGTGTGTACAATCACTAATACATGTAGTAGTAACATAAACCATGGAAACTAATCCTCTATATATTATGACATTAACATTCACATGTAAACTACAAAGTACAATGGAATGACAATGTCTTAGGTATAACATTAATTTGGCCAAATTTTTCATTGTATAAATTATATCTAACATGGATCCGAGTCAATTTCACTCACACAAACTCTTTAATAGTGAATCATAGTCCATCAGATGATATCAAGGTGTAGATATATGATTTTCAAGTCATCACCCTCATATATTTATCACTTGTTATCATATGAAACATGCCTAATAATTTTTACATTTAAATTCAAGGCATAATAAATATATATTGCTGCATATACCAATATAAACAATAATATAAGATACAAACAATAATTATTCAACAATCTCATTATTTTTATTCACTCTTTCTCAATAATGTTATGTATAATTTCCTCAAACTAACTATATTAAACAAAAAAACACATAAGTCTATAAAAAGAATCCAATATTTAAAACACTATATAAATTTTATAACATATATTACTTTTTAAAACTTAAATCATATAATATATGTTAATTTATAACAAAGTTAACAATTCCAAATGAGTCTCTAGATAACTCATAAAACAAAAATAATATATCTCAATTTTATTATATATTTCATTGACAACTTTGACACTTTTATAATTATTCACTCATTTCCTCTTTATATGAAAACCTCATATTTTAATTGATATAAAATTACAACCTATATATGTTTCATAATTGATATCCTCCCCATTGGTTATATATATCAAGAACCATTATAAATAATACAATATCTGAAAAAGTGTATTAGTATACATATATTAGCTCTTCATAATTTTACTTGTTCAAACCCCTATTAACCATTCTCCCAACTAATGGAAAAACATACTCATAAATAAATACAATCACATATATAATTTATTCATAAAATTTTCTATTATAACCTATAACCAATACTAGTTCATCATATATTAAACAATTATAAGCTTAGGTTTGATATCACATATGATAGTTTGAATATGCATTTGCATACATAGTTGAATGTAATCATATTTAAATTTATATACACATGTGTATATACATATACATTCATTTATGCATACAACTAAATTAAATTTCAAAACTCAATTGAATCACCACAAATCTAATCACATATATACTCATGGTCATATGTGTAAATGTGTGTGTGTGTGTGTGTATACATATATCTATATTTATATACATAAATATTTTTATATAACTTATTTCTATTTCAAAAGGAAACTTATAACTCTAGCACATGTTGCTTCATAGCTTGAATATCTTGACATAAGAATAAATAGCAAAACAAGTTGTAGCTACAGGTTTTATATGTAATAAAAGTATGCATAATATCTTTAAGTAGGTTTATCACATATTCAATAATTAATTTATAGGAATGTCATTGCAATATTTTATTGTTTCATTATCAATACATACATCACTATATCTTTCACAAGTTTCAATTTATAACTTTTATCAATACACATTCAAAGTTTTATTCATTTTGGTTCATATTTGAAAACACATATAATTGTATAACCAATCCCTCTAAACTATGCAATAAATAGTTTTGTGAAACACATACCATGAAATTTATCAATTTAAAACAAATTAATAAATATATAGTATTTATGTAGTATAATAATAAAGAACATATTGTCACTATTTGGTCCAATACTTAGTAGAGGATAAAGTAAATACATATGGTTCTTTAAGTACTAGGATAAAGTTGACACTAAACTATAATACACTGGTCATTATCATCCTAAGTCATGCATAAATCAAGTGTTTACAGAAAAAGAATCTCATAAAGGTGATTTTGAAGTCAGTAAATTTTCATTTTATTTAAAGGAAAAGTCTTAATATCATTTTTATAGGCCTCTAGATGGAACTGAATTCCATCCCCATGTTTATACATATGAATCCCTAAATTTTATAGAGAGATATACTAACATATACAATAAAATAGGGTATAAACTAACCCAGGCCAACCATTAATTATTTTTCTTATAAATAGATCTATGACTACAATTAAAAAACCCATACATTTTATATTAAAAATTCAAAGCTTCACTTGTCATTCCAATTTGCAAGTATTGATAGCCTCTCTATCCTTTTTTTCCAAAATCTCCCTTTTTATTCTTGTACCCCCCATTCCTTTTGATTATTATTATTATATTTTTTCCTTTTATCCACATTTTTCATGTCTTCATAATTCTCCTAAACATTTCTGATTTCACCATCATAGAACTTGAATTCCTTCATGCATGATCTAATCCATTTGCCATTAAATTGCAGTCATTAACCCTATTTTTAAGCCTAGTAATTGCATGAAAATCCTTTATTTTACCAAATGGAAAATAAAACCCAACATAATAAAACATAAAACACCTAATTCCCTTCTCGAGGTTCCCATAGAAACCTAATCCATTTTTTATTCAAAAGGTTCATGGGAATAAAACAACTAAAGTCTTTTACAAAACCAAAACCCACTTTCCTAAGTTTCTTATAAACTTATTTAAGATAATTAATTTGGGTATATTTTTTTATATTTCCCCCCTTAGGACACCAAAGTTATAGTATAAAATTCCAACCACCCTAACATGATTTTAACATAAAACATGATTTAATAAACACCTAGGATTATATGGATTTTTAAAATACATAACATAAGTTTATCAAAATTATAACACTTCAACCTAATTTCATCTTACAATAAGGTTTTAAATTGGTTCACCCATAATGTACACCAATATCATTATTGAATTTTACTAAAAATTACATCCATTCAAATTAAGTTAATAATCAACTCAAATTTAATGCAAACATAAAATATTAACCATAGAAACAACTAGTGAAAAGTAAGCACTTGACACATTCTCATAAAACCAATAATAATTAGTTTCATCTTAGAAATCAAGAGTAAAAGTTTGTGTGTATTTTTTTATGTGAATGTGCATATGCATGCATGAGGGTGTGTGTGCATGTGCTCATGCATGCATGTGCATTCATGTGTTCATGCAGGTTCAATTTAGTTCTCTTAATCTCAAATGATCATATTTATACCCTCATCTCTAATGATACCCTCCCTTTGTACCACTTGTGAGAGTGGGAAAGTTATATAACCACCTCAATCAAACAAAATGTAGTTATTCTGAGATTATAATAAGTAATCAAATACTTAGAATATATAATTATCAATGAACTATTGTAATGCAAATCAATTTGTAAATTTCATCACATTCATCATGATCATGGTACATTCATAAACATATGAAAATATATTCCAATATAAATATTCATGAAAAATAATCAATATGACTAATAATCATATAACATAAATATCCAAATCAAACATAAAAAATAGAACTCTAAATAATTATTTTGATATCCCCTACTAATACGTAAGTAGTTTTTATAGAGTGGGATAGGATGTGACATCATTCCCCCTTAAAATAGGTCATCATCCTAATGATTTTTATTTCAAAAAATAGTTTAGGAAATAAAATAATGTTTAGCATAAAATTCATTTAAATAAATGAGGAAATAGCCTCAATAGTTCCTCATAATCTTCCCATGTAGCACTATCCTTAGAATATTGGTCCCACTAGACCTTGCATTGTGATACTTATTTGTTATGCAAGTTAATATTGTGAATATTAGTTATGTTGATTGGTTCTACTATGACCACCACTAGATCTTGAACTTGTAATGCATTCCAATCCAAAACATATGAAGGATGAACTATATACTTCTTAAGTTAATATACATGAAAAATATTATGTATTTGAGCTAAAGCTAGTGGGAATCAAGTCTCTATGATACAATATGTTGAAGATTTATCATGATGATGTCATGGTGATGGCATGGTGATGTCATAGAGGTGTCTTTTTGAGTGGATGAAGTGCATTGATAGTTTATGTGACAATGACAAAGTGTGCAATGTGCTTGTTCTTGTATGCTTGAAGTATGATTGGTTGATCTTCAGTGTTGGCTTGGTTTCATATGTTTAGGGATGAGTATGAAGTATTGAGAATTTGAAAGAGGTCCCATAAGAATTGTTTTATTCTATTATATTATTGTGGGTATGAGTGGTATTCATCGGGTTCTTCATTGTGTTCATCTCTATATTTTGGTCTAGTGGCAAAAAATCTGAGTAGGCAGTTTGATGATATCACCATTACCACATAGGAATGAGTCAAGGGGAGATGGTCATATGGTTTTGATCACATTATTTTCTAGTTGATATGCACTATATCTCAAGTCATGCATCGAATCATGGTCAAAGATATGAGGGTACAAAGTTGGCTTCTTGATCAAAATTCATTGTTTTTCCATACTTTGCCAAATTTACATGTGCTCAAAAGGAGCCAAGTAAGCATGTTGATTATGTCAAAATTTTCACATGTGGAGGTGTATATATAAAGTCACCATATGGGTTTTTTCATTTGTTTTCCTATTTTATTTATGCTAGATTTGAGATCATGCACTGAAGTAGGATAAAAGTTATGCAGGAGAAAAGTTGATCTCCTAGACAAATTCTAAGCACAGTTGGCTCTATGACAGAAGATCTCGAGAAGGATTTTTAATCGAATTATATCTCATACGTGAGAAGGTTTCAAGATAAGTTTTCTACATGGTTATATTCCTATTTTAAAGGAGAACATATGGTGTAATTTGAGGGATATGAGATTGATTATATCAAAAGATATATATATATATATATATATATATATATATATATATATATATATATATATATATATATATATATATATATATATATATATATATATATCCAAAGTTGGCCTTCTAGACATATTGAAATGGTCCCATTAGTAAATTTTGAAAGATTTAAAGCTTGAGCAAGATCGATAGTACACGTTGCTCTAAGAAGTCAAGAAGTAAAAAGATGAGGATATGTGTAAAATGTTTAATGACTGAGCAAAGGTAAAATCTAAGGATCTAATATCTAGTGGGTATTTATATAGATTTATCGAATGGTGAGCATTGATAGTTAAAAACCTAGTTGATAAATAGAGATTGATGGAGTGCATTGAGTCAAATTTTTTAGAGTACACGAGATTAGGTAAAAATTACAAATGTTTAATGTTTGACCATTGGTGCCTATGAATTAAATTTCAAACAAGATTGATGGTGTGATATTGATCTAAATCTGAGAGGACATGAGATGCGAGCATTATATTTGAAGATTAACTATGACCGTTGTCATCAAAATATTTGAATTTAACATAAGGAAAAACTAGAGCTCTATATTTCATCCATATCTTTTGATAGAAGTCAAATTTACTAGTGTAGTAAAAATAAAGATGAAGAGGACTCCATGGTGTATCTAATGAAGCTAATTTCAATATATAGAAGTGTGTAAAGTTAAAGATATTAATGTTCTAAGTTTATTGTGTGTTCATGATTTTTATGCAAGAGAAATAATAAGGATGTTTGAGCTTGTGTTGATGTTGTTTCGATGTACCATGGTGACTTGGATATTGGGGAGTGTTGTAGACTCCATAAGGATGCTTTATGTGGTTTTTGGAGATGCTATCAATCTATCTTGAGTATGAACAATGCTTAAGAAGTTAATTATGTATTCATTCATGATGTTTATGTGCACCACATCAGTGTTTGAGTTGTTTGAGAATACACAGAGGTGAGCTAAGATAACTATGATCATTTGAGGATGTTAAAGGGAACATAAGGAGTGAACCCATGTATTTGAAAGTGGTCTTGTGTTCTTATTTTTCTTGATGGTGTGCTAAATGGGTGAATAGGTATCCATGAGACCTATAAAGGATACAAGGGCCTTCTTAAAATGTGTAGCTACTTAAGGGTGACCCATAGATGTAATGGCCAACCTATGGGTAAGTTCCCTCTATTTTATGTCAAATAAAGGGCACTCCCTTAATGCACAAACCTTGCATTCTTGAGTAAGGAGGTTGATAAGATGAACCAAGAGATAAATGAACCCTTATATGGGGTGTTATAATTTGGGTTACATCTAAGCAAACATAAAAAATAAATAAAAGAAGAGACAATCCCATTAAAGTGGTCTATAACTCCAAAGTTATAGTCAAGCCTATTAAGCAAAGTTTAAGCTTAATATCCAAATGGGGTTTCAATATTAGTTCTAGCCTCAGGTAGTCATTATATTCTATTAGATAATGTTTTTTGGGTCACTAAATATGTGTCTAATCTATTTTTATGTATATTAATCACAAGGAAGTCATATTTTGGCTCAAAGGTAACATTAGGCCTGTGAAAAGCAAAGAAAGGGCTCGAATAAGTAACTTTAGATGCTCATATATTCTTGGAGGTTGTGCATGAGGATCTCTAGAGTTTGGAGAAATTTATAGGGGTCCTGACCTTAATTACTATTAATTTTTTTTACAACCTCAACATCCCATTTTTATGAACAAACCTTAAGAGAAGAAGTGACCTAGAACCCTTACTAAACCCTAGGTAAAGACCTGATTAAGAAAACAAGAATGAATATATATTCAATTGTGATGAAATTACCATGAAATTGGTTTTATGTTATATAATACTCTTTAGGTCTTCTCCTCATCAAATTTTTTGCTACCCTACCTATATGAACATGGCACAAAATGGATTTATTTAATTATTTTGTGTATTATGTAGATTCTAAGGACTTTAAAGGAATGAAATAAATTTTGGGAGTAATATATGGAGTTATTATAGCTCACTATGGTAATTTCATGCCTTGTAAAAATTCTTAATTTTTATTACAATAGATCTCATCTTAGCCAGTCAAACTGGCATAGTGAACATGATAGTAATAAGGGTGAGAACTTTAGGTTGATGGATTTTTAAGGTGTTCCTAATGATTATAGGCCATGTATGTTATTAAAACATATATTTCACCCCATTTTATGGATTTTCATGGGAAAATAAATTTAAATTTGAGGCCAAGTGTGTAAGGTGTATGAAAGAGGAGTTTCTTTAAATGTAGGTAGTGATGGCTCATTTCTAGAAGATTACATATGATTAGGAATATATCCAATGCATAGAGAATAATGTATTCAACACTTACCTCTTATTTAAATAATTAAATATATCCATAGTATATTTTTGGATGTTCCAATAGGGGTGATTGATGAAGGCAATTTTCTTGTGTAGAATGAGAACTCCTACACCACTTTTTGATAGTTTCATGATTTCGATGGACACTTGTAATTTTTGACCTTAAATGGTCAATTTCAAATCATATTTTCATACACATGTAACACATTATCTCATTATTAAAAAATTATAAGTGACCTTTGGACTTCCCTTTTCTCACTCCTCTCCCAAATGCTATAAGTAGTGACTTTTTGGGCTCTTTTGAGCAACCTCCATTGGTTAATGGTGAAACCCTAGCCAATTTTATATTTTTTATGTCTCTTTAATAAATAAAAAGTGAAATTTCTTACCTATGTGTTTCCTAATTTATTCTAGTTATAAATCTTGTTGATCTTGTCTAGTAAAAGATAGCCTTTTTTAGCATGTTATCTTTGATTGTCCACAAAGTATGCAAAAGAGTAATTACTTCAGGTCTAAGTTTGTATTCCTTATTAATATATGAGAGTTTAAAAATTGATTTATTATTGTATTCTTGAAAGGATAATTCATTATCCCTCCAAAACATCAAATATACCTCTGGAACCTAACATATGAAACATTGATGCAACAATCTATCTTGAGTTGTGATTTATGTGTGAAAGAAGATTTGATCTGCTCTAAGTAGTATAAGTTTAGTCAATAGGAATAAAATTATTATTTTTACATCACCTTGTGAATTTTATTTTGTCTTCTTAACCCTTTTCATGTAAATTTGATAAGTAGAAAAGTAATTCAAAGAGTGCATCAAGGGAACTAGCCCTTCAAGAGATTCATCTCACCTATTGGTTACCCATAGCTTGTGAGATGTTTTTATTATGCCACTTGGGTGAGGAGAGATGAGACATATCCTCAAGGGGTACAAATAAAAGTGATAACATATAAATTATGGAGTATAGGAGGGTTAAAGTGCTTTTTAGATGATCTAATGAGTCGATTAGTTTGAGGATTGTTTGTATGACCTATTGGTCATAATTCTATTATCATAATAGTGTTCTTTTTGTTTGAGTTTGAGTGATGGAAAGGTGATCACTATGTGAGCTTGGTGGTTGATCTGAGAGGCATATCATTATGTGTGCTATGTGTATGACCATCTAGTCATGTTTTTGAAGCTATGATACAATTTTTTCTATAAAAGATGCATTGAGTGTGAAAAGTTGAAGAGTGTGGTTAGTTGGGATATGTAATGTGTCCTAATTGATCTTTGTGTATTGGTTCAATTATGTAATTTGTTTTGGATAATAGATGTTTAGTGAAGTTTAAGTGTTATAATCAAATTTCCATCATCAGGTGTTGAAGACATCAATTCAAAGGTGGATTTTTTTTCATGCATGGAAGCTTCCCTAGTTGAATCTAAGCAAGAATGTAAATCACAAAAATCAAAAATGAAACACACAATGCTTAAGGGAATCAAAAAGCATTCTTAGGAAATCAAATAGGTTGGATTGTTGTTTTATCATTCTAAAGGGGGCCCTTCCTCCTACTAAATCTAGCTTTAACCCTTCCTCTTACAACAATAAATTAAACTCAAAATTGCTCACTCATATTAACAAAAAGTGCAACAATGAATTATTTCATGAAGTTAAAATCATAATTGCTTAACACAATGTACCTTTGATAATATCTATTCAAAGTATCCTAGTTTCTATATATCTCTCAACTATATTGCTACATATTTATATACCATAGAGGAGATTATTTTATGAAAAATAATATATACATTATATTATAAGATATATTCAAATTATAATAACCAAAATTGGTTCATTTTTATAAAAACATTCTTCATGTGAATCTTAGGACTTTGTTGCAGGATAAACAATGTTTTTTTTTTAAAAAACTTCCTTATTGAGTTCCATAGAGGTTAGATTCATTTTTATGAGTCAGTTGGAAGAGAATAAAAATTTGTTCATCCATGGTTTTGGTCATGCAGTGGCTACAGGATGGTTTGTGTAATGAGATTCCTTTTGCTATAGGATGCTCTGTGTTATATACTTATTTCTCCAAAATATATTTAAAACACATTTATAAAAAAAAATCCTAAATCAATGGAAAACCATCATATATTTTATTTCAATACACATTTCTAATTATTCAAAAGAGTTTTAAAAACATAATGCTATATGGCTTATGAAAGTAGGAAACTATATGGAAAAGTGTTTAAAAGCATGGTAATCAAGTAGGATGAGTATAATAGATGGACACAATAATAGGACATTTATGGGGATCATCACACTCCCCAACTTAAGATCTTGCTCAAACTCTAGCACCATAATTATTCATTCCTAACTCATAATGAACTCTAAAATCCATGGGATCTATAGCATCCCTAGTAAGGTGAGCATAAAATCTGCACCTTTGTTCAAATAATTGCCAAATTTTGGCTTCTATGGTTTCATCCACAGGAGTTTTGTTCTTCCAATCTAGAATAGGGTACTAGAATAGGGGTGGCTAGAACTTTAGGCTCATTAATTGTGATCTCATGTCACCTATAAGAAGAATATATTTTGTGGTCCTAGTAAATACTACATTTAAATTAAAATGGGAATACGGATCCCTCTTTCTTAATATTGGGGTGAGCTCATTCCATTATTTAGTTCATGGTTCTCTTAAAGTAGGACCAGTAGAAGATCTCAATCCTAAATAAAAATATTGAACCTTATCACAATTCTTACCAACCCAAGTTCTTAATTCATCATTCAACATGATATTATCCCATTCTATTAAAACAACATAAGGTTCCATTAACTCACTCTTAATGAATAACTAACTCTCATTCTTTTTTTCTTGTATTCTACTATTTGTCTTCCTCTTCTTTGTTCATTCAACAAATATGATGAAAATTCTTATATTTTGACATCTCCAACATATAAATTGGGGTTTCACTCTCTATCATATGGAATAAACATAATTGTGTAAGTAGAAATCACACAATTGTGCTTGTTCTTCTTGTGAACTTACTTTACAAATAGAAAAGAAGGAAAAAATATTAATAAATTCATGGGGTATATCATAATAAATTCTCATAAATCTGAACTTGTGCCATTGTTATTCATGATAAACTAAATAAACTTTTATAGGAAGCCTACAATCAAGGAGTTCTTGTGTTATGCCAACCACATCCTCAACTTTCTATTTTAGTTTGGTGATTCTTTCTTCCTTCAACTTATTTTCCTCTTTCAATTTCCTATTTTCTTTCCTTAGTTCCTTTATAAATTCAAATTGATTATCTATCCAATTCAATAGTTTAAAATATATTACAAAACATGAGTGATGCCTAACCTTAAGGGTAGCTTTATGTTCCTCTAATTGATTGACCTCTACAGAAGGTTGTAGAATTGTGGCTATAGGATGATCTTTGATTGAGGGATATAGTTGAGAAGTTGTTGTAGCAAGTACATCTAGACCTCCACTAGATTGATCTTGTAGTTACTTCCTTATTTTCTCAATTTATTTTAGGACTTGTTCAAGAGTAGAAAATTTAATTTATGTAATAGGTTACTCCAATTGTTCAGCTTCTTCCTACATAGGTTCCTCATGCAACTCTTGTTCTAATTCTTCCTATATTGTCTTCTCATGGAATTCTTCAAAACTATGTTCAACTTGTTCTTCTTCCTCATGTAATTCTTTAATATTCTACTCAATTTGTTTTTCTTCTTTTTGTATTGGATCCTCATGGAATTCTTCAAAACTATGCTCAAATTATTCTACTTCTTCTTGATGGAATACTGGAGAACATTCTTCCCTATCTATTTCAATCTCTAAAGATTCATTACTACTAACAATATATTTTTACCTAGATTCTTCATTTATTTGAATAATATAAGAATGTTTAGTTCTAATCTTTCTCCTCAATCTATGAGATCTACGAGGAGTAGGGGTTACCTTGATCTTCTTGGAAGAAGGTGGAAGTTCCTCCTCAGACTCATCTAAATCAATCTAGAGAATGAGTTTCTTCCTCTTCCTTCTATATTCCCTACCTTTATAAGTCCCTTATTTTAGTCCTTACTATAGGCTCTTATGTTTTTTTAGGAATACCTTCTTTTATAGGTACTTGTGTGGCTAAAGGAAGGTTTTTTTTTGTAAGTTCTTATGGTTTTGCAGAGAGGGCTTCTTCTTCTAATATTTTTTATTCAACCTCTAATTATTCTTCTAGTTCATTTCCTTCTCTATCACTCTCTTCATTTCTTGGTACTTAGATAAATTCCTCCCAACTGATGTTGGGTCTAGTTCTTTGCAAATAGTCTTGAATAAGTAACTATATGAGATAATGGTAGGAAAGAGTTTTAGAATTACCTTTTTGAAAAGCCTCTAACATTTTGGTGATCATGTGAAGAAAAATGTTTGGAATTTTTATCTCCATTCCATGACATAAATGATTCAATAATTTGAAGTTTAGGCTAGTAGCATAGAATACCTTCCTTCACAAATGAGATATTTGGAGATAAACTCAACAGCCTTAGCCCATCTTGCTGGTAGAGACAACCTTGTGGTGCCTTGATTTAAGTTTTTAGGCATTCATTTACTCTACTTAACTTTTGTCTCTCAACCTCAAAATCATATTTGTCTTGTCATTCCTTTCCTATTCTTGGTAGTCTCGTTACTCTATTGATGGTTATTTTTATTAGCTTTACTTCCATCCCTTTTATAATGGCCAAGCTACTATGTAATGTACCACCAAATTCCTTTGTAATTATTTCATCTAGGGCCTATATTTTATTTGAATATTGTGCCCATCCTATATGTTATAACAATGACAATATTTCTAGGTTGTTGGTCAAGGGGGTGATATCTAGTAGTTCATGTTTCAATAAATTACCTCCTACATTATGTGAGTTACAGGTCTAGGTGTTTGCAGTAAAGTTTTTGGGAAATGGTAGAATGATTTATGAATTTTGATTTAGGAGGTGAAATAATCCTTTTGAATTAATGTAAAATTTCTCCCCCAACTTAATCTATCACTTTTCCTTGAGGGACAAATCCAACATGCACAAAACACACGTGGTAAGAGTAAGGGGTGGGAGTAGTAGTTGTGTCAATGGTTACATCAACAAAGGAGATGGTAAGTGATCATGATAAGGATAAGATATAGTGTCACATTAATATCATTAAGTTTCATCATCTTTATAACTAATTAAAATGTATGAAAGGAAATAAACATAGAATAATTATCATATTACCTATAGAAATGCCTTTCATAAATTTTCAAATGATGATGTGAAGTAGAGATCATAACATATGCCAAAATTTTATTGGGAGAAAATGCTTGATGTAAGATGGAAAGTAGGAATACATCTTGTATCAATATATGCTTCTTATCTCAGCAAGTGTTATCCTATAGTAGAAAGTTTTTATCCTACAGTAGCAATGTTTTCACCTGTAGTGAGAATTTCTCCATCATGTAACAAGAAGAAAAATATATTTCTACTCCAAGGGAATGAATCTATAAAACAAAAAGGGAAAAAAAAACATTTTTATCGTAGTATTGCCTTTTCTCTTTTTCATTTTTTTAATGAATGTTGATCAGCTAATGACATGTTTTCTGAGACAGCATCTGTCAGCAATGCTCAAAGGTTTTCATTGCTGAATTTTCTAAAAAAAAATTAGATTTTGTGGTCCAAAATCAACTAAATTCACAAGAATCTAGAGGGTATAATTTTATTCAACTTAAACCAAACCATTGGGAATGACTTGTTATTGGCTATAGGAATCTTTATTACTCTTGGAAAATATTAGAGAAGGGTTGACAAAAACACCCTTTGACTATAAGAACATGTTGATTGGCTTCATGAAGAATAGATGGATGTTGTTCTTCAAGAAGTTAGCAAGTGAGATTTTTTTTGGAAAATGGTTTCTTATACAGCTTGAGCCTTTGGCCATTAAAAATTAGTTGAAACTGAATAGAGTTAATGGTCATGAGCTTTACAACTCCATTATTAAAAAATTATTTTATCTCATAAGGCCCAAGCCATCTAGACTGTATCTTTCCTTTATGATCCTTGTATTTAGATTCAAAAAGGAGTGCCTAGTCTCCTAGTTAGAAATTCTTATTCTTGATGTTCCTATCATGCCATCCTACACATTATGTTTGCACTATTTTATTATCATAAAGTACTTCCTTTCTTATTTCATCAAGTGCATTTAGTTTTATGACCCTATCTTGTTGAGCTTGAAAAATATCTAAGCCCAAATCAAGTTATGTTCTTAATGTCTTATGTTTAAACTCAATGGGCATAATAGGCTTTCTATCATAAACTAGTTCATATGGAGTGAAACCAATTGTAGTTTTATAAGTGATTCTATAAACCCAAACTACTTCTAGAAGATGAGTTGACCAATCTTTTCTATGTAGGTTGACAATCTTAGTGGCGATATTTTATAGTTCTTTATTTGTCACTTCCACCTGACCATTTGAGTGAGGATAGTAGGGGGTATATTTCTTGTGTCTAATTTTATATTCCTTAACCAAGGTAGCTATGAGTTCTAATGTGAAATATGGCCCTTGGTCTATGACTATTCTTCTTGGTAATCCATAAAGGGTGAAGATTTCTTCATATAATAACTCAACTACTTTGTCATCTTGGGTATGGGTTAAGGCTTTAACCTCTACCCATTTGGTGACATAATTAGTTCACACCAGTATGTATTACTTGTTATTGGATTTAGGATCAATGGGAACTACAAAATCTAGTACCCATTTATCAAAGGGTTTTAGAACTAGTTGTGGTTGTAATGACATTTGATCAGATTGATTGGGTTTTCCCATACACTGGTATTGATCAAATATATAGGTGTACATCATGTCATCCTTATGTAAATAAGTCCAATAATATCTAGCAGTGAGTACTTTCATGGTAGTCTATTTGGTAGCAAAATGACCCCCACATGGTTCATCATGGTAGGCTCTGAGAATGTCATAAGCTTCATCTTCTTGTATACATCTTCTCATAACTAAATCTGGTCCACTGATAAAGAGATATTCTATAATCCCAGAATAATGTCTACTCTTTTGGATCAGATGTTGTTTATCCCTAGGTGAGAAATGTTATGGTAATGATCTTGTAGTAAGATAGTTAGCAATATCTATGAACAAAAGAGATTGAATTATTACAATAAATAAATGTTCATCAAGAAAAGAATCATTAATAATAGGATTGTGTTCATCATTTTATAATTGAGATAGAAAATATACTACTACATTATCCTTACCAGGTCTGTCAAAAATGGTAATATCAAACTCTTATAGAAAAAGTAACCAATAAATTATCCTACCTATTACAGTAGGTTTATTCATTAAATACCTTATTGCTACATGATCGGTGTGGATAAATACTTGGTAACATATAATGTAGTGTCAAAATTTATTGATGGCATAAATGAGGACAAGAAATTCCTTCTCTATTACATTATGGTTAAGTTCAACCCCTTGAAGATTCTTGCTAATAAAATAAATTGCATAACTCAGATATTCATCTTTTTGGCCAAGGATAGCTCCTAAAGTGGTGTCAGATGCATTTGTATGAATGTGAAAAGGCTTCTTGTAGCTAGGTCCTCTTAAAATAATGAGTTGTTATCAAAAGGTCTTTGATTAATTTAAAGGTATTTTGATAATCATCAGTCCATGTAAATTTAGCATTTTTAGTAATCAATCCAAATAATAGGGTGGCAATTTTATTAAAATCTTTGATGAATCATCTATAATAACCATCATGTCATAAAAAACTTATAACATATTTTTTTTTTCTTTAGTGTGGGTAAATCCTTGATAATACTTATTGTTTTTGGGTCAACTTGATTTCTAGTATGGTATATGTGATGTCCCAATGCAATCTCTTTAGTCATAATCATGTAATTCTTTTCATTAGTCAGGGATAATTTATGGTCCTAAAAACATTGAAGAACTTTCTCCAGGTTGGTCAACATTTGTTTGAATGTCTATCCATAGATAGTGAAATAATCCATGTATATTTCAACATAGTCATGGGAGAGATCAAAAAATATCCTCAACACAGCCCTTTGAAAAGTAGTTGGGACATTGCAAAGACCAAATGGCAAGATGGCATAGGCATAGGTTCCCTAAGGGTAAGTAAAAGTGGTTTTATCTTGGTCTTATGGAGTAATTTGTATTTTATTATAACCAATATATCCATCTAGGAATGAAAATTACTTCTTCCCTACTAATGTATCTAATACTTGATCAATAAATGGAAGGGGAAAGTGATCCTTCCTAGTAGTAGCATTCAACTCTCACTAGTCAAAACAAATATGTCATTTGCCCCCTTTGTTAGGGATAATGACCATGGGAGAGACCCACTGGCTGTCCAAGATAGGATAAACAAATATTACATCCAAGAGTTTTTGAAACTCAATTTTGATAATGTCTTTGACTACAAGATTCATTCATCATTGGGGTTGGTGAATAGGTTTGCATTCTTCTTTAATGTAAATGTAATGCATGCATAAATTTAAGGGTATTACTCTCATGTCATGGTAATCCCAAGAAAAATACATTATGTGCCTTCTCAACATTATATGTAACTAACTTTCTTGATGGGGTGTAAAGGAAGTGTTGATGTTGAGAGGTTTGTTTGGGAGGATGTCTACTTGTTTTGTTAAAGAAAGCATGATCTCTGCATTGGTAATTAAAGGATCATAACTATATTAATGGGTAACTAATTGATGGAATGTCCAAATATATCTTGCATTTTTAGAAAAATAATTCTCAATAAAGGTATTTTGAAGAGGGCACGGTGTACATTCCAATAGGTTGGTGACTACAAGATCCTATTGATAGATTTTTTTTAGGATACTAGTATGGATAGTGTCTTCTTCTTGGCCTATATAGTTGGAATCCAATCAATTATGTAGAGAGTCTATAAAGAGATAAATTCTTCAATTTCATCAATCTAAGGGATTGGACCATCATTTAGGGAAGGCTGAACTAGTGGATACAATACCAATTTTTTGGTGTCATTTCCAATAGAAAGTAGCATTTTTCTTGACCTACAACCAATAAAGTCAATGGCGGTAGCCAACCATGGGTGACCAAGGATGAGAGGATAACCATCCAAATTACTCTTTGGTTGAAGGATAATAAATTTTGTTGGATATTTCCTAGAATCCATAGTGATAACAAGATCCTCAATAATTCATTTAAGCTTAACAATTGATTTATCAACCATCTATAGGATGGTAGGTGTTGGACAGAGAGTGGTAAGGTTTAATTACTACATGGTTTCCATGGTTATCATGTTAATGGCTAAACTCAAGTAAATTAAATTATTAGAAATAGGTTAGCCATGGATTCTAACATTAACTACATGACTTCCTAGATCAGAATATTTTAGGGGAACTATATTTCCTAACATAATATCTACTAGTTGGCCAATGACCTGAACTACCTTAGGATCCTTATTTTTTTAAACATATCTCTAAAATATATTTATTGTAGATAATAACTTCATTTATTTCTTAAAAGAGTGGGATTTTGATGCACACATTCTTGAGTTGTCCTAAGATATCAAATTTAGGCTCTTATTCAGGACATGATATGCTCAATCTCTTCAAAAAAGGAGGATTGTTAGTTTCTTTTTTATTTTCTAATGGACTTCACTCAAGATTAATTATGGTTGGTTGTGGATTAGTATGGAGTGGATTTGGTTCAAAGTGTTTTATGATTATGGGTGAGGTAGGTTGTGGAAGAACATGATCTAAGCAAAGTTGAAATTGATTAATATCTAAGGTGTATGTTGGATATTGCATTATTTCAATGGATTATATCAGTTAAACAAACTTATTGGTAGGATTGGGGATAGGTTGTGTGGGTAATTGAGTGGTTCTAATAGGTTGATGAGTGTTTGCCATTATGACCTATTATTATGGTTATTATATTTGATGGAGAAAGCCTTGATTCCTCTTCATTTCTATTGCCATAGATGAGAGGGATAAAACCATTGTTGGTTTTGGAATTATCCCTATTAAGGTTGTTGTCTATTCTATTTCATCTATAACTGATTCTAGGGTAAATAATAATTTATTTAGGACCAATTTGGATTGGGTATATTTATTCAATAATCATATTGAGGATTATTTGAGAATTGAGAATTTACAAACATAGATTTTGATGGCATACCTAGTCTTTATACCCATGGTTTCTATTGAGCCAAAAAAAACACTTCATTCTCATCTTCCCTATGTCATGTAGCTTTAATATCTCAAGATTTTCCTTGGTGATATTGGCTACCTGATCTTTCATGGAATATCATGTGTAATTTTCCTTCTTCTTTCTACATTTAGGGCAATAGGTGGTTAAGGATTTCTTAGTTTCTTCTTACTTCTACCATGTATGTAATGTATCAAGTTGAGTAGCCAAGTGAATGAAGATGTCCTAATTCATATGCCAGAGTAGGTTGCTAACTTCACCTTTAGACAATCCTATAGTAGATACTATAATAAGGGTTCTACCCCTACTTTTATTAATGGTTGATCTAGAGTAGTTTATACATAGAACTGTTAGTTCATTGAATGGTAGTGTAGAAACATTACCACCAGACATTAGATCTAGTGCCTCTAGACAATAATATCTATTTCCTTTCAAGAATATTAGCTTGACTGATTCGTTGTCCATTGTATTTTTCTTATATTTTTTCAAGCTGAACAAAAATCTTTCTATATACTCTTCTAGTGACTCGTCATTATCTTGTGTCATTTATAAAATGTCATCTCTCTTATAGTTTTTGCCCCTATAATAGTCTTAGCATTTCATCAAAAACATCTCATTCATTTCTTCCTAAGTATAAATGGCATCCTTTCCAAGTCCCATGAATCATATAAGTGTTGTATATTTGAGTGTTTCTAGAAATAGTGTAATTTTATGAGCATCTTGATTATAATCATAGTTGTGACATAAGATGTGAAACTCAAAAATAAATGTATCTGGATCCTCAGACACTTTTTTTCTAAAGGTAGGGAGGGTAGAGTGAGGTATATTCTTCGTGGGTGAATTTACATCAAGACTAAGCATACAAAATTTGAAAGTAGTAGACTCATTGGTAGTGTTTTCTTCTTGGTGATCCCCCAGAATACTCTTTGTGTTGGTAGACAAGAGGTTATTGCTACCCAACACTCAAAATTCCTATCAATTATTTTATTTCCTAGGATGTATAAGATGGATACTTTATCTTTTTCCTTAGGAATTTATGGTTTCCTATACAATAGGGATGGTTTGAAATTTTCAAAAGATTCCTTTAGTGTCTTGATAAATATTCTTTCTAAGTTGGAAGATTTTATTGGCCTTGTGTTTCTTCTAGGGGCAAGAATAGCTTTGCATGCCTCTTTAGAAAAAAATTTGGGTGATGAAGGGAAGAAAACTATAGATTCCTGAGTATGATGTGATAAGGTGGGAATTCTCAGATGTGGTGCCTTTATGTCTCTTCCAAGGGTATGAACCTCTTCAATATCTCCAACTTGTGTTACCAGTCCAGCCAAAAACTATTCTTTCTCTACCTCTTCTATTGACAACTATGAGTGATCTTTAGGAATTACTTTATGTTCCTTAGTTGTTTCATGATGTATTTTATATATTTTATAAATATTCAATGATTCAATCAAAAATCTTCCTATATAGTCCCCTTCACTTTACATATGTCAACCAATTTTTTTTAACTTTTTGCCCACCCTACCTGCTTAGGGTTTGTAATATGGAGTTTTTTAAATTTATACTATATTACTTTCAAAAATGTAAATTTAAACTATGAAAGTGGTAAATATTTAATCTATAAAAATAGAAATCTTTGAAAAAAATAAACGTCTAGAAATAATTGTTAATAAGATTAAAGATTATAAGTGTGTGACACCCTTCCCCAAAAATGGTGCTAAAAATGACTAGCAACTAATTCACAATAAGATATGCTTCTCTTGATCAAAATGAACAAGGAGATTAACCATGGATCTATAACTTTTACCTCATTTAAATTTTAACCTAGGGATGTAGACTTGATAGGATGATGTCAATATATATGAACACTCAATCTCTAATTTGACATTCTCTTAATTATATCTAATATGTTAAAGTACAATAAATTAAATGTTTGAAATGAAATATAAACAAAGTATAGTAAAATAAATTTTTATTCATGGAAGCTCCCTAATTGAATCTAATCACGAATGTAAATCACATAACTCAAAAATGAAACACATAATGCTTAAGGAAATTAAATAGCATGCTTAGTTAATCAAATAGGTTGGATTATTGTTGCAACCTTCCAAAGGGGGCCCTTCCTCCTTCTAAATCCATCTCAACCCTTCCTCTTATAATATTAAATTGAACTCAAAATTTCTCACTCATACTAATCAAAAGTAAAACAATGCATGAAGTTTCAATCATAATTGCTTAACACAATGTACTTTTGATAATCTCTATTCAACATTTACTATTTTTTATATATCTCTCAACTCTGATGCTACATATTTATACACCATAGAGGAGATTATTTTATGCAAAATAAAATATACATTCTATTCTAAGATACATCCAAATTGGGATAACTAAAATTGGTTCCTTTCACTAAAGATGTCCTTCATGTGAATCTTGTGACTTTACTATAGGAAAAAGAAGGCTATTTTGTTCTTAAACCACTTCCTTATTGAGATCCATAGAGGTTAGAGTCATTTATATGATTCGATTTGAAGAGAATAAAAATCTATTCATATGTGGTTTTGGTCACGCAATGGCTATAGGATGGTCTGTGTAATGAGATTCCTTTTGCTACAGGATGCTTTGTGTTATATACTTATTTCTTCAAAATATGTTTAAAACACATTTATAGAAAAATTATCCTAAATAAATAGACAACCATCACATATTTAATTTCAATACACAATTTTAAATATTCAAAAGAGTTTTGAAAAGATAATGTTATATGGCTTATGAAAGTAGAAAACTATATGGAAAAGTGTTTAAAAGCATGGTAATCAAGTAGGTTGAGTATAATAGATGGACACAATAATAGGAAATTTATGGGGCTCATCAATGTATTTAAGATCAAATCCTACCACACATTAAGCAAACATCTAAGTAATTTATGAAAAGATGCAAATAAGAAAAAGATTTACTTTAAGAATTTCACCTCTGTAGGCAAATAACATTAGCCCAGATGCAATAAGAGCAAATTTTTTGAAGTAAACCTAAGAAATTTTAACTAATCCAACATTATCCCAAATTAGCAACTCTAAACTGCACATTCATAATTCATAAAAACCATTCAAATTTGAAGATAAGACCAGAGAAATGAGAAAAACCATGATAGCAATTCACACAAGCAAATGTGGACAAACTCTATAGAATTCCTTGCTTGTATTAATTTGATAAAAATTTAAAAATGTTAATTGGCTCTAAAAACTCCCTCCTCTTTACAACTATAAATACCTCTTTATATATATAATTCATGAGGAATGTCAGTCAGTAATGACCAATCACATTTGTACATGTGTATAAGATAGCTATCCTTTCTATTATATTCTAGAACAAATGACCTTTTATAATATACTAACCTATAGGAAATGTATTTTACAAGTTTTACATGCCTTTATAAAAGAATGTTCATTTTTAAAATATCATACAAATCTAGTTAGAAAAGAATATCCCTAGTCCAACTAATTTTGGGAGCCTTTTATTGATGCAATTTTCTACCTTCCTACAAGATATTTATTCTAAAATTCTATCCATTGATAGGTTTGAGGTCAAAAATGGGTCTCATAAATAGATCTAGGTTATTGAGGTCCTTTTTATCTCTTTATAAGGCCTTCTTAATGCTCTTATCACCTCTTATCTTCTCTTTATATGACAATATTAGGTTCATGATCTTTTATTATCAGCCCCTATCTTTCCTTGGCCTTGGTTTCTTATTTACTACATGAATTGAGAAGTTCTATGTTTAAACTCCTCATCAGTGATAAGTCTCAAAGGACTAAGTGAGGTGATCCATTAAGCTATCAAATATGTGTATCATTTTGTCTTTCTATTGTTTGAGGTCCTTGGAAATGTCCTCCATCTACTTGGACCAACTTCTCAAGGATTTGATTTTGTCCATAAATATATCCATAGCTCTATTTAAGTGGGCTAGGCTAACTATTATAAATTCAATAAATTGATTCTTGTTCAAGGCTTTGATCAAGTCTTTCACTTGATATCTTGAAGTTGTCTTTCACTTGATAGCTTGAAGCCTGCCATTAGCCAATTTGGCCTGTAGCCATGGAATTTTGCTCGCTTCTTGCCTCTTGTTTGGTTTTAACTAATTTAAATTGTTAAATAAGTAAATAATGGTGTCCTCATATATCTTGGATTTATCTTCTTGAATTGAAAAAATGGCTTATTCTTTCAAATTTTGTTCTATTGTAAGCTGCCCTTGATCATTGTAGTAGAGCCTCTTTGCAGACATGTCCTTCTCTTATGATGGTTTTTGGTTCTCAATGGTCCACAACAAGCTCAAGTAATTATTTTCCTATGTATTTAGAGTTGTGGTATCAAATTATGTCTTTTAAAACCCTTCCTTCTATATATAAAGTTAGATAGAGCTCCACATTTTCCCTTAAAACACCTTCTTAGGTTGTTATGGTTGTGAGCTTCCCTAGATTGCTTTCTAGTGGTTTGTAGTTCAATTCTAGATCAAATTATCCTTTCACAAGTGATAATTCAACTTCCTTTACTTTCTTATAATGTGAAAAGGGTTGAATACAGGTTTCTATACTTGTCAAGGCTTTCCTAAAGGTTTTTATAGTGCTCTAATGGTGGTAGTTATTTGAACTTGTGTGAGTTTCATGGCTTAGATCCTAATTAGATAAGTAATTATACCCTTTAATTTTTCAGGCCTAAAAAATATTTGACATAGAATATTATACTTACATGGATCTAATGTGGCATCATCAATGCATCCCTTTGGACTTTTCATGGCATTTTGCTCATTTTTATTAAAAAAATGACCATTGTCTTTTGAAAATTCCACCTTGATCTCACACCATTGATATCCTTTACACAGATTAATCACACTCCATCAATCTTGATCTTAGAAATTAAATTTTATTAGCTACTTGTTATGTTCCCTATGGTTATGACACTTATCACTTCCACATTTGTTTTGAGCTTTATTGAAATGTCAATGTTTATCTCACACTATTAATCTCACTTGCATAGATCAATCATGCTCCATCTATCTTGATCTACTTAATTATGCCTCCTACTCCATGGACCATTGATTAGAATGTGTACACTCATCTATGTACCATCAATATTTGAAATATGCTCAAGCTTTATGTTTTGGCCCACTATTATACCACGTGTGATCTCTACATTTATCTTCAGCTCTTTTGACTTATCAACATTTACTATACACCATTTGATCATCTTTGCCTAAGAAAACATGCTCTATTATATCTTGATTAATAAGGTCAAATTTCATTGGTTTCTAAGTGTTCTCTGGCTACAAGTGTGACATTTATTACCCTCTTTCTTGTCTTAGGGCTCCATTTAAGTATTAACTCAATACATAATGTTAGATCAATCCTAATCAAGCAAATACATATCATTGATCTCTAGAAGGTGTTTTAATTTTAGCTTAGGGTCGAGGCTTTATATTTAATCTCACACCATTGGATATCAATTTCCTGAGAAAATGTAGACCATTGATCTTGCAAATGAAAATGATATTTAATTTAGTACTCAAGAAAATAAAGAACTTAGCCTAAATTTTTTGGACTATGGTTTTATTTCATGTTAATAAACATGAGTAAGAACTTAAGATAAAATTTAAATGTGATAAAGGGGACCTCATGATTAATGAAAAACATAGCATATAGTTTTAGCCTAAGGTTTATTATATTAATAAATACAACAAACTTTAGGGTAAGGTTTTTAGGTTAAGTCTATAGTAAAAGGGACCCTTCATTTAGTTAGATCATGTGGAAATAAAAGGGACCAAGGGGGCTCAGGAAAAAAAAGAGACAAAACATAAAAAAATTAGACTAAACTTTGGTCATGTTAATAAACATTACTAAACCTTGGGATAAAATTAAACTAATCCTATGGCATGATTAATCATTCCCACGTAAATTGTTCCCACTAAATTTGAATTTGATTCAAAGGGACCTGAGCTAGGGTAATTTGAATTAGGGTTTCAAGATGATGACTTCAATTTGATTTTTAACATACCAAAGGTTAGTAAAAGTCTAAATTGATATAAAAAAATCATGAAACCTAGGCATTGCACATTCCAAATGGACTCCTTTTGATTTGTAACCTAAAACATAAAGATCTAATGTTATCAACTTTAGGCAAGATTAAATTAAAATTATGAACAAATATGTTATAATTACAATCACTGAGAGGGGGGGTAAATTAATGATCCAAAATAATCCAAATTCAATTTTGATATTTACAAACACTTAATTAGATACCACAAGCATTCATGAAGTATACACATCATTCATGGTAAAGAGCAAGAGACACAATGCAAGATCAATCACATAACACATGTCATACATGGGAAAACCTATTGGAGAATAAAATCCACTAAAGCCTATAATTGGACTACTATCCTAAAATAACAAGATTCAATTATACCATCTACAAATGATCAAAGAACTACAATCCCTATTTAGTGATACAATAATCCCATAATGTGATATCACACATTTCTAGTTGAGCTACAATAACAACCATACTTTTAATAAGTTTCACCTTGTAAAGAACTTGTAAATACCTTAGATGGTGAGCTACCATAACAACACCTATAAACACATCTACCTTTGAACTGATGTCTTCTACACCTAATGATGGACCTCTGATTATCACTCTTCACCTTCACTCATACTCAAATAATAAGAGCACTATTCTATTAAGATAAACATGAGTAATAAGTCATACAAATAGTCCTTAATCTATTATTCTCTTCAATTAATCTATAGGGCACTCCACCCTTAATTTCCTCTATAAAACACACATACAAGCATATCTCAAATCACTCCCAAGTCTCTTACCCAAAGTCTAGAAATCACCATCTTTGATTTCACTATTTATAGATTAATCTTGATAATCAACAACTTGGTTGGCCATTAGGCATGTCTTAACCTTAAGACATCTATCATATGAAGACACAGCTCAAAAAAATCTTCACAGGTTGGCCATAGCATCTATGGGTCACCCTTAATTAACTACAACTTTTAATAAATCCCTTGTAGCCCTTATAGGTCTCATGAAGACCTATTCACCCATTTAACACACCCTCAAGCAAAAAAGAACATATAACCACTTTAAAATACATGGGTCCACTCTCTATGTCCCCTTTGACATCCTCAAATGATCATAGTCATCTTAGCTTGCCTCTTCATATGCTCAAACAACTCAAATAGTAACCTGGTGTATAGGAACATTATGAATGAATACATAGTCAACTTCTTAAGCATTTTTCATACTCAAGATAGATGATCACACCACCAAAAACCACACAGAGGATCTGCATGGAGTCTAAAACACTCCCAAATAGAAAATTCATCATGAGACTTCAAAATAACATCATAAAAAGCTCAAATATCTTTCTCAGGTCACTTATAGAATAATCACAAACACACAGTCAACTTTAAGGCTCAATATCTTTGACTTTACTTCTAGATCTTTAAATTGGGTTCATTAGATGTGCCATGAAGTCCTATACAACTTTGCTTTCAAAAATAATAGTAAATTCAACTTTTATTGAAAGATATGGACAATATATAGAGCTCTAGTTTTTCTTGTGCTAAATTCAAATATTTGAATTCAAATGATCACAATTAAACTTTAACCACTTTGCAATCATCTCATGTCCTCACTTCTCAGATAAAATATGCATCATTGATATTGTTTGAGCTTTAATAAATAGTCCACAAAATCCAAATGTTAAACATCTAATAGTTGACCTCATCTTGTGCAATCTTGAAATGTTGAATCAACATGCTCCATCGATCTCTATAGATCAGTCAGGTCTTTAGAAATCAATGCTAACTATTCGATCAATCTGTACAAACACCCACTCACCATTGGATCCGTATCTTATACCTTTAATCAATCATTAAACATCATGTACCTCTCCTCATCTCACTACTACTTGACTTCTTTGAGTAATGTGCATCATTGATCTTGCTCAAAATTTAGCTTGTGCATAAATGACTATGGGAACCTTACTTATCTACCTGAGTAGCCATTTTTTAACCTTAATAACTTCTATGCTTAGATGCATGATCTCAAATTTGGACCAGATGATATTCTCACATAGGATAATCCAACCATATAACAAATATCTCCTAGAACACTTGCACATGTGAGATATAATGCCATTATAATTCCTTCTCAAAATCTTTTATTATAGAGCTAACTATGTCTAGATTTTGTTTAGGAGACCAACTTTTCTTCTACATAACTTTTGCCATGCTTCAATGCATGATCTATAATTTAGTGAAAATAAACTAGGATTAAAATTTAATAAACACATATGATCATTTTCTCTTTACATGTCCACATGTAAAATATATGTCATCATCAAACTGCTTACTTGGCTCTTTTTTGCCTTATGCAAATTTGGCTAAGTATGGAAAAACATAGTCAAACTACCTGGGAGCCTAACTTTGCATATGTATATCTTTTGATGCACTTCATCACATGATCTAAAATTTATCACAAAAACTAGGCTCAAAACAAAACAAACCCATATGATCACCTTCTCTTGAAACATCCACACATGTGAGATATTCCATCATCAAACTACTTCACTCTTTTTGACCACATGCAAATTTGGCTATGGAAAAACAATGAATTCAAATTGAGAAGACAATGTTGTACCCTCATATGTTTTACCATACTTCAATTCATGACTTTATATATGGTGTATAATAATTAAGGACTAATTTTATCACAATCATATGACCAACTCCCCTTGACTCATCCCCATGTGGTAATGATGATGTCATCAAATTGCCTACTCAGATTTTCTACTACTAAACCAAAGTGTCTAGATAAACACAATGAATAACCAAATAAATACCACTCATGCAAAAAATCACTCAAAGCATATAAAAAATCTTATAGGATCCCTTTCACATGATCAATACTCCATACTAATCCCTAAATAAATCTATCCATGTCAACATTGAATATCAACCAAGCATAGTTTAAGCATACAAGAAAAAACACATTTCACACTTTGTCATTATCACATAGACTATCAAGGCTCTTCATCCACTCACCAGGACACATTCATGACATCATCTTGACATCAATGACAAATCTCCAATAATAACCCCCTTTTTCATTGATGTCAACAACCATCATATACACCAATAAATTACTCACCTTCTCTCTCTTCAAGCACTCCCATAACAAGAACTTTCTCCCCCTTTAACACAATGATAATGTAGGCACCAACTAATCTTGAGGACCTAAAAATACCATAAATAAGAAAGTACCTTCTTATAAATATGATACAAATTCCCCCTTACCTTGAGCCTACTTCAACTTACCTTGACAACATCCTCTTGCTCTATGCCAACATTCTCTTCAATCAAGAACTACAACCAATGAAGAAAGAACACATAAAAATACTGAAATCTAATGGAACTCATCAAGAAACATATAAGATGGACTCCCCCTAAGTTATTGGAGCCATTTCACATTCTGAGCATCTTCAGATCTCCATACACCATGAAGAACCATCACACATGCTAACTAGCCTCCTTTCTCAAGCTACCACAAGGACTACCAATATAACTTCATGATACTCACTAAATAGGAAACATGATCTCAATTAAATTGATAACTCTCCTTGAAATAAACATGCCTTTCTATTTTATAGAAACTAAGCAAAAATCACTCTTCTTCAAACTAGACCTATCTAACCTCCTTGTATCCCTACTTGAACCTTACAGATCCCAAAAAATTTAGTAGATACATCTTCAGGACCTAAAAATGCATATCTAGAACACTCTCATATGCCCCCTCAATCACACATATTCTCATCACCAAGATCATCCTCTACAACATAATTTATTCACAAACATATTAGCTAATTAACCCTCCATATTGACAAAAACTTAAATAATATGAGAACCATAAACCTTCAAATATTGATGAAGTTTGTTTTGAAAACCCATTTGGCCCATTTAGCCTATTAATAAGCCTCAGGCATTAACTCATAAGACAAACTAATTTTATAGCATAGCCCAAAACCCTAGAATCTTAGAACAAACAAGGTTAACAAACTTTCTCCTAGTCAATTCATACCTTTGAAACATATTGCACACCTAGAGACACCCATCCCATAATTCTAGACCAAAAATTGAGCTTTCACACCTTTGGGATCCTTGACTTCCTATAACCCATTTTAGGTCTACTTACTCTTAAGCGAAAAAACTAAGAAAATTGAGAGCACTCAAGAATATTTAATTGGCACAAACATACCTTTAGACCAAAAAATCCCCCTAAAATATATCAAAAAGAAGGGTATAGACCTTTTTGAGCATCAAATGCATCTTGACATTTTCATCAATTTCATGAAGTCACCTAGAACTACCCATTCTAACTTTGTACTATAGCTCCTTCACAAACCTCTAAAATAGGCTCATGAACTTATTCCTCCCCCTTAACCAAAGACCTTATTTGATTATCATTATCATCTTAAGCACACAAAACATGCTTCTCCATTGAAAGGAGTCTCTTAAGAAGCATATATAGGGACCTCCTCTACACCACAATGCTTTATCATAGTGTGTAACTAGGAGTTTCCCACAACTCCTCATATTCCTTCTCCTCCTTGGTCATCTAATACTTTTAGTTCTTCTTCTTCTTCTTTGACTTATGAAAAACAACTTCTCATCCACTACAACATTATCCTTTTCATTTATGATTAAATTGACAATACATGGAGACAACACAGATACATCAAATACCTTTTCATCTAAATAATCTTCCTTATAGATTGGAACCTCATCATTAGGCATAAACAATTGTTGTTATTTTCATGATACATGCTCAACAATATCAAGATGTTCACTTGGATCCATACATACCTTAGGACTAGCCTCAACTAATATCTCAGTCTTCTCCTTGAGTTTGAATTCTTCATTCTCAATATAAGTAGACAATGATACCTCATTGTACTCTTCAACTTCTGAAGCATTCTCCACCATAGAAAATAATTTACTTGGACCTGTATTCTCATCATGACACACATTTTTCACCTTTGGCTTCCATGTGTTAACATTCCTTCTTCCTTACACTCGAAGAGCTTGATTAAACCTATTCTAACTTATATACCTTTGCTTTCAAAACCTAACAATGTGACCTCTCTATTCATAATTGTAGCACACTATACCTTTTACAATAAATGTATCTCACATTATCTTATGGATATAAATTTACAACATATCCTATGTCATGAAAATTAAATCACTTAACTTTGTTCATACCTTTTGATTAATGACCCCCATCATAGTTCCATGCAAACTCATTTCTAGTAGTTCTCTTATATTTTCTAGTCCTATGACCAAATTGATAACATGTGTAATAGTGACCATTAAATATTTCATACCTCATGTCATTTGGCTATCTAATCTAATTTATCTTCATTCTTCCAGTACCTTCAGTCCTTGTCTGATAATTAGTCTTCAAAGTATGATTGTCCTGATTCACATTAATCTTCATCTTGTCTTGAGTAATATTCTTTTGTTCTCTTCATATCCAAGACCACTTGTATCATTATCATGATTTTGACCACTCAAAATGATGTCTAGACCACATGAGCTCTTTCAAATGTCATAAATGTCTTCACCTTACTAGCTATAATTTCTACCTCAAATTTTAAAGATTCATTTTCAGAAGCATACCTTGAGCATTATTCTTTTTTGGATCTTAGACTTTCAAATGTATATTCCAACATAGAATTAAGAAACATGACATTAACTTCATGATCCCTAGAATATTAAACCAATCTTGCCTCATACACACTAATTTTATCCTCATAGTTATTGAGTTTATATTTCATATTCTTATTTGTCTTCTTCTCAATCTTTAATTATTCAAGAGCATTCATCAAAATAGTCTCACAGTCCACATCATATTCATCATTATCTGAATAACTCTAAGTAGATTCTTTTTAGTGTGAGTAACTTCTTTCATTAGCCATGAATAGATATTCATCTTTAGTAGGACCATCATCTTCATGATCATATTCTGAGTCACTATCTTCACACTCATCTAATGAGCTACAATCTTCTTTGGTGTAGAGACTCTTCTTATTTTTGAAAGACTTCTTATTGTTAAACTTTTTGAATCCTTTCTTCTTGTAAGTCTTCTTGTCATCATCTTGGCCTTCATCATGATCTTTATCATCTTTCTTCTCATGACTATGGGGCACATATGAGCAAGATGTCCTATCTCTCTATAATTGAAACATTGAATGGTATTTTACCCTTATACTTCCCTGATCCTATGTTCAATTACCTAGTAATCAAAGCAATTAGTTATTCCTCCTCAATATCAAAAATTTCATCCTCTTTGTATTTCTTACCTTAGAACTTCTTATTAGGCTTCATCTCTATCTTTAATGTAGGTTCCTTCTTTGGAGGTATATCATCATTTATTCTCATCTCATATGTAGTAATGGTGAAATACAATTGATCCATCCTCAACTGAGTAAGATCAATACTCTCTTCTATAGTAGATATTTATGGATTAAACTTGAGAGATATAGATCTTGATACCTTTTGGACTACAGTTGCCTTTTCAAGATTCTCTCCAATACCTCTGTTGATGTTCATATTCTCATCAACTCTCTATGGAAAGGATGCCATAGAATATTCTTCCTTCATCTTGAGACATCAAATTACCTTCTGTGAATCTATAATTTAGCAAGCTTGACCTTTGAATCTCCTTTAAAAAAGGATCTTCATTTTTTTCCATATCTCTTTATCAAATGTAAAATGGATTACCTTAGTATATTCAATCTCTAAAATACCATAAGTGATAGCATTAATTTCCTTGGAATCATTCTCAAACAACTTCTTATTTGTAGTACTAGATGGAGGAGTAATAGGAGCAACATAACTATCCAGAATAGATTGTCATACATCAAACCCTATGTACATAATAAATGTCCTCATCCTTAAACTCCAAAAAAAATAATTGGATCCATTAAACATTGGTGCTTTCTTAGTAGATAAACCTCCTTTATGACTACCCATATTGTATCTTAGATCACCTTCAAGTTGTTAAGCCTTTACCAAAGGACCTACTCTAATACCAATATTTAGAGGTACAATCATTAAGAGGGGGTGGGTGAATCAGTGAACCCAAATAATTAAACTTCAATTATTATATTTACAAACACTTAATTAAATACCACAAGCATTTATGAAGCATACACATCATTCATGACAAAGATCAATAGAGACAATGCAAGATTAATCACATAACACATGTCATACATGGGAAACCCTCTTGGGGAATAAAACCCATTCGAACCTGTAATTGGACTACTATCCTAAAATAACAAGATATAATTTATACCATCTACAAATTATCAAGGACCTAAAATCCCTATTTAGTGAGAAAATAATCCTATAAGGTGATGTCACACCTATTTAGCTGAGCTATAATAACAACCAAAATTTTAGGAATTTTCACCTTACAAGGAGGCTATAAGTACCTTAGATGTTGAGATGAAAAAACAACACCAATGAACACATCTACCTTTGAACTTATGTCTTCAACACCTAATGATTGACCTCTAATTATCACTCTTCACCTTCACTCATACTTAAATAATAAGAGCACTATTCTACCAATAGGTCATACAAATAGTATTCAATCTATTTTGATATTAAACCCATCCATAGGGCACTCTACCCTTATTTATCTCTAAAAAACACACACATAATCCTCTCTTAAATCTCTCCTAATTCTCTTACCCAAAGTCTATAAATCACCATCTTTGATTTCACTATTTATAGAGCAATCTTGATAATCAACACCTTGGTCAACTATTAAGCATGTCTTAACCCTTAAGACATATATCATATAAATACACATCTCAAAAAAATATTCATATGTTGGCCATAGCATCTATGGGTCACCCTTAAGAAATTACACCTTTTAATAAGGGCTTTGTAGGCCTTATAGGTCTTCTGAAGACCTATTCACCCATTTAGCACACCCTCAAGTAAAAAATGAACATAGAACCACTTTCAAATACATGGGTCCACTCCTTATGTCCCCTTTGACATCATAAAATGATTACATTCATCTTTTCTCACCTATGCATATGCTCAAACAACTCAAACACTAAATTGGTGCATAGGAACATTATGAATGAACACATAGTCAACTTCTTAAGCATTTTTCATACTCAAGATAGATTGATCACACCTCCAAAAACCATATATATCATTTTAATGAAGTATAAAACACTCCCAAATAACAAATCCATCAAGATACATCATAATTAGCTCAAATATCTTATTAAGGTCACTTATAGAAGAAACATGAACAAACAGTCAACTTATAGGCTCAATATCTTTGACTTTTCTTACTTCTAGATCTTCAAATCAATTTCATTAGATGTACCATAGAGCCCTCTACAAATTTAATTTTTATAATAATAGAAAATTTGACTTCTATCAAAATATATGGATAAAATATGGATCTCTAGTTTTTCCTATGTTAAATTCAAATATTTGAATTGAAATAGTCATAATTAAACTTCAACCACTTTGAAATCATCTTATGTCCTGACTGCTCAAATCAAATACACACCATTGATCTTATCTAAGATTTAACACATAGTCCACCAAATCCAAATGTTAAACATACAATATTTGACCTCATCTTTTACAATATTTAAATGTTGACTCAACACACTCCATCAATCTTTGTGAATTACTCAGGTATTTAGAAATCAACACTCGCCATTTTATCAATCTATATAGATACCCACTTACCATTAGATATTTATCATGTACCTTTAATTACTCATTAAACATTATACACCTATCCTCATATTGATTCTTCTTGACTTCTTGGAGAAATATGCACCATCAATCTTACTCAAACTTTAACTTGTGCATAAATGACTAAGTATGGGAACCTTGCTTATCTGCTTGAGTAGCCATTTTTTAACCTTAATAACTTCTTGTGTGCTTAGACACATGATCTCAAATTTAGAAAATATGATATCCTAACATAGGATAATCCAACCATATAATAAATAACTCTTGGAAGCCTCACACATGTGATATATAATACCTTCTTAAAATCTTCTATTACAGAGCCAACTATGTCTAGATTTTGTCTGGGAGACCAACTTTGCTCTTGCATAACTTTTGTCATGTTTTAGCGCATAATCTAGAATTTAGAAAAAATAAACAAAGATAAAAATTAAACAAACCTATATGATCAATTTCTCTTGACATATCCACACATCTAATATATTCCATCATCAAACTACTTACTCGACTCTTTTTTGCCTTACGTAAATTTGGCTAAGTATGGAAAAACATAATCAAATTTCCTGGGAACCTAACTTTGTTTATGCATATATTTTAATGAGTATCATTGCATAATCTAAAATTTAGTAATAATATAATAATTTAAAAACTAAACAAACCCATATAATCACCTTCTCTTGAAATGTCCACATGTGTGAGATATTCCATCATCAAACTACTTACTCGGCTCTTTCTGGCCACATGCAAATTTGGCTAAGTATGGGAAAATAATGAATTTTGATTGAGAATCCAAATTTTCACCCTTTATCTTTTAATACACTTTAATTTAATATAACTAGGTACTAATTTTATTACAACCATATGACCAACTCTCCTTGACACATTCCCATGTGGTAATGGTGACATCATCAAACTACCTACTCAAATTTTCTACTACTAAACCAAAATGTCTAGATGAACACAATGTAGAACCAGATGAATGCCAATCATGCACACAATCACTCAAAGCATTGAAAAACTCTTATAGTATCCTTTTCACATTCTCAATACTCCATACTCTTCCTTGAACAACTCTAGCCATTTCAACATTGAAGATCAACCAAGCATACAAGAATAAATACATTGCACACTTTGTCATTATCACATAGACTATCAAGGATCTTCATCCACTCACTATGAAAACTTCATGACATCACCATGACATCATTGATAACTCTCCAAAAAAATATACCCAGAAAATTAGGTGTGAATGATCTTCAAATAAAGATAATGTGAAAACATGTTAGTGGTACTCTGATCAAGTGAATTTTCAAATGTAAGGTATAAATTTGTATAATTTGAAAAAAGGGTCCCCATTTCTTATAAATTGGGGTATGTTGACCTCAAAAATATTTTCATTTCAATTTATTATATAATTTTTATATTAATATTTTGGAATAGAAATTTAAATTCATTTTTACCTTGAACCTTTTGAAAATTTGATCTCTAAGTAGATAAATATAATGCCACATGGTAGAGCCCCATGACCATTATGATTTGATATTATTTGAATAGCCCTAGATATCTAGGAATTTTATGAGATGGAAATTAGGTATAATCATTAATCATATAGTGAATTTGAATTTTTTAAAGGTTGTCATTTTGAGACAATGTTGTCATATTGAAAGGTTGTCATAACATTGGGATAGTAGTGTTAGTTCTTTGATTCTAGTGTCTAAAAGTGGATGTAACTATCTAAGATTTATGTCTTATGTTGACCTAGAATCCCACACTACTATATTTCCATATTTTTTTATTTTAAACTATAAACTTGAATTTTATTACTAAAATATAAAATTGTTATTATTTCTTGGTTTTATTTGTAGAAAGAGGTACATATTTAGGATTTATAGTATGGAAAGGATTTTTCAACTCTATCATGACTCAGGATGGATGTGTCTAATTGGGCCATGATATATAAGGATAGATTGTGTCATGTGTCCTATTTAGGATAGATCCCTTATGACATCCACCTCATCACAACACTAGTCAATAGGTAGAACCCAGATACTTTCAATTTTTGGCTCCCATCAAGGGAGGTGAAAGTTACAATAGAGGATGTGTACCACATTTTTTTATTGCCTCTTAGAGGTAATAGAACATATATTTTAATATATGGTATTCATGGTTACATTAAATAGTCCCACATATATTTTACTAGGTAAAGAGTACCATATTTAGATTTGAGCAGCATGATTTGGCTTGAGGGCATTATCAGAGGTGACATTCCACACTTGAATAAGTTAATTTGTGTATTATTTACTTAGTTTATATTATAAGATGGTGGAATGATTTTTATTTCATATTACATGTATGATATAGTTTGACATATTGAGTTGGAGGGTACCAAATATTTTTGGGGTCATACAATACTAGCCCACTTATATAGAGATATGTATAGATTTTCTTTAGAGAGTTGTGGTGGTAGTATTGAAGTTGGGACTTTGTTACATGTTTTAGATTGTGAGAACATTTTAGTATTATAACTAGTTCATGGATCATTAGTTGGGTGGGTCCATCCATAGACATTCATAGAGCAATGGTTACTCCCCCATGGTAGACTACACACCATGATGGAGTATCACACTATTTTAGATAGATTTAATTTGGATAAAATTACACGGCATCTATATAGGACATTTATTGGGTGGAACAAGGATGGGCATGAGCTTCATAGGATCCAACTTAGCATGTGGTTGGTTGATCACTTTCTTAGTGTATATGAGTTATTTCAATATGACCATGTTCTATGATAGTTTAGTAGAGAGTAGGGAGTGCCACTGATGTCATACCCATGCCATTATATAATGTTAATTGGGTATATGCCTAGTGATATCCCTACACTAATACTAAAAAATCTATACCTTAGCCTAGTGATGAGAGATATCATGGTTCCCCTATCCATACGGGATGATGTGGGATGTACTAATAGTTTGGGTAGGGGCCTATTGACCATTATTATTACCAATTATTTTTTCCCCACTTGGTGACATACCTATGACATAATAAGGTATAGGAGGAGATGTAGTCATTGGAGATCTTATGGGACCATCACCCCTAGATGAGGTAGTTATTATATCCACATGTAAGTTTTGTATGTTGATATTGTATTTAATTTGATCTATCATTTTATATAAGAGAATTAGGTAATTTATTGTTTATTTTGTGTGCTTACAAAAATTAGGAATGAGATACCAAGGTAGGCCATGTAGTACAAACCCTCACATAGAGTATACCCATAGATATATCAGTGAGGGTTTTATTGAGAGGGTGTTTGAAATTTTAGGTTCCCATACACCCCTATTTGATCTTATAATGATGGTTGTGGCCATATATCACATGTAGCCACTAAAAATGAGAATATACATGAAAATATTGATAGATAGGATATCCCATAGTGTAGTTTTTTTGAGATTATTAGGTCTTGATTGATTAGTATAACATTATGTAATGTGAGCATGAGGATATATTATATCTACTAATCTCATTTAAGGAGAGAGTACATGAGTTATCTCGTTCATGTGGGCCCAGGTTAGACCTAGGTGCCTCTTCATCAAGGTATGTAAGGGTTATGTAAATTGATAGTGATGAGAAACACACCCCTAAGGATATTCCCCCAATGCATGATGGATGTTTTTATTTTTATAATATTGATACCAACTTGATATATACAATGATAGTTTCATGGTTTATTTTACTTCATATGGATGTGCATCATTTAACTCTTTATGTATTTTCTCATAGTTTATTTTCATTTATTTTTAATATGTATATTTGGATATAATGAATTTCATGGTTGTATAATATATTTTAATTTAATGAAATTCTTAAGTTTAGTGATAATAAATTAATCACAATATGCAATGAAACCCTATTAGAAATAAGAAATCTCTATTATAATAATCATGTGATAATGTAACTATTAGTTTTAATTTTATCACTAATTATACTATATCTATAGAAATATATTATGAATCTATAAGTATAAATTTAGGTAACCAAATCTGATGTGTAGCTATGCCTCCTCTATGTGTTTTTCAATTAAGGACCTGATCAACCAATGGTTCCTTGGTAGGATCAATGTGGGAGAGATTAATTATGGTAGAAGATACACTAGGATAAGGACTTATACTAATGTCCATCTTCAACAAAGGTTGATGGACTATGTGTTCCTTCAAATGAGTATCATGGTATGTTTCAACCCTCTTATAATAACCTCTAGAATATGTGCAAGATATCTAGATATATCTTTCTGAAATGTAATGATTTCTTGATCAATTAACTATGTAAGTTTTTTCTTAAGATTAAAACAATCATTATCTCAGATCCCTTTTATACCGTGATAAGTGAAAAAGTTTTGTCCTTTTACATTTTCAAATCTATGTGGTGGATAATGAGAATTAGGAGGAATCTTTATCGTCCATTTATTCAATAGTGTATGTAATATATTATGTGGTATATCCCAATACCAATAAAACTAAATTGGTGGCCTTTATATAGAGGTATATGGTTTAAATCTAAGATTTACTCTATAAATATGTTCTTTTGTTTTGTTCAAGACCTTTACCATTTATTCTTTGGTATGCATTATTGGTTCTAAAGAGGGTTTTTAAGTGGTTTGTGACTGTTCATAGTTTTTTTTTGCTTTAAAAACATTATTTATACCATGTTTACCTTTTGGTGGATAAATACATAATTTGATATTAATATTTTTAAATCACAATCATATTTATGCATGTCCCAATATAAAGTGTCAATTGAAGCAAAGGGATTGTGTATTATTCTTTATCTAAGAGGATAAAGAAGACCCCAACTAAATATAAATTAAACTTACAAATCTAAGGGGCTATAGTTTAAGGAATATAATATATCCTAAATATGATAACATAGTCTTGAATGGATTCATTCTCATTTTGTGTTAATACTTGAAAATTTCCAATGGTAATTTAGGTAAGGTAAATCAATGAAAATGGGATAAAAAAAATCTTTGATATTTTTTAATGTGGATAAGGAACCCTTTGATAGGTATAAAACCAATCAAGAGTATTTTTATCTAAACTTCGATGTAAATCCTTTAATAACTTACATCCATCCTTATCCCAATGTTTAAAAGAATGTATATATTGTTTCAAATGAGTATCAATATATCCTTGACCATTAAAGGAGTAGAATTTAGGCATGATAAAGTTTGAAATATAATGGTATTCAAACACATCTCAAGTAAGAGGTTATTCCTATAACATATTATCCTCAAAGGTAACCTCATGGGAAGATACTTTTAGCTTAAAGGTGTTCACTTGTTGTTAAATATCTCACATGGTAGTCATTATAGATATAATATCACAAGTAGAGATTGGTGAAGAGGTTGAATATTTTTTTAAAGGTTGTAAATTACCATTCATATGAAACATAGGAATGATAGATTATTTAATGCCCTCTAAAATAGGATCATCACCTTGTTTTATAAAACTATGTAAAGATGCAAGTATGTCTTTGTGAAAAGCATGAAGGATGATATCATTATCATGTCAAGGTGTTATATTACTTGATAATTCATGACACACAATAGGAGAAGAAGAATGTAACCTATAAATATATGGTCCTTTTGAGTCGAAAATGGAAAAGGAGGAAAGGAAACATTTTATACTTCATTTTTAATATTAAGATAGGGAAAGATCCACTTTTCACTTTCATTTGTAATTTCTAAAGAAGGGAAAAAGAATGCGATGTTACTTTTGATTTACTTTGATTTATATGTCTTGAGATTTGAAAGAGATGAATAAAATGTATTTGTAAATTTAACTATATCTCCAAAAAATTCATCTTGAATAATAGTTTGTTTAGGCCTTGTACATGAGTTTACCCTTTTCCATTTAAATAAGGGAGGAGAGGAAGTAGTATATGCATCTTTATCATTACCATTTTTATAAAGAGAAGTAATTTCACTATTTTCATTTGAGTGATCCAGAGAAGGGATGAGATGTTCAACATGATCATAGCTTTACAAATAAGTAACACACTTAACTTTTTCAAATTTTTCATTATTAGAAACATGAGAGAAATATTTATTTTTTTCAACATTTACATCATTGGAATGGATGCATACAACATTTTGGCTTGCAACATCATGAATGATAACTTCTTGATTATCTATTGTATCATCCTTATCAAATGCACTAAAAATGTATATTTTTTTAATTTTTAGACCATTCATCATTGAAAAATGAATAAATAGGAGAAATAGGCTCCACATATCCAAGAGTAATAGTGCCACACTCATAACCATATGAAATAATGATATGATTATTAATAAGTTAATTTATACTTACAATTTCATAATTAGTTATTTTGTTATCATAGTTATAATAAAAATAAGAGGTTTGAGAATGTGTTTTATATGCCATAATATCTTCATATGAAATACTTTGATCATTAATAATGTTGAATAAACTATCAAAAGGATGAGGCTTGGCGTGGCTTATAATAAAGGATCCATAAGGGCCTTAACTTTTAATTGAATGTAAAATAAAGAAAGCTCAAGACCTAAAACAAATATATAAGTAAGCATGCATTATGTTATACCCATTCACTAAATTAGATATGAAAAATAAATATAGAAATCTTAAATAAATTTTTGAAGGAGAAAAACCCTAATATTCAAACTAGGGTTTGGTTCAAAAAATAGATGATAGGTTCACCCGAATGTTTTATGTTATATGGGTTTTTGCATAAACACACTTAAGAAAATAAATTTTTTGAATGTAATATGATAATATTTAAAAATATATGAAATATATATATATATATATATATATATATATCAAAATATTAAAAAAATTATTACTTACACAAATACACTGAATATAGTACGTGCAAGGCAATCAAGGGATAAGAGATCATATATTATTTTGTGTTTTTTTATAGAGTATGGAAGTGATATAAAATCATCTCATGATAGTGAATATTTATTGAAATCTACTCTCTCTATTTTTATTACTTCTCATCTTAGGACACTTGCATCGATTCAAGATAGTTACATTGATGCATGTGCCTATCATTAATGCAAGTGTCTAGTATATGTCATATTTATAATTATATCCAAATTTATATTGAAGATTTGTTGTTACCTTTATGCCTATTTGGTCCGTCAAAATATTCCCACCTATGTATGAGTTTCAACCAATAAGCTAAACCCTATTTCCCTTGTTTTTGACCTCTTATAGTTTATTAAAAAGGGGTTAGGACATGAGTCAAGCTAATCCTAAAAAACCTAGATATTGATAAGTGTTACCTACATATACATATAATCTAAAGAGGGCCTTAGACTCACATGTAGTTCTCCATCTAAGGAATGTGTGTGGAATTTTTATTGTGTGACTATATAATCCTGATCCTATTGTAACCCTTAGTATGAGGAATGTAAAAGTAGATTGACCTTTTCAAATGATTTAAATATTCAATTTAGTAGTGACAAAAAATTTGATATCTTGGAATATAAATTACTTGTTGATTATGAATTTGATTGATCAAATTTTTAGGTTGTATAATTATACTACAACCTTTTGTATATATATGGATATCTTAATTTTGAACTAGGACCTAGTGGTGCATGAAAATATGCCAATATAATTAAAAATGGGTTTAAAAAAATGGTTATAAATTAAAAGACATAGAAAAAAATATTAAAATATAAGTTTATACAATTTTTTCATAGTTGGATACTTGCATCAATGCAAGAGTCCAATAAAGACACAAGTGTCCATAGGCTAAAACATAGAGAATCATAAAATATAAATAGGGATCCCTGGAATACATTAGATAAAAATGATTTTTACAAAATATAAGCATATAATAAATAAATCAAGTGAAATAAGATTGAACCTAATATATCCACATGAGACCATGCCACTAGACATCTAATTCTCATTCAAGATGTGTGTGTGTATATATATATATATATATATATATATATATATATATATATATATATATATATATATATATATATATATATATATATATATATATATATATATATATATATATATAAAGTTATGAAAAAATGCTATGAAATTATGTTTTTACCAAATATAGGTATCTACACTAGGTCTAACCCACTTTTAACCAACTTCTTGAATTCATCTTTATTGGTTTGTACTAGAAGTATGAGTCCATTGTTATCAACAAAGGTGCACCAAAATTTGTCAATTACTTCTTGTATATCATTACAGTTATCTAACCTCATTACTAATGCATAATTATATTTCTATAAACACCCTTTAAAGATGCATATTTGTAATTTAGTAACACCTAATATCCCTTTTTGGTCATTATGATCTTTGTCTTAAATAATCCATTCTACAACTAGGGTGTTAAAACTTAGTTAGGATAATGCTTCCAACTTTATAAAGTATATTTTTAAGATGTTTTCTTTCATCTCAAATTTGTTTTTGTATTTTCCTTCTTCCTCAATTTTTTAATAAATTATTATATAAATGGCCATGGTAATATCGATTGATGGATCCCCTTGAGAAATTAACCTCTCTAGCCAATCTTTAGTTTCTTTTCTCATGTGACCTATCTCTTCAACCATGTTCAACGTGTCCTTATCAATAATTTTAAAATAAAGATAAAATTATGAGGAATATTGGATGGGTTTAATAAATAATTTAAAAACTTATATGAGTTGATAAACTTTTTCTTTTAGTTTCTTCTTAGTGGATTTATATTTATCGAGCTTCTAGAAAACTATTACAATTTTTTATTTCACATTCTATTTTCTCCCTCCCAAGCATATTTTACAATGTATAAATTTGATAATCGATAATCTTCTTTATTGACTTCCTATTTTAATTTATCTTATTGAGGAACAACTATCTTGATGTATCTTTCTCTCTGATCATATGTTACTATTTGAGAAACCATTTTAGGTTCTTTTTTTTCAAATGATAGATGGTATAATTGATGGTAAGTGCATGTAAATATATATCTTGAGTTTGAACATTATTTTCTCTTATTAACCACTTTCTATATCCAATCAAGAAAATTTTATTTGGAAACCTATTTTTGAAGTATTTATTTTATTTGTATATGGGCAGTATAAGTATAGGGAAGAGTCACTATAGCTTGAACCAAATAAGTTATGATAGCATCTTTATCTTTTTTCAAGTATCACTATATTGGTTATAATATCAAAATATGTAAGTGGGATTTTAGGCTTGGGTGAAGATTGAGGAGGTGTAGGAGAAGGCATAGGTATCACTATGGAGGAATCTAAGGTAATAATTTGTGTGTTATTTTTAACCAATGTTGGATTATTATTCTCTATGAATATGGATGGTGTAAGGTATTTTATAGTCCTAAATCACCCTTACTCCCATCATATGTTCTTCTAAATACAATTTTAGGTCTTATAGTGGGTAGACTAACCCCCATGGTTGCACGTCATTTTATTTTTATTTTTTTGGCTTTATCTTCTTCCACACATATGTTAGAATTATAACCTACAAGTGAATTTCCTCTTGTTTAAGGATGAGGTTTGACAATTTAGACATAAAAATACACATTAACTCTTGAAAATGTTTAATCTTGACATCCTTACCTTTCTTGGTTTGTTCACCATTTTTATAACTCATAAACTATTGGAAAGTCTCTATTATCTTGAAAACACTAAAAATATCACATATTCATTCCCATTTTAATCCCATTCATACCTATTCAACCTACTAGTTCTTGTTGAACATTTTTTTAGTAATATTTGTCCTTTTGGGACAAGTCCATGCTACGTCCAATAGGGCCACACTATGGTCTTGTCCCCTGCACTCTAACGGTTACTAATTCAAATTGATACATTTCATAATGGATCTCTCATGCCTTTTTTAAATTTTATTAGCAAAAATATTAAAAAATTTCTCATATATAAGCACATCAAGGCTTCTCCAAACATATCTAGAAATCACTTGGAAATCTTAGTGCACACTAACCAAAAGAGCATTATTTCATAAAATTTAAATTATGCTACATTTTAATAGTCATATGATAAGTCTAAATATATTTTATTTTAGGTCAAAGGCATCCATTTGTAGGCATTTCAATAAATATTATAGATACATTCATATATTTTCACAATCATGGATCAAAAAATCACCCTAGGAGGGAGAACTACATTGGAATCAGACACATTTGAGCTATGTAGGCATCACTCATAATACATTTGGTGTTTTTAGAGTAGATTGATTAATCCCCTTACCTATTTCCCCCTTTGAATTTGATATCCTATTTATTTTTTGTGCAGGAAAAAAGGTTTATATTTTGTATGTATTTTATGTATCACATTGCACAAATAATTAATTTTAAAAACCTTAAACATAGTCACAAAAACCCATATAAAAAAATCAAGTTCATATTCAACTAGGATGTGACCAGAATCACCAAACAAGGTGTTAAAACCCCAACTAGGTTTCATAAAATTTACACATTTATTTTTGAGCTTCCATATAGATTACTTATAAAATCATTCATAATCATCTGTATAATTATTGTTTGACCAATAAATGTATCTTAAGCAATAAATGTATCAACCCACTATTTAATATTATGATCTATTTATTTTTGAAATAGACTCTAATAGAATATGAGATGAATTTTTGTTATAAAATGACTAGTGGAAAGAGTCAAGTACATAAAATCACTACTATAATTCAAAAATACAATTATAAATGATCTTAAATCCACTATTTTTACAAGATTTATAATTATTTATAGATCTCACAATCATTTTTGTGATAAATAGTCATCAAATAAAAATGTACTATAGATTATAATTAAGTACAAAGTCAAATATATAATATAACATGTATAATATCACAAATAGGCCTCATAAGTATCTCAATGATCTATACAAATATCTATGAGTATGATCCCTAGATTATTGAATAGATAAAGAGAGGGAGAGCATCATCTGAATGGTTTACCTTCAACCATAGACTATTAGTATCCTGTACACCTCCCCATTGAGAGTGGATCTTCCTTCATGGAGGGGTAGATAAGAATAGTGCAGATATCAAGAAATTAACCAAAACCCTTATGTGTACAATAACTAATACATGTAGTAGTAACATAAACCATGGAAAACAATCCTCTATATTTTATGACATTAACATTCACATGTAAACTACAAAGTACAATGGTATGATAATGTCTTATCTCTAACATTAATTTGGCCAAAGTTTTCATTGTATAAATTATATCTCACATGGATCTGAGTTAATTTCACTCACACAGACTCTTTAATAGTGAATCATAGTCCATGAAATGATATCAGGGTATAGATATATGAGTTTCAAGTCATCACCCTCATATATTTATCACTTTTTATCATATGAAACATGCCTAATAATTTTTACATTTAAATTCAAGGCATAATAAATACAGATTGACATATATACCAATATAAACAATAATGTAAGATACAAACAATTTATTCAAAAATCTCATTATTTCCATTCACTCATCCTCAATAATGTTATGTATAAGTTTCTTAAATTAACTATATTGAACAAACAACACATCAGTCTATAATAAGAATCCAACATTTAAGACACTATATCAATTTTATAACATATCTTACTTTTTAAAACTTAAATCATATAATATATGTTAATTTCTAACAAAGTTAACAATGCCATATGAGTCTCTAGATAACTCATAAAACAAAAATAATGTATCTTAATTTTATTTTCTATTTCATTGACAAATTTGATGTTTTTAGAATTATTCCCTCATTTCCTCTTTATATGAAAAACTCATATTTTAATTGATATAAAATATCAACCTATATATGTTTCATAATTTATATCCTCCCTATTGGTTATATATATCAATAACCATTATGAATAATACAATATTTGAAAAGGAGTATTAGTAAACATATATTAGCTCTTTATAATTTTACTTGTTCAAACCTCTATTGACCATTCTCACAACCAATGGATAAACATCCTCATAAATAAATACAATCACATGTATAATTTATACATAACCTACAAGAAATACTAGTTCATCATAGAGTAAACAATTATAAGCTCAGGTTTGATATCTCATATGATAGTTTGACTTAGTATTTCCATACATAGTTGAATGTAATAATATTTAAATTTATATACAAATATGTATATAAATATACATTCATTTATGCATACAACTAAAGTGAATTTCAAAACTCAGTTGAATCACCACAAATATGATCACATATATACTCATGTTCATATGTACAAATGTGTATGTGTATATATACATATCTCTATATTTATATACATATATATATATATATATATATATATATATATATATATATATATTTCTATTTCTATTTCAAAAGGAAACTTATAACTCTAGTACATTTTTATTCATAGCTTGAATATCTTGACACAAGAATAAATAGAAAAATAAATTGTAGCTATAGGGTTTATATGTAATAAAAGTTTGCATAATATCTTTGAGTAGGTTTATCACATATTCAATAATTCATTTATGAGAATATCATTGTAGGATTTTATTGTTTTATTATCAATACATACATCACGATAGCTTGCACAAGTTTAAATTTATAACTTTTATCAAGACACATTCAAATTTTTATTTATTTTGGTTCATTTTTTAAAACACATATAACTATACAACCAATCCCTCTAAACTATGTAATAAATATTTTTGTGAAACACATACCATTTCAAAAGGAAACTTATATTTCTAGTACATTTTTATTCATAGCTTGAATATCTTGACACAAGAATAAATAGAAAAATAAATTATAGCTACAGGGTTTATATGTAATAAAAGTTTGCATAATATCTTTGAGTAGGTTTATCACATATTCAATAATTCATTTATGAGAATATCATCATAGGATTTTATTGTTTTATTATCAATACATACATCACGATAGCTTGCACAAGTTTAAATTTATAACTTTTATCAAGACACATTCAAATTTTTATTTATTTTGGTTCATTTTTGAAAACACATATAACTGTACAACCAATCCCTCTAAACTATGTAATAAATAGTTTTGTGAAACACATACCATGAAATTTATCAATTCAAAACAAGTTCCAAAATCTATAGTAATTATGTAGGCTAATAAGAAAGAACATCTTGTCACTATTTGGTCCAATACCTAGTAGAGGACAAAGTAAAGATATATGGTTCCTTAAATACTAGGATAAAGTTGACACTAAACTATAATACAAAAGTCATTAACCTCCTAAGTCATGCACAAATCTAGTATTTATAGCAAAGGAATCTCATAGAGGGGATTTGGAAGTCAATAAATTTTCATTTTATTTAAAGGAAAAGGCTCAATGTCATTTTTAAAGGCCTCTAGATAGAACTTAATTCCATCCCCATGTCTATACATATTAATTGCTAAATTTTATAGAGAGATATACTAACATATAAAATTCAATAGGGTATAAACTAACCTAGGCCAACCATTCATTATTTTGATTATAAATAGATCTAAGACTAAAAATAAAAAACCCATACATTTTATATTAAAAATTCAAAGCTTTATTTGCTTGGTTATAGAAAATTTTGTCATTCTAATTTTCAGGTATTGGTACCCTCTCTATCCTTTTTTTCCAAAATCTCCCTTTTTATTCTTGTGTCCCCCATTCCTTTTGATTCTTATTATTCTATTTCCTCCTTTTCTCCACATTTTTCATGTCTTCATAATTCTCATAAACCTTTATGATTTCACCATCATGTAACTTGAATTCCTTCATGTATGATCTAATCTATTTGCCATTAACTTACAGTCATTAACCCTAATTTCAAGCCTAGTAACTACATGCAAAGTCTCTATTTTACCAAATGGAAAATACAACCCAACATAATAAAACATAAAAAAAACCTAATTCCCTTCTCGAGATTCCAATAATAACCTAATCCATTTTTTATTTGAAAGGTGCATGGGAACAAAATAGTTAGAGTCTTTTACAAAACCAAACCACTTTCCTAAGTTTCCTAAAAACTTATTTAAGATAATTACTTTGGGTGTCTTTTTTTATATTTCTCCCCTTAGGCCACCAAAATGGGTATTATAAAATTACAACCACCCTAACATGATTTTAACATAAAACATTATTTAATAAACACCTAAGACTATATGGATTTTTAAAATACATAACATAAGTTTATCAAAATTATAACACATCAACCCAATTTAGCTTATAATAAGGTCTTACATTGGTTCACCCATAATTTACACCAATATCATTAGTAAATTTTACTAAAAGTACATCCACTCAAATTAAGTTAATAATCAACTCAAATTTAATGCAAACATACAATATTAACCATATAAATAACTAATGAAAATTAAGCACTCAACACATTCTCAGAAAACCAACAACTAATTTCATCTTAGCAAATAAGAGTACAAGTGTGTTTGTGTGTTTGTGTGCACATGTGTGTAGGTTTAGTTTAGTTCTCTTAATCCCCAATGATCATATTTATACCCTCATCTTTGATGATACCCTCACTTTGTACCACTTGCGAGGGTGGGATAGTCCTACAACCACCTCAATGAAATAAAAGGTAGTTAGTTTGAAATTATAATAAGTAATCAAATACTTAGAATATATAAGTATCAATGAAATGTTGTAATGAAAATCAATTTTTAAATTAAATCACATTCATCATGATAATAGTACATTCATAAAAATATGAAAATATCCTCCAATATAAATAATCATGAAAAATAATCAATATGACTACTAATCATATAGTATAAATATCTAAATCAAACATAAAAATTATAACTCCAAATCATTAGTTTGATATCCCCTACTAATACTTAAGTAGTTTTTGTATAGTGTGATAGGATGTGACACCCTTCCCCCCTAAAATAGATAATTATCCTAGTGACTTTTATTTCAAGCAATAGTTTGGGAAATAAAATAATGTTTAGCATAAAATTCATTTAAATTAAATGAGGAAATAGCATTAATAATTCCTCATAATCTTCCCATATAGCACTATCCTCAAAATATTGGTCCCACTAAACTTTGCATTGTGATACTTATCTATTATGCAAGTTAATATTTTGAATATTGATTATTTTTATTATTTCTACTATGACCACCCCTATATCCAAAACCTGTAATGCATTCTAATCAAAAATATATGAAGGATCAACTATATACTTCTTAAGTTAACATACATGAAAAATATTATACATTTGAGCTAAAGCTAGTGGAAAATCAAGTCTATATGCAATAATATGTTGAAGAGTTATCATGATGATGTCATGGAGGTGTCTTTGTGAGCAAATGAAGTTCCCTAATAGTCTATGTGATAATGACAAACTGTGCAATGTGTTTGTTCTTGTATGCTTGAAGTATGATTGGTTGATCTTCAATGTTGGATTTATTTTATATGTTTAGGTATGAGTCTAAAGTATCGATCATGTGAAATAGGACCTATAAGAAGTTTTTTATGATTTGAGAGCTTATGTGTATGAGTGTTATTCATTGGTTCTTCATTATCTTCATCTAGACATTTTAGTCTAGTGGTAGAAAAATTGAGTAAGTAGTTTGATGATGTCACCATTACCATGTGGGAATGAGTCAAGGGGAGTTGGTCATATGGTTTTTATCACATTGGTGCTTAGTTTATATGCACTAGATCTCAAGTCATGCATCAAATCACAATCAAATTTATGAGGGTACAAAGTTGGCTTCTCAATCAGAATTCATTATTTTCCCATATCCAAATTTGCATGTGGTTAGAAAGAGCCAAATAAGCATGTTGATGATTTTAACATTCACAAGCATGTAGGTGTATGTATAAAATGACCATATGGGTTTGTTCATTTTTTTTCCTAGTTGATTTTTGCTAAATTTGAGATCATGCATTGTAACATGGCAAAAGTTATGCAAGAGCAAAGTCGATCTCCTAGATAAATTCTAAGCATATTTGGATCTATGATAGAAGACCTTGAGAAGGATTTTTAATGGCATTATATCTTTCACACACAAAGGTATCAAGATTAATTCAATACATGGTTAGATTCCTCTTTAAAAGGATAACATATGGTTAACTTTGAGAGGCATGAGATTTATTATAGTAAAAGATATATATGTCCAAACTTGGCCTTTCAGACATATTGAAAGGGTCCCATTAGTCAATTTTGAGAGAGTAAAAGCTCAAGCAAGATCAACAGTGTGCATTACTCTAAGAAGTAAGGAAATAGAAATATGAGGATAGGTGCACAATTTTTAATGACTAAGCAAAGGTAAAGGATAAGGATCTAATAGTGAGTGGCTATTTATATAGATTGATTAAATGATGATCATTTATAGTTAAAGACCTGGTTGATCTATAGAGATTGATAGAGCACATTGAGTCAAAGTTTCCAGAGTGCATGAGATTAGGTCAAAATTACAAATGTTTAAAATTTGACTATTGGTACCTAAAAAATAAATTTTAGACAAGATTGATGGTGTGAGATTGATCCAAAGCTGAGAGGACATGAAATGTGAGAATTGTGTTCAAAGGTTAACTATAATTGTTGTCATTCAAATTTTTGAATTTAACATAAAGGAAAACTAGATCTCTATATTTTGCCATATCTTTTGATAGAATTAAAATTTGCTAGTGAAATAAAAATAAAATATGAAGAGGACTCCATGGTGCATCTAATGAACCTAATTTGATTATTTAAAAGTGTTTATAATCAAAAATATTAATGTTCCAAGTTTATTGCATGTTCGTTTTTGTTATACAAGTGACTTATGAAGGATGTTTGAGCTTATGTTGATGTTTCAATGTATCATAGTGATTTGTATATTGGGAAGTGTTGTAGACTCCATAAGGATGTTTCATCTAGTTTTTGAAGGTGTGGTCAATCTATTTTGAGTATGAAAAATGATTAAGAAGTTGACTGTGTATTTTTTCATGATGTTCCTATGTACGATGTCAGTGTTTGAGTTGTTTGAGCATACATAGAGGTGAGATAAGATTATTGTGATAATTTGAGGATGTTGAATGGGATATAAGGAGTGGACCCATGTATTTTAAATTTTTCATGTTTCCTTATTTTGCTTGATGGTGTGCTAAATGGGTGAATAGGTCTCCATGAGACCTATAAGAGATACAAGGGCCTTATTAAAAGGTGTAACTACTTAAGGGTGACCCATAGATGTAATGTATGACCTAAAAATATTTTATTGAGCTATATCTCAATTAGATATATGCCTTAAGATTTAAGGCATACCTAATGGCTGATCAAGATAGTGTTGATCATGATTTCTCTATAAATAGTGAAACCAAATGTGTTGGTTTCTAAAATTGTAAAACTTAGATGAGAGAGTGTGAGTGTGGAGCCAAGTGAAGAGAAGAACATTTGAAATATAAGGTATAGTTCAATGAGGACCATTAGAGAGTGAAGAGGATTAGACATGATTTTTTAAGTAAGGTGTTGAATATGATCACATAGGTCATTGGACCTAATAAGCCTAGATTAGGCAGAATGGGTGAGTATACTCAAGAGGCTATTTAAGAGAGATTTGTGTGTGTAATGTTGACCAAATTTGACCTTACAAGTCAAATTAGGACCCCTATAGGTAAAAACATGATTTATATATGTTTTAGAGGACTAATATTATGTCATAGGGTGTATTATAATTATTTTGATGTAATTTAATGTCAATTTAGTCCTGGTCATGGTCTAATTAGTTTATGTGTCATTTTGAGTCACTTAATATCCATTTAGGGGTAATAAATATAAGTGGAATAGTTTTAAAGGTGTTAAAGTGTCCTAATTTTCTTTCAAACATTTAATAAATCATATTCCCTATCAGTAATGGTAGTCCCATTTGAAACTTGTAGGTTATCTATTTAAAGATCAAGTAATCAGCTAAAAAAGGAGGAGTTTATCACTTGTACAACCCATGAGGGAGGGTGACACATCAGAGAATGTCATGGAATGTCTCTTCATCTTCCTTAAACTCATCTTAGTGATTTACATGCTTTTTAAGTGCTAAAATTTTTCTAAAACCTTTATGCTCCTTCTTCACCCTTTTAGATACATTGAAGTGATCAGTAGGTTTGTGCTTGGTATGGATAGTAGAAGAGGTTTCATAAAAATACATTTGGGAGGTGAAATTACACTTATATAGATTCATTTTAATAATAATAATATTTATAATATTTGTCAACTATGATTTATGAACCATCTCTAGTAATTTGATTGTGTTTGTTTGCTCGCTATTTCATGCACCCTATAGGTTTCACTCTAGTTTGGATAGTTATGTACAATCCAATTATTGATGTTGAATCTAGATGATGTTGGATCTATAATAATATTATATCCATTCTTATTTTCATTTTTCATGGTGTTTTTATAGGCAAGTCATCTCATGTTGTCAGAAGGTGCCACCATGTGAGGTCTCAGTCAAAGTTTTCCTTATTTGTAGAATATTTGGTTCTTTACAAAGGTTTCATGCAAGTGGAATATGATTTTTCACATGTATAAATGAAATAATATCACCTAATTTCATGTTTGGTTTCATCATACCATGTTTTTCTCAAAAAATTAGTCTTACCATTCTCATAAGTCAACTCTTCACTCACTTTCACTTGTAATGACATGTATAAAACATGTTTATTATGTTCATGGAGTTATGGTGAGGATATATCAACTTATTAAAGTCATAAATAATTTAATAGAGTCTAATTTAAGGTTTTAATAGGATTCATATTAGTTTCAAGTTCATGCACCACATAAACCAGCCACTAGACACCATTTCTCACTTTGTATGAGGTGTTTACAAGAGGTTTTCATGTTGGAACAGATGTTTTGAAACTTGTTTCAAGATATCCATAATGAAAAACATGTATTTTAAGGGATTGATAAAGAGTTTAAGTTATTCATGAGGCCATTCATCTTCACATATTGTTCCATTTCATGTTCATTGCCTGCATACAACTCATACACACCTACAACAGTCTCTCCTTGATGATGTCATGATGAGATAGGATTTTGATAGTTTTGTCAATCTATTAGAGTGAAAAAAGTTAATTTTAACACTTGGTAAGGTCATAAAAAGTGTTCATAAAAATATTTATCTTGTATACTGACCAAGTCTATTTTATTACCTATATGTGAAAATACTCACCTATAGGTGGCATCACATAACTATGAATATCATTGTATGGGAGGTTGGAACATGACAAAACCTTTCCTTTGAATCTTGGTAGGTGGAATTGATCATAACAAACCTTCTTGAACTATCAAATGAGAAAATGGAGGTATGGATCATCCTCAAATGTAATATTATTGAGGTCAGGGACATTTTCCCAAAAAAGTGAAAATAGAGGTCTAGGCCAGTTTTGCCAAAGTCATATAGTAGGGTTACAAAGTGTTTGATACATCTAGATGACTATATCTTGTAATATCCATGAAAGAGAATATATTTGAAAATAATGGAGTCAAAAGGATTAATGAGAGGTGATTTTTTGGGGCCTCAAAGTTGCTCATTTAAGCATTGATTTTCTTCATTGATATCTACAAGTTTGAACCAAAAGAGTCCTCTTCACCTAAAATTTTAAAACTAGACCATGAAAACATATGTGAATGGATAAAAATGGTGAAATTGACATTTATGATCTAAAATATCATTAATATGATATTATAGGTAGTGTTTTTTTTTTTCCATATACACCTACAAGTGTCTCACCATATGAGAATGCACACCTACATATGATTGTAGGAGCATACAATCTAAGATAAAAGCTTGATCATGAAAACACCTAAAATAGTATATGAAGGATGATTCCAATTATCTCAAAGGATCCAAAGGTGAGGTGGCACATTTTACAATATGACTTCTTGGCCACATGCCTCTACTTTCTCTAATATAATCAACTATAGTTGACTGTTGGCAATAGTAGGTTGAAGAGTGAGGTCTAAGTGTGGGTATAACATAAATATGATTCCAAATGGGTCCAAAAAGTATAAAATGATACTATAGGATTATAATAGGGTTTATAAAAACTATATCTAAGTCTCAAATAAGCATAATCACCTATAGGATTCACTATTGAAGAAGAGATGTAGGATACATAGTCAACACCTTAAGTAATCAACACAAGGGTATGACTTTAAGAGTTTATCAAGGGTCAAAAATCATGGTGAACACTTGTTAAATTTAAATGGATCCCTCATGATACACTAAAAACATGAAAACATATGAATGATGACCCCCAATTAAGCAATATATAGTCTACATCTTACACCCTACACAGTCTGCCTTAATAAGGGTCTGTTTGGGCTTTTGGTAGAGTTAGAGGATATAGAGACCTGACCAAGGGCTGAAATTTTGTGTAGAGTGTCTATTAAACTTTTATAATCCCCTCCAATATTTTTTATTTTGGGTAAATATATTAATTTCCCTCTATTTTTTCTTAGATATAGGGTACTCCTTTCATACACAAACCCTGCATTCTTAAGGAAAGAGGTTGATAAGATGAAGTTGGAGCTAAAGTAGCCCATATAAGGGGTGTGATAATTTATTTTTACATCTAAAAAAATATAAAAATCAATAAAAGAAGAGATAATCCTAGTAAAGTGATCTAGAACTCCAAAGTTCTAGTCAGAACTATTAGGTAAGGTTTAAGCCTAATATCCAAATGGGGGGTCAATATTAGTTCTAGCCTCAGGTGGTCATTATAGCCTATTGTATCACATTTTTTTAGTCACTATAGATGTGTCTAAGTTATTAGGATATATATGAAACATAAATAAGTCATCATTTGGCTCAAAGGCAACATTAGACCTATGTAAAGCAAAGGAAAGGCTTGAATAAACAACTTCAAATGCTCATATTGTTGGAGGTTGTGCATGAGGATATCTGTAGTTTGTGTAAGTTGACAAGGGTCTTGAGATTCATTATTTTGAAATTTTTTTCCAAATTCAATGTCCCATTTTTTTTAACAAACCTTAAGAGTAGATGTGACCTAAAATCCTTGTTAAACCCTGAATAAAGACACAATTGACAAAATAAGCATAGAGATATATCAATTTGGATTAAATGATAATTAAATTTGTTTTAGGTTGTAGAGTACTCTTTATGTATTATCCTCATCAACTTTTTGTGCTACCCTACCTATATAAACATGGCACAAAATGGCTTTCTTTGACTATTTTATTCATTATGAAGGTTCTAGGGAATTTCAAGGAATGAAATAAACTTTAAGAGGAATATATGGACTTATTATAACTATATATGGTTATTTAATTCCTTTTAAAAACTCTTAAGTGTTCCTAAAAGAGCTCTCATCTCAGCCAGTCAAACAGTCATAGTGAACATGATAGTGAGAAGGGTGATAACTTTAGGTGAATGGATTTTTAAGGTATGCCTAATGCCTCTATAGAAATGGATGGTATTTAAAAATGTATTTCATCACCTTATACATATTTTCATGGAAAACTAAGCCAAATTTGAGGCCAAGTGTGCAAGGTGTGTGAAAGAGGAGTTTCTTTGACTGCAAGCAATGATGGCTCATTTCTAGAAGATTCTAGATTATTAGGAATGTAGAAAATGCATAGATAATCATGTATATAACCCTTACCTCTCATTACAATCATTAAATCTATCCCTATTTAGTTATGGGATGTTCCAATAGGTGTGATTGATGAAGGAAGTTTTATTGTGCAAAATGAGAACTCCTACACCACTTTTTAAGAGTTTCGTGCTTTAGATGGAAAATTATAATTCATAACCTTGCATCATCAATTTCACATCTTCTTATCATGTATATTTAACCATTTCTCTCAACATTTCAAGTGTCTAAGTGACCTTTATACTTCCCTTTTCTCACTCCTCTCCCAAATGCTATAAGTAGTGACTTTTTAGGCTCTTTTGAGTAGTCTCTATTGGTTAATGATGAAACCCTAGATAATTTTGTATTTTAATATCTATTTAAGTAATAAAAAATTGAATTTTCCTACCTAAATTTTACATAATTGATTATATTTAAAAATCTTGTTGATCTTTTCTAGTTAAAGATAGCCTTTTCTAGCATGTTATCTTTGATGGTCCACCAAGTATGCAAAAGACTAATTGTTGTAGGTCTTTGTTAGTGTTCCTTATTATTTTATGAGAGTTTTAAGAGTGGTTTATGATTTTATTATTCAATTTATCATTCATTATCCCTCCAAAACATCAAATATACCTCTTGAACCTAATAAATAAAACATTGATGCAACAATCTATCTTGAGTTGTGAGTTATGTATGAAAGAAGTTTTAATTTGATCTAAGTGGTATAAGTTTAGTCAATAGGAGAAAAAATATTTTTGTTTCATTACCTTTTAACTTTTATTTTGTCTTCTTAACCTTTTTCATGCAAATTTTATAAGTAGGAAAGTACTTCAAAGAGTGCATCAAGGGAACTATCCCTTCTAGAGACCCATCCCATCTATTGGTTACCCATAACTTGTGAGATGTTTCCATTATGCCACTTAAGTGAGTATAGATGAGACATCTCCTCAATGGGTGAAAATCTAAGTGAAAATAGTTTTTGGTATGCCTGATAGGATTCTAAGTCCTAGAAGATTATTCAAGATTGGTGCTAGTCTTGGCATATTTGTAGTTACAATAATATATACATTTTGGACCTATAAAATCCACTAAGTTTTCAACTCTTTTGTTGCTGATCAGTCATTATTTTCCATGCCAAATGTGACCACTAGATTTACTACTAAAGGTATACATTTTGAGTTGTGAACTTTGAGAAAATGACCAAAAATGGTAAACATTATAATAACCTATGCAGGTTGACTACCTACTAAGCATCAACCTAGTAACCTTTGAAGTAATCCTTTGTTCATTGAGTCATATAAGCCTTTGAAATTATCTATTCTAAGAGTAAAACCTTGTTTCAACCTTCTTGACCTGATGCTAAATAATATAACTTCTATTCACCTCTAAATAAAATAATAAAATCAAATAATAGAAATAATGAAATTTCTAGATCACTTAAAAGAAAGAGTAACAAATAAACTAATGTGCAACAACACTTATAGGAAATTAAAAATACTAAACTACTCTAAACTAACTGATCAAAAGGTTGTCTAAATAAATCCATTGATTGGCTCCATAAAATAGATACCCTTTCTTATCAGCTTAAAATGTTTTTCATGTTTAAGAGTAGCCAACCAAAGGAAGACAAGGATTAGTATACCATATTATTCTATCAAAAGGTTTATATTTTTGAATACTCATCCTCATTCAAGGGAGTTGGTTTTTAAAAAGTCCAAATTTATACTTGGTTTAACCCTTAATACTCACAATTTTCATTCCAATATGGTTATAAACCTTCCTTTTGTAGCCTTCATCGGATCATCTCCTTTGAATCTTGCCCAATATGACAAAATTCCTAGAGCATCCCTTAAAAGTGTTCCATATTTGAGTGGATAAGGTCTTATTACTCCCATTAAACACATTATAAAAATGTAAAACTTCTACAATATCAATAATATCACTCAAGAGAATATATCTATGAGGTTATTGGCATTGTCTTTCAAAGGGAAAGCTTTAGATTTGTATGGAATTCTACCTCATAATTCTATTGCTTCATGGGATGAACTAGGAAATCTATTGTCTAAGAGGTTTGAAGAGAAGAGTGATCATTTGTCACTATCTAAGCAATTGACTATTATCAAGAGGTTTCCTCAAGAGTTCATGCAAGATTTTAACTCTAGATTTTAAAAGACATGGGATAGGATCCCAGCCATTATATGACCCACTCCAAATTATGCCTTCTTATATTACCTAAAAACATTGAATAATGATGTAGCCATGATGATACAATCCATGGGTGGTAATACACTACTTGGTACCTATGAGATATCTATTAATGTTGAGAATTTTCTTAATAAAGTATGGAATATTGTTCCTAGACCACCAATGCCATTATTTCTTGATTTGCAACCTCCTAGTCAAATTGCATCACCCACCTTGGATCCTTTGCCTAATAATCAAGAGAAGTATACCCTTACCCCTACCAATGAGATTCATGAAGTCAAGAGTTTTATTCAAAGTGTTACTAATGAATTGGTTTCTCTCAAAAGACAACAAGCTCAAAATTATAGGCCTTATCAACCTTACAATCAGTTTGGATAAGCAAGTAGGCCTCCTTTTCAAGGTGATTCTCAAGGAGGTCAAACAACTTAAGCTATACCTTACCAAAGTTTCAATCCTAATGTTACATCATCTTATATAAATCTTTTTCCCACTCAAAAAAAATTTACTCAATAACAACCATACTACCCTTCAAATGACCAAAATCAAGACCAAGTTGCATATGCCAATGAAATTCCTAATCAAGCCATGATAATGCAAGGTAGTCAAGTACGATAAGTTCCTAATTTTGAGGTTCCAATGTAAAATGTAATGTAAATATATAATCAAAATATAATTATACTATTATTAATCATTTAGAGGGAGAATTTTGTGCCATGAATCATTTCGGAAGTTCAAGTAATGTGAATGATAATGTATCCTCTAACGCTAGATCTAAGAAGAGGGTTATAGAATAGACAAAAGTGAAAACTCAAGGACATATTTTGACTCATCCATCACCCCAAATGGTAGGTGGGTCTAATTCATCTCCTAATGTGTATGAGAATTATAACTCTCAAAATTTAAAACTAGCTCTTACACATCCATCTTTACATGTTACACCACAAGGTACTAGTGTTTTCAAAGAGCCATTCAAGATGAACACTCATTCTATAAGTGTTTTGTATCATATTAAGAATTCACACATAAATATTTCATTATGGGACTCATTGATATTAACAACATAAAATGATATTATCCAAAAGGAATTGCTTGGAATAGGTAAACCAGTTGGATCAACAAGGACTAAAAATGTTGTTTTGGTGAATGGAACTTAGTCCTTTAATGGAAAAGTAAATAAAAATTATAAGACTCCTTTTTATATATCATTTATCATTCATAATTTTTTAATTCATAATTATATCATAGATAGTGTGGATAGTACTTTAGTTATGCCCAATTTAATAGCAAATAAACTAGGCCTCAAGTATAAACCAATGGCTAAATGAGTTCTACAATTGGATGGGTCACCAACAAAGACCTTGATATTATTCAAGGATTTTAATTTGATTTTACATGCTTGTCATAATTTTTCCATCCCTAATTATTTGGTTGTTGTATATCTACCCCCATAATTTTCTCTTTATTTATCAAGATAGTTTACAACCAAGATAGGTGGATAGTTGGCAACAAATTAGTCATATATGATTTTTAGGAAAAAGTATGGTACCAAGATAAATATTGAATTATAACCTATTAATCATAATAATTTAGAGACATACATTCCTAAATTTATAAATTCAATTATGTTATTCTTGATGAGGAAGAACTTCACATGGATCAGTCTCCAACTTCTTCTCTTGAAGGAGTTTCTGATTTGTATTTAGATGAATGGGGAGCTAAACACTATGAACATGATCCTTAGAAATTGATAGATAAATCTAGTCTTGGAGTGTATTTACTTCATGAGAAATACTCTTTTTTACCAAATTTGATGAATCCAAATGAAACTATGGATGGTTTATGGTAGTTATTCTTTGATGGATCAAGAAGCAAGGTTCGATCAGGTGGTGTGGCAATGTTAGTTTCTCCATCCAGGGAAAGGTATTACTCTAATTTTATATTTCACTTAAATTGTACTTTTAATGTATCAGAATATGAGTTCCTCAATAATGGCCTTGAGTGGGCTAGGAAGAGAGGTGTGAAGGAGTTACAAGTTTATGGTGATAGTGAGTTAATTGTGAATCAAGTGAGAGGTCAAAAGATGACTAATAACTCTTTACTTAAGTCCTATAAGCATAGAGTGTGGGATCTTGTAGAATATTTCCAAGATTTCAACATTAAATCTATACATATATAAGATAACAAACATGTTGATAAGTTGGCATCCATTAGAGCTTAGTTTGATATTCCAAAGGAGATAAGAGATGATAATAACCATCCCCATATCAAAGTGATTGTAAGACCCTCTATACCTAATAATGTCATTAATTGGAAAGTGTTTGATAATGAACAATAAATATAGATTTTTATTAAAGAGGGTTAGTTTTCCTCAAATAATTAGTCCAAACTATAGTATAAATATGGAGGGTAGATTGTACAATTGTATAAAAACAAGCTCCCTAAGGGCTTAGTCACACTTGAGAGTTTTTTTAATGATGGTGATCAGTTGAATAAACAAAAGGTAAGCATGACTACTAAGAAATAAAACTATGAGAGAGTAAAAATATTTAAAGATAAGTTTTTTTCTCTTGGAAAGGTATGTACTAAAGAAGAAAGATATGGTTTCATTGAATTATGCAAGTAATTTTCTGATGCCTTTGCATGGGAATATAGTGATTTAAAAGGCTTTGATCTAAACTTAGATCAACATACCCTATATATATATATATATATATATATATATATATATATATATATATATATATATATATGAGAATTCTAAGCATATAAATAAAATTAAAAGGCAAATCAATCCTAATATTGAGCCTCTCATGAGAAAGGAACTTACAAAGTTGATTGAGTCTAAGATCATTTTTCCTATTAATCATTCATCTTGGTTGGCAAACTTAGTCTAGGTAAGGAAGAAAAATGGGAAAATTAGGTTGTGTTGATTTTATAGATTTGGATAGAGTTTCCTTGAAGGACCATTATATTCTTCCTTCCATGCATCATATTTTTCAAATTGTGGTAGGTGGTGAAAGATTTCACTCCTTGATGGATATTGAGGGTATAATCATATTTTGGAAAAGGAAAGAGATTAATACAATATATCCTTTACTACTAAATGGGGCATATATATATTTATATTAAAATTCCTTTTGGTTTGTCTAATGTTGGGTAAAAATTTCAATGTGTAATGGATATGGATTTTCAAGGTATAATAAATGATATAGTGCTGGTATATCTTGATGATATCACAGTCTTTTCCAAGGATGCAAAGGATCATTTGAATCATCTTAAGAATATTTTTTAGAGATGTAGAGAGTTTGGAATATCTCTCAATACAAAGAAGTGTGTGTTTTCTATCCATGAAGGCAAACTCTTAGGACACATAATTTTAAAGAAAGGTCTATTCATAGATCCTAAAAGGGTGAGTGCAATCTTGGCATTGACTTTGCCCAAACACAAGAAAGGTTTACAAAGTTTATTTAGAAAAATAAATTTCATAAGAAGGTTTATTCCTAATTTTTCTAACTTATTCAAGTCTCTAACCTCTATGATAAGTAAATATTAGGTGTTTACTTATACAAGAAGAAAGAAGGAGAGTTTTGAAGAGATCAAGCAAGATATTACTCAAGTTTCAACTCTTGCAAGTCTTGATTTCTCAAAGGATTTCAACTTGTATACATTTGGAAATGAAGAAGTAATATATACCATGCTCACTCAATCAAATGAAGAAAACTTGGAGCAGCCTATTGCCTTCTTTAGTCGAGTATTGGAAGGCTATGAGGTAAGATACACTTATGTAGAGAAGCAAGTAATTTCAGTTGTTATAAGTATAAAGAAGTTTAGGCATTGTTATCTAAAAAAATGATTCATATATTAGTACCTCATCCTAATGTCAAATACTTCCTTTTGAGTATATATTTAAATGAAAAAAGGGTTGGTTGGATTACAAAAGTAATCAAGTATGATGTATAAATCAAGACAACCAAGCTAATGAAAGGGAAGGGATTATGTGAAAACCTTGATTCAAATTTTAATTAACAAAAGGAAGTTTTTTTAACTCTTCAAGATGATCCTATGATAACTGCATCTTCACCAATGAGGATTCAGACACAAGAAATGATCCATTTTATTGAACTCGGTGAGTGTTCATAAGGCTTAGATAGAGCCAAAAGAAAGTATTTCAGATTACAATCCATTCCTTATGTACTTGTTGATGGAGTCTTTTTTAGGAAAGATTTCTGAGGTGTACTATTGAGATGTTTTGAATTAGATCAAGTTGAGAAGATATTATTTGAGTTTCATGACGGACCAGCAAGTGGTCACTTTTCTCCAAGGACCATAACTACCAAGATTATGAGAGATGGTTACTTTTAGTCTAGTTTGTTTAAGGATACTCATGCTTGGGTAAGCCAATGTCATAAATGTTTTATTTTTTATGGCAAACAAAAGCTTGTGCTCTACCTCTTCATCCAATACATGTAGACTAACCTTTTATGCAATGGGGTTTAGATTTCATAGGCTTAATCAACCCACCTTATAGTGTTGGTCACAATTGGGTGTTAGCTACCATATATTACTTTAAAATATGGGTGGAGGCTATAGCTCTCAAAGAATAAAATAAAATTCTAGTTTTAGACTTATATGAAGGCATAGTGACAAGATTCAGGGCTCCTTCAATAATAATTTCATAAAATGCATTGGTTTTCCTTATAATAAAGACAAGTGAGTGGGCTTTGAAACATCGTATTTATCTTATTACTTCCTCCAACTATTATCCACAAGGGAATGGACTAGCTGAGTCCAATAAGAAGAATCTAATTAAGATTATCAAGAGGATAATGGAGGAAAACCAAATAACTTGGAATTTCAAATTAAAGATAGCTCTTTGGGATGATAGAATCACCCCCAAGAGAGCCATTGGAAACTCACCATATACACTTGTTTATGTAAAATATGATATATTGTCTATTTCACTTGAGTTACCAGCTTTAGATCTCACTTACCAGCTGGAGTTGATGGAAAATGAAAGCATGGAGGTCAAGTTAATTGGGTTGATGGATCTTGAAGAAGCAAGGGATTAAGATATACACACTATGAGATCTCATAAAGATCAGAAAAAATGATATTTCGATAATAAATCCATGCCAAGAACCTTCCAAGAAGGAGACATTGTTCTAAAGTGGGATGAAGATAGGGCTAAGCCTTGAAAACACACAAAGTTTGATTCTTTATGAAATGGCCCTTAGGTCATCACTCAATACAAACACAATGTTTTATAACTCCCAAATTTTTATGGAGAGGAGATTAATATCCTAGTCAATGGGATATATCTTAAACATTAATACTAAGGTTCTCCTCTCTCCTTGTACATAGCTACTATTTTTCTTGTTTTCCCTAAGTGCTTATGCACATGTGCGAGTTTTGTTAGTGTCTTACTTTACTTTATGTTATTTGGTATGGTTGTTTTGTGTGTGTTATATTAAATTTATTTATAGTTGTCTTAAATAATTCATTGAATCCCTTAGCCCATGGATATGATAAGGCTATTGATCTTTAGTATAGTAGGCATACTACCCCTATGAGTCACCAATTTGTCAACCAAATTTGACCTTATAGGTCAAATTAGGACCCCTATAGGTAAAAACTTTATTTTTAGATGTTTTAGGGGTTAAATATTATGCCATAGGGTGTATTATAAGTATTTTAATGTCAATTTAGCCTTGGTCATGGTCTAATTAGTTTATATATCATTTTGAGTCACTTAATAGCCATTTAGGGGTCATAAATACAAGTGACACAATTTTCAAGGTGTCCAAGTGGACTAAGTTCCTTTAAAACATAAAATAAGTCATATTCCCTATCAATAATGTTAGTTCCATTTGAAACTTACAGGATATCTAACTGAAGATCAAGTAATCAACTAAAAAAGGAAGAGTTTGGCACTTGTACAGCCCATGAGGGAAGGTAATGTAATGTATATTAATATTCCTAATACTCGTATTAGTGATTTAAATGATTTTTAAGTTTTAAAAATGTTCTAGAACCATTCTACTCTTTCTTCACCATTTTAGACACACTAAAGTGATCAGCAAGTTTATGCTTGGTACAAATAGTAGAAGAGGTTTTAGATAAAATGCCTTTGGGAGGTGAAATTAAAATTAGAGAGACTAATTTTCATAAGAATATTTTTAATATTGGTAAACTATTTTTTATGAACCATCTCTAGCAAGTTGACTATGTTGTTATGCTCACTGTTTCCTGCACCCTATAGGTTTTACTCTAATTTGGATAGTTTTATACAATCCAATTAGTGATGTTGACTCCAGATGATGTTGGATATATCCTTATATTATCTCCATGATTTTTTCATGTTTCATGGAATTTTGAGAGGTAATTCATCTCATGTTATAGGAAGGTACCACCATGTGAGGTCTCAGTCAAAGTTTTCCTTGTTTACAAAATGTTTGGTTCTTTTTAGAGGTTTCATATAAGTGTAATATGATTTTTCACATGTATCAATTCCATAATATCACTTCATTTCATGTTTGGTTTATTCAGTCTTGTCATTCTCATAAGTCAACTCTTCACTCACTTTCACTTGCAATCACATGTATAAAGCCTGTTTAGCATGTTCATGGAGTTTTGGTGAGGATATATCAACTTATTCAAGGAAAAAATAAATAAAGAGAATATATTTTAAGTTTTTAATAGGATTTATATTGGTTTCAAGTTCATGCACCACACAAACCAACAACTAGACACCATTCCTTACTTTATAACAAGTGTTTGCAAGAGGTTTTCATGTTGGAACAAACATTTTGAAGCTTTTTTCAAGATATCCACAAGTAAAAACATGTATTTAAGGTATTCAAAATTATTTTAATTTGTTCATGAGGCCATTAATCCACACATATTATTCCATTTCAAGCTCACTACTTGCATACAACTCATACACACCTACTACAGTCTCTCCTTGATGATGTCATGATCAGATAGGAGGTTGATAATTTTTTTAATCTCTTAGAGTGAAAAAAATAAAATTTAAACACTTGGTGAGGACATATAAAGTTTTCATAAACATAGGTATCATTCATACTACCCAAGTCTACTTTACTACCTATATGTGAAAATACTCACCTATAGGTGGCATCATAGAACTATGAAGATCCTTATATGGGAGGTTGGAACATGACAAAACCTTTCCTTATAATATTGGTAGGTGTAATTTATCATAATATACCTTATTTAAGTTTCAATGATAAAATTGAGGTATGGATCATCCTCAAGTGTAAGGTGATTGAGTTCAGGGACATTTTCCATAAAAAGTGAAAAAAGAGGTATGGGCCAATGTTGCCAAAATCATATAGCAGGGTTACAAAGTGTTTGATACATCTAGATGACTATATATTTTATTATTAATGAAATAAAATATCTCTATAAATAATGGAGTCAAAATTATTAATGAGAGGTGATTTTTGGGGGCCTCAAAGTTACTCATTTAAGCACTGAGTTTCTCCATTTATATCTACAGTTTCAACCAAAAGAGTTTTCTTCACCTAAAATTGAAAAAGTAAACCATGAAAACATATGTGAATGGTTAAAAATGGTTAAAGTGACATTTATGATCTAAAATATCATCAATATTATATGATAGGTGGTGTTTTGTTTCCCATAGACACCTGCAGGTGTCTTACCATTCGAGAATGCACACCTACAACTAACTATAGGAGCATACAGTCTAAGATAGAAGATTTAGAATTAAAAAACATAAAATGGTATATTAAGGATGATTAAAATTTTATTATATGATCCAAATTTAAGGTGTAACATGTTCCTAGATTATTTCTTACCACAGGCCTCTACTTGATCTAATACAGTCAACTATAGTTGACTATGGGAAATAATAGGTTGAAGAGTGAGGTATAAGTGTTGGTATAACTTAAATATGATTAAAAATGGGTAAAAAAAGTATAAAATTATCCTATAATATTATAATATGGTTTTTATACTCTATATATAATCCTTAAATAAGCATAATCACCTACAATATTCACTATTGAAGAAGAGATGTAGGATACACAATCAACACCTTAAGCAGTCAACTCAAGGGTATGACTTGAGGAGTTTAGAATGGGTTAATAAGCATGGTAATAACTTATAAAATTTAAATTACTCCCTCATGATACACAAAAATCATTAAAATATATGAATAAGGACCCCTAATCAATCCATACTTAGTATACATCTTACACCCTACACGGTCTGCCTTAATATGGGTTTGTTTTGGTTGTTGGGAGAGTTGGTGGGACTAGAGCCCTAAAAAATGGATGAAATTTTGTTTAGAGTGTCTATAAAAATTTTATAATCCCATATAATTTTTTTTTGTTTGGTAAAATAGGGTAAGTTCCTTCTATTTTATCTTAGATAGAAGTCACTCTCTTCATACACAAACCATGCATTCTTGAGGAAGGAGATTGATAAGATGAACTTGGACTAAATTAACCCTTATAGGGGGTGTGATAATATGGTTTACATATATACCAACTTAAAAAATCAATAAAATAAGAGATAATCCCATTAAAGTGATCTATAACTCCAAAGTTACAGTCAGGCCTATTAGGCAAGGTTTAAGACCAATATCCAAATGGGGGGTCAATATTAGTTCTAGCCTCAGGTGGTTATTATAGCCTATTATATCATGTTTTTAGGGTAACTAAAGATGTGTCTAATATATTGGTATGTATAGGAATCATAAGGAAGTCATATTTTGGTTCAAAGGCAACATTAGACCTATGCAAAGCAAAGGAAGGGCTCAAATAAGCAACTTTAGATGCTCATATCTTCTTAGAGATTGTGCATGAGGATATATAGAATTTGGGGAACTTGATCTAAAACTTAGAAGTTTTTATTGAAAAATATTTTAAGAAAATGAAAATAACACAGTAATAATGAATTCTCTGAGAAGAGATGTTTTATTACTCAAAATTGCAATACTACTATATGCTTATCTCTAGGAAGAGATGTCTGATTTCCATTTTGGGTTACATCTTCATTTATACAAATTTTTAAATTAGGAGGAGGATTTTTAAGGTCAAAAACTTTGAGGGAGATTAAGTGGTTTGACTTCCATGATTTAAAACAATATAGAATTTGACGAATTACTATTTTTAGAAACTTACTATTTTTAGACTGCACTACTAAAATTGAAATTTGGGTCACTTCCATTAGATTTTCAAGGGTCAAAAATCACCAAGTAGATCTCAATTCCATCTCACCATGTTATCACAATTCTTATCTTTCCAAAATTTCAAACAGGGAGTTAATTAGAGCTATGGTACAAATGTTATGGCTCCCAAAAGTTCTATCATCAATTAGGGTAGAACCGTCACCCAAATTGTCACCTAAATTGTTGCCCAGATCATTCCTTCCTCCTTGAGAAGCAATGGTCCCCATTACATAAATATTCCTCATAAAGTGTGGTATTTGTGTCTTAGTTTTATTATTTGTGAGCCACTCAACTTGGTGGCTAATTTGGCCCCTTTTGACCACCTGATAAAGTGAAATAAAGAATCCTCTTATTGTCTTCATCTAAGTGTCCACAATCTGATCCTCCTCCACTACATAAAAACTCTATGGATCAAGCTCATCAATGTCTAGTTGTTTTCTTATGACTAAAGTGTCCATCAAAGATAAATGATATGGTTTGAGGAGCTCTACATTGAATATTGGATGCAGACCAAGGTAGACTGGTAGATTCAACTCAAAATTATTTTCTCAAACTTTTCTAATGATGGTTTAGGGACCATATCACAGAGGAAATTTTTTTTTGTGTGGGATTACAAGTTATTCCTTTTGAATCCATAACCAAACCTTGTCACCCACATCAAAATGGTGTGCAATATTATGTTTTTCATGACATTTATTATACTTTTGATTCATCTTCTCCAAGATGTCATGAACTTGCTATTGGATGTGTTGCATTTATTCAATTAACTTTGTTTCTTTTGTTGCCTTAGATCTCCCATGAGGTGTGTATTCCATGGTGGAGAATGGAATGGATACATCAATCAGGGTTATGGATTGAAATCTAAATCATACTTATAATGGATTGTGCTTGGTTGAGCTGTGTAGGGCCTGATTGTATCCATGTTGCATGAAAATAAGCCCCTCATCCCATGTGCATGGATGTTTGGAGTGATAAATCTGAATTATGTGAACAATCAAGTGGTTTACCACTTCTGTCTGACCATCAGTTTGTGGATGGAAGTCTATGGGCTTCATCATCTTGGTATATATCATCTTCCATAGAGTGGACCAGAAGATGCTTAGGAACCTCCTATCTCGATCTAAGAAAATGGACTTAGGGAGACCAAAATGGAGCCATACATGACTAAAATATAGTTGAGTATTTTTTATAGTAGATATATTTTTCTTACAAGCAATCATGATAGCCATTTTTGAAAAATGATCAACTACAATAAAAATATAGTCCTTGCCATGTTTTGAAGTGGCCAAACCTGAGAGAAAATCCATTGAGATAGATTCCCAAGGCCTAGTTGGTTCTGGAAATGGCATGTACAATCCTTGCTTCTTATTTGTTGGCTTGGATATCGCACATGGGGTGCAATATTTGAGGTACCTTTCCACATCCTTTCACATATGGGGCTAGTATAAATGTTTTTAAACAACTGCTAATGTCTTTTCTATACCAAAGTGTCCATTTGTCCTACTAAAATGTGCTTCCCATATCATATTTTGTTGCTATACATCTGGAATATAGATGTGCCCCATATGACAGAGGACATTATCTTGAAAATATAAATTAGAAACATATTAACCTTCTTGAAGCAATTGATATGTATTAGCAAAGGTAAGATCTGCTTCATATAGAGCACCCCAAGTGGAAGTCTCATGTCCACATAGGTTAAAAACTATTGTGAGTGCAGTAATTGGTAGGTGGCTCAAACAATCTATGGTTATATTTGAGCTCCCCTTTTTTTGTTTGATTATCAGATGGAATTATTGTAGATATGTGGCCCACTTTTGGTGCCTCTCATGTCATAGTTTGCTCTACATATAGATGAATTCCAATGGTTTATGGTCTGTGTGGATAACTATCTCTTTCCCCAAGATGTAGTATTTCCATTGTTTATAGGCTTGCACAATGGCATAGATATCCTTATCATATGTCAGGTATTTCCTCACTATATCAATGAAATTTTCACTATGATATACAATAAGATGGCCATGTTTCATGATGATAGATACCATGGCATATTTAGATGCATATGTCATTAACTTGAAAGGCTGATGCAAATCTAGCAAGGCAAGAACAGGGGCTAAGCAAAGCCTATTCTTTAAATTCTCAAATTCCCTTTGTTTTATTTTTCCCCATTGAAATGTAGCTTTAGCTCCTCCTTTAGTCACTTGGGTTAGTAACCAAGCAACATGTGAGAATCCAAGAACAAACCTATGATAGAAATTTGCAAGACCCAAGAAGCTACAAAGTTATGTGAGGGTCTTTGGTGTAGGCCATTCTTGAATAACCTAAATCTTTTCTAGATCGACATGAACCCCTTCCTCATTCATAACATACCCTAGGTACTAAATTATTTTCATCCCAAATGTGCATTTTTCAAGATTTGCATACAACTTGTGCTCTTAAAGAGTTTAAATCACCTTATGAACATGTTGCAGCTATTCCTCCCATGTTCTACTATAGATGAGTATGTCATTTAGGTAGATAACCATGAATGAGTTGGTGAAGGGTCATAGGATGTCATCCATCATCCTCATGAAGGTTAAAAGTGTTTTAGTTAAGACAAAAGGCATTACCAACCATTTGAAGAGCAACTCCTTAGATTTGAATGCAGTCTTCCAGACATCAATGAGATCGATGGGAATTTGGTGATAGTCATATTTGAGATAAATTTTGGTGAATAACTTCATACCATAGTGTTAGTCCAGTAGGTCATCAATCCTAGGGAGGGGGTAGTAATTATTCATAGTGATTTTATTTAGGGCTCGATAGTCAATATAAAGCCTCCATGTTCCATCTTTATTTGGTGCCAAGACAATCAAGCTACCACAAGGTGAAGAGCTTGGCCTAATGTGACCCTTTTGGATCAATTCTTGAATCTATCTTTTTATCTCATCATTCTCCAAAATTGTTTTGTGATACATAGGACTATTAGGTAAAGGTGATCTTGGGATCAAATTGATAGAATGTTTTGCCTGGCAATGTAGTGGAACTCTTGTGGGTGACTTGAATAAGTCATAATATTCTCTTGTGATTTGTCCCATCTAATCTTGTTATTTTTTAATTGTGTAGTTAAGACTGCAACATTGGCCTTCTTGGATTTTTTTGGTTTGACCACCATGAGAATGAATTACTTTGTCTTCTCCACCAATATCTTACATTTCTTGGCACTAATCAAGGAGACAGATGTGGGAGGTGGTACCTCTAGTACCCTATAGCACCATGTTCCAAGAGTGAGGGTGATTCTTTAGGTTCATGATTCATATATGCCATGTTGATCATACATGAATGGTTGACCAATGAATACATCACAAACATCTAGATTAACCACATCACATAAGACTTCATCTTGGAAAGGTTTTATTGCATATGAAAGAAGACACTGATGGGTGACACAAAGGTCTCTCCCTAGGCTCAACCATCCAATATTGCATGGCTTTGGGTGAGGCTTCATGGATAGATTTAGAATTTTTACAACTTTAGTAGAGATTAAATTATTTTGACTCCCACTATCAAGAATGAAATGTAGAGGCTTACCTTTTACCCATAATTTAGAGTGAAACAATCTCTCCTTGTCATCTGGCCTTTCCTCATGGGTCTATGATGAATCAACAATGGTATCAGTCTCAACATCTATAATATCTTCTTCATCCTCTTTGATTGTAGGTTTTGTATGAGACAGAGTTGTAGATGTTGAGTATTGTGACTCATAAAGTAGTGACCTGATGGCTCGACATTCTTCTTTGGAGTGAGTTCTAGTTTTCTGGTAATCACACCATTTTCCAATCTTCCCCTTTTGGGGTTTCTTATCTTGAAACTCATTTTACTTCCAATTTTGGCCTCGTGTTTGACCTTCCTTGTCACTTTTCCATTTTGAAGGCTGACTCTTCATATTCTCTCTTCCATGCTTCTGCTTAATCTTCACTACAAACTTATATGCCTCACTGAGGGTTTCCAAATTAAAGAGTTTCATTTCCCCCTGTATGTACCATTATATTCCACCATGATATTTGAGATTATTATGTTTCTCACTATCTTGGATGCCTAATCTTGGAGATAGAGAATGAAAAATGTTAGTGTAATCTTGAACAGATTGGTCCTTACCTTGGTGAAGTTGTTGCCACTATATGTACAGATCATCATATGCTTCAATGGGATAGTATTCTTCTTTTACCACTTCCATGAAATCATCCCAAGTAGGTTCCACCTCAAGGCCAATGTCATCTATACTTAACCTCTTTTTGTACACTTCCCACCAATTTTTCATGGGTAATGATGCTTTCAAAAGAGTAAAAGTGATCTTTTCCCCATTGGTGAATTTATTTATAGAAAAGTAGGAAGACAATTGATCTAACCAATTTTATAATACATCGGCATTGATTTTACCTTCAAATTTAGGGATATCAAAATTCACCTAAACCTTGAAGGGTGTTGGGGCACTAAAAGGACGTTCCATAGACGAGGAGCCAGGAAGTGCAAATGAGTAGCCAAATTTTCCCATCAGAAGTTGTTGGAGAATTGGGGAAAATTATTATAGCATTTGTGCTTATTTCCATTAGAGAGATTCATTCACCATTTCCTTGAAATGATCAAATGTCTTGGTGTCATCTACCATTTGAAGTCAATTGGAGTAAATATGTGGATAGTTTGGAAGCTCTGTTGTTTTCCACCCAAGCTTCTTATAGCTTGACCTCATCCTTAAGATCATACACTCTCAAGAAAAACCACTTTAATACCATTGATCCAAAACTTAGAAGTTTTGATTGAAAAATATTTCAAGAACATGACAATAACATAGTAACTCATTCATTGTTACTGTATTATTTTCATGTTCTTGAAATATTGGTCAATCAAAACTTTTGAGTTTTGGATCAGAAGTTGACAAGGGTCTTGAGCTTCATTATTATGAAAAAAATTCAAATTCAATATCACATTTTTATGAAAAAAACATTAAGATAATAATTAACCTTAAACCCTTGCAAAAACCCTGGATAAAGGCCTGATTGAGAAAACAAGCATGGAGAGCTATCTGTTGACTAGTTTTGACTTTTAGGTCAAAATAGGGCACCCCTAATAATAAATTAATTTTTAGGCATATAATTGGGTATAATATGTTGTAATAAGGATTTTCATATGTCAATTATGTCAATTTATGTTTTACTATCTTTGGTTAAGCATTTTTTAGGTCCATTTATCATTCTAAGTCATTTTGAGGGGTCTAAATAATGCATTTAATGCTTTATACATGTTTATTAGGAATTATTCAAGTGTAAAAATGTGATTTAATCCCTCATGTGTCATTATAATTCTTAATTAACTACCACTAACTTAAAATTGCAAGTTGTTCAGACAAAAGTCAGTTTTCTTAGCTAAAAAGGGAGAAATGGGCACTTGTATAGCTTCCTTAGGAAGTGTACCACTTATAAGATGTGAAAATATGACTCTTCACCTTCCTAAATATCATTTACACATTTTATTGTATCTATAAATTCAAATTTTTATCCAAAACTAGTCATCTCTCTTTTCCTCCTTCTTGGCATAGTGAAGTCACTTGAAAGTTTTTGCTTAGTACAGATAACACAAAAGGTTTCAAGAAAAATTCTCCTAGAGTCATATTATAAACTTCAATACCTTAAAATCCATACTATAATTTCAATAATTGGTTAAGTGTGCTTCATTAACCATCTTTTCAAAGTGGATTGTGAAAAAATACCTATCAATCTATGCACCCTCCAATTTTTCCTTCATTCTAAGCAAGTTCATACAAATTGGTTACTAAGATTACCTCCAAATCTTTATATATTGTTCCTCTAATTATTTTCACACTTGGTTTCATGTTTCAAGTGTTTTTTATGAGCTAACTAACTCAATTTATAGGAAGATGCAATTTTTTGAGTTATGGATAGTTTCACCATTTACACAAGCTTTGTGCTTTACCAATAGATTTAGGGGGTTGTGATATTTTCTTACTCATGTTTCCAATATAATATTCATCCTATTTCTTATCATTTCCATTCCTCAAACATTCCTCATGAGATGGTTATCAGAAGGATCAGGTTGCTTGTCTAACCTATAGTTATCACTCATAGCCAGTTGTGAGAAATCATATGTTTGAGACCTTCATGCCATGATCACATGGTATATTGTAAGTTTTTAGGTCTTGGTGTTTCCTCAAATGTTAGATAATGGTGAACCAAACCTTCAAAGTAATTTTAAAGAAGAGGAATTAGATAGTCACTTAAGACACATTCTCATTGTCTACCATGAAAATACTCACCTAGAGGTATTTGAGAAGAAGAAGCCACATGAAAATTAGGAGAATGGTCTTTGGGATTTATTTACAAGTTTTGAACATTAATGTGAAGAATTTGAAGTGACCTAAGATTCATTGAATGGTGAGAACATGGCATACTATTCATCATCTCAAACTTGCTCCATATATGTGTAGATAGTCACCTATAGGTAACCTAAATAGAGAATAACAAGGCATTTCTAAGTGTGAAGTAAGTGTTTAAGACCTTTCCTAAGTCCATATTGAGTTAAAATAAATCATATCAAACCTCTTAGAATTAATGGGCTGATATGTAAGGATGTAGAAACTTCAAAAAGAGGGTCAAAAGACTGTTTCAAGCCCTTTGACCCTAAAAGTGGAAAATAGAGGCCCCAAAGGTTTTCTTAAACCTTATAAAACATGTTTGAAGTGTGTTTAAGACACTTAGATTGATAGGTCTTGTATACCTTGGTATGGAAAGGGTTTATTCAAAATATGAAGGTCAAAGAGTAAAAGGAGATAAGTTTTTAAAGGCCTCTAATATGCCTAAGAAAACACTGATATACTTTATTAAAGTCTTCAGGCCTAAAGAACAAATGACCCTTTTGTTAATTTAAAGGAGAAACCTTGGAAATTATGATGGGATAGTATTTTTTCAAAAAATGAGATGAGGTTAGATGTTTTTAAAGCATAAGAAAGGATTAAAAGGCTCCCTTGTAATCCCATGAATGTATTGAGGTATACCTATACAAAAGATGGATACCTACAGCTGGGTGGCATCAGTCACTCCAACTTTGATGCCTATGTGAGGCCTTAATATCCATAAAGGGAGTAATATAGGATCAAACATGGTTTATTGTAACCAAAAAATATTTCAATGTAAATTCAGAGCATCATAACCAAAGCCATTGAGAAATCCAACTTACACCTACAAGGGTCACAAAATAATGTCTTAGTCAGGTAGGGTTCTAAGGAGAAACATCTCAATATTGGGAGATGACTTTGTTTTAAGTTCAAATAGTTTTAAAAGTCTCCAAATAATATTTTTGGTTTAATAACATGGTATGTTATTTCAATATATAATTAAACTATCTCCCTACACTTAAAATAAGCTCCAATGAAGCAAAGTGACTACCTACAACAAACCCTAAAAGGTCTCAGTCCAGTTAGACAAGAAGCTCATTTTGAGGTAAAAGGTGCATAAATCATTAGGAAATACAATTTAACCTAAACCATATCAAAATATTATAAGGATTTATAATATGGTTATGTCCTTTTTCTCAATTTTTGAATATTCACCAATCACCTACAGACAAGGTTTGTCAAAGAATTGTCTCAATCACAGCCAAGAAAACTAGTTTGATGTTTTCAACATGAATTCAAGGAGAAAAGGTGAGGTTAAAGTGGTGATATAAGTGAAAATTAACTATATTAATACATTTAATACCTTCATGACCTCTAGTCAAGATAAACAAGTAATAAACATCTATCTATAGGGGTCATTCTTAAGGTGGTCATAGTCATGACAAGTGTGCTCAGTCTTAGCTAGATAAAGTGTGAGGGAAAGGTAAAAAGGATGAAGTGATGAATTTTACCTTATAAAATGTTTTTATGATGAAGTAAATACATATTCACATGTCACAAGATAGATAATTCTAGAACTTTCATCAAGCACATACCATTCCATGTGACTAAACCCTACACAATCTGCATTAAGAAACTCAGTCTTGGGCTTTGAAGCAATAGAGGGGGAAAATGATGCCAAAAGAGGCTAAAAATTTGTATTAATAATTATCATGAGTTTTAAAATATTTTAAAATGGTTTTTCTAAGATAAATAAGGGAAGTGTCCCCTATTCTTTCTCAGACAGGGGTCACTTCCCTAGGCTCATAAGTAGGCAATTTTGAGAGATAAGGTAAAAAGGTTGAACCAAGAATTGGTAAAACCTTATATGAATGTGTGGAGAGTTGAATAAAACCTAATAAAATTTTTAAAACACCTCATAGAAGGATGGATCCAAATTAAATGGTTTGGGGAGCTTAGTTTCCAGGTAGACCCTAGAAGGCAGGTTTAGGCCTATAACATAATCAAGGCTCACCTTTACTTTTCAAGCATTGATAGACTTTCCAGTGAATTTAATAATTTATATGGGATTATTTTAAGTGTTTTTAAACTTTTAGATCTTAAATAATCTCAACTAAATGTATATAACACCAAATGTTGCAGTTAACCCCACTAGGCAAGGATAAGACCTAGTGAGTAAAGAGGAGTCACCCACATTTTCAGCATGATATGGAAATTAATATGAATTTTATCATGATTATAAGGTGAATACAGAGGTTTATAATCCATTTTAGTGCAAATAAAACATCAAAAAGGATATTTTTGGCTCAAAACTTAACTCGAGCCTGTGAAAACAAAGGACACAAGCACAATAGCCCATATTTCAAAGCTCACACCTCCCATGAGGTTATGCATGGAGACAAAATAAGTTTAGGTAAGATAGGAGGGATCTTCAAAAATAAATTTGTGGAATTTTTTTTCAACTCCAATGTCAGGTTTTTATGAAGCAAGTTAAGGGTGAAAATAGGATTAAAACCCTTACAAACCCTCAACCAAGACTAGTCTTGATAAATTGAGTTGTAAATATAATATAAGGGCATATTTTGATCATTAAACCTATATCAAGTTGAAGATTTTTCACCCAATATCCTTCCCATTCTAGCTATATGTATGTAATTAATGGACAGGGGTAGAAATAGGATTTATGTCACTATTTTTTGTGTTATGTAGGTTACAAGATGAATTAGGAGATTAAAAAAAGTTTTGGAAGAATATTTATACTTAATATAACTAAAAATATTCATTTTATTTCATTAATCAATCTCTAAGCTCCCTAACTAGGTCCTTACTTTTAGCCAGTCAAAATTGGCCCATTGAGCAAGCTAGAGAGAAGAGAGGAAAGATTCACTTTAAGTTGTTTTAAGGTACCCCTAATAATTCCAAGGCCATTAAGGGTATTAAAAATTTTAACTCACTCCATACCATATATTTTTTTGAACAACTAATTCCAATTTTGAGGCCGAATGTGCAAGGTACATGGAAGTGAGTTTTAAGGACAATAGATGATGATGGCTCTCTACCAAGTGTTTCTACAAGACTAGGAATGTAACCAATGCATAAAGAGGAATGTATGAGAGTATATCCTTCCATTAAAATCATTTTACCTACACTATATTAATGAAAAGTCACTAAAACATCTCCAATCATGAAGGTAATTTTTTTGTGCAAAAGGAGGAGTTTTATGCTATTTTGCCTAACTTTGATGACTTATAATGACACTTGTTGCTCATAAACTTGCATGGTTATAACCATATCCTCTTAAAATTCATGTATAACTTAAATTATTTTATTTACAAGTTTCCTTTTGACCTTTGTACTTCTCTTTCTCTCTCTCTCTCTTAAACTCTATAAGAGTTAACCATTGTGGCATTGTATTGGATGCTCCACCTGATTACGGTAAATCCCTACTCAATTTTACACATTTTGATAAATAATATTACTAAGTGTTTAAATTTTTCATAAATTTTTATATTTTTATCTAATTTAATTTTGAATTTTCTTAGTGAATACTATGGATTCTTTAACATGTACTTCATACTTTCACCTATTTGCAACCTCTTCTTGCAGGGCATGTGAAATTTTCCAAGAGATGTTCATGGTTTAAGTGATTAGTATTTTCATTAGAGTAATTAAATACATTTTGTATATTCCTCATATCCTTTCATATCATCTATGACCCCACAATGTAATATTGATGCAAGAAGACATAGATTTGGGAAAGTGTATGTTTTAGTTGGTTTCTTGGTCTCAAGTGTGGATTACAATTGGTTGGAAGTCATCAAACTAATCTAGTGTATCACCTCCATATTTTAGGTTTTATTTTATTTATATTTATCCCTTTCCACCCCAAATATTTATTATTAGTTTTATTCAACTGATACATCAATGGAGTTAGCCCTATCTAGAGATTCACTTCATTCCTTAGGTTGCCCACAAGCCAAGAAGTGATTCCATTATGCCACTTGGATGAGAGGAGCCTTGGAATATCTTAAAAGGGTCAAAAAACTAGTGATAAAACTATCCAATTTTGATGAAATTACCATGAAATTTTATGGATATTGTAAAAGACTCTTCAAGGCTTCTCTTCATTAATTTATGTGCTACCTTACCTATTCAGGGATGGCACAAAATGGATTTCTTTGATCATTTTATGAATTTTATAGGTTATAGGGACTTTAAAGGAATTATATCAGATTTTGGAGGAATATATTGACTTATTATAACTCACTATGGTCATTTCATGCCTTGAAAATACTCCTAAGTTTTCCTATAAGATATCTCATCTCAACTAATCAAACTGGCATAGTGAGCATGATAGTGAAAAGGGTGAGAAATTCAAGTGGATGGATTTTTAAGGTGTAAATAATGCATATAAGGACATGTATGGTATTTAAACATTTATTTCACATATTTTTATGTATTTTCAAGGGAAAATGAAATGAAATTTGAGGCCAAGTGTGTAAGGTGTGTGAAAGATGAGTTTCTTTGATTGTAGGTAGTGATGGCTCATTTCTAGAAGATTTAAGATTATTAGGAATAAAAAAAATGCATAGACAAGAATTTTACAAAACCTTACCACTCATATAAATCATTAAATCTATCCCTAGTCAATTGTGGGATGTTTGAATAGGGGTGATTGATGAAGGCAATTTTCATTATAGAATGAGAACTCCTCCACTTTTCAAGAGTTTCATGCTTTGGATGGACACTTGTACTTTCTAAAATTACATGGTAAATTTCACATCATCTATTCATTTACATGTAACCCCTTCTCTAAAAATTATAAGTTTTGAAGTGACCTTTGGACTTCCCTTTTCTCACTCCTCTCTCAAATGTTATATGTAGTTACTTTTTGGGCTCTTTTGAGCAGCCTCCATTGGTTAATGGTGAAATCCCAGAAAATTTTGTATTTAAATGTCTCTTGAATCAATAAAAAAGTGAATTTTCCTACATAAATGTTTCATAATTGAGTCTAGTTATAAAATTTTTTGATCTTTTCTAATAAAAGATAGCTTTTTCTAACATGTTATCTTTGATTGTCCACCAAGTATGCAGAATAGTAATTATTACAAGTCTTTATTAGTGTTCCTTCTTAGTATATGAGATTTTAAAAAGTGGTTTATGACTATATTCTTAAAATTAAAATTCATTATCCCTCCTAAACATCAAATATACCTCTTGAAACTAACATATGAAACATTGATGCAACAATCTATCTTGAGTTGTGAATTATGTGTAAAAGAAGCTTTGATTTTCTCTAAGTAGTATAAGTTTATTCAATAGGAGGAAAATTATTATTAGTGAATCACCTTTTAACTTTTTTTTTCTTAACCCTTTTCATGCAAAGTTGATAAGTAACAAATTATTTCAAAGAGTGCATCAATGGAACTAGCCCTTCTAGAGATTCATCTCACCTATTGGTTACCCATAGCTTGTGAAATGTTTCCATTGTGACACTTAGGTGAGGAGAGCTAAGACATCTCCTCAAGGGTTAAAAATCCAAGTGAAAATCTATAAATTCTAGAGTGAATGAGGGGTATAGTTCTTTGTGGATGAGTAGATCAGTTTGAAGATTGTTTGTATGACCTATTGGTCATAATTCTATTGGTAGAATATTATTCTTGTTGTTTCAGTGTGAGCAATGGCAAGGTGAAGACTATATGAGCTTGGTGGTTAATTTGAGAGTTATATTAGTGTGTGGACTATGTGTATGACCATCTAGTCATGTTTCTGAAGCTATGATAGAGTTGTTGCTATGAAGGATGCATTGAGTGTGAAAAGTTGAAGAGTGGGGTTAGTTGGGATATGTAATGTATCCTAATTGATCTTTGTGTATTGGTTCAAGTATGTAATTTGATTTGGCCAATAGGGAGTATTGAGTGAATTTTAATTATGATAATCATATTTCCATCATCAGGTGTTGAAGACATCAATTTAGAGGTGGATTTGTTTATAGGTCTTGTTGTGGGTGTTCAATATCTAAGGGTGTTATTTTCTCCTTACAATGTGAAATTTGATAAAAGTCTAGTTGTTATGGGTGTTTAGTTAGATAGGTGTAGTATCTTTTTATGGGATTTTAGTCTCACTAAAACTAGGAATGGTAGTTCTTTGATTAGTAGCTTGCTATTCTAAATTGGTTCTTGTTATTATAGGACAATAGTCTAATTACAGGTTTCAGTAGGTTTTATTCCCCAATAGGGTTTCCCACGTATGTCATATGTTATGTGTTTTATCTTGAATTATCTTTCTTATTCATTTTTATGAATTATGTGTATGCCTTATGAATGTATATATTGACTGATTAGTTTTTGGAATGATTGGTACTAAAGTTTTAATATCTGGGCTCATTGATTCACCCCCCCCTCCTTTGGTGATTTTACCTCTAACAATTGGTATCATAGTGGGTCATTTATAGGAAGCCTAACAACTTGAAGGTGATCCTAAGTAGGTAAAAATATGGATAAGAAGTTGAAGAAATAAAATAAATAGTGGAAGGTTTTGATTAAGGCACTTGAAGAAAATATATGTACTTTAAAGAAATATGCTAAAGAAGATGAGAATGTTACCAATGATCTTAAGGTTCAAATAGTAGATGCCAAGACAAGTTTGAATGCCAAAGAGAAAATCTATTCAAAATAAAATGACACAATGTTTGATAAATAATCTTTTCATAATAGTAGATAAGATGATAGTGAGGAAGAAGAAGTTAATCTAAAATCTGAGCTCATGAGTACACTTGGTGAACTAAAGGGGAAAAAGAAGGAGTCACAAGATGAGGTATGTGATTAAAGGTCTTGAAGAAGAATTAAGTTATATTAAGGGAATTTTGATAGAGAAATCATGTAGAATAAAGTGTGACATGGCTAAATAATTTAAGAGTGATAAGGAGACTATCCAAGTTCTTAGAGGTTAATTAATAGCTACAATATCAAGTATAAGAGCTAAAGAGGATGAGAACATTCAATTGGAAACCAATATTGGTTCATTGATGGATGAACATGAGAAATTTTTGTCAAGATAAGTAATCTTGAAGAAGATCAAAATAAGTTAGATCAGGTCAATAATAATGCAAGAAGGCCTATTAGACAACCAAATACTTCAAGGTATGATAGTTTATTTCATGATCATTTTTATACATGTAATAAGTATCGTCATAGAGATAAAGACTATAGAATGAATTCAATCAAGTATGTACATTCATGGAGATATGATAGAATGAGGTTGTGACCAAAGATTGATCATATTTCAAATTTTTCAAAAGGTATAAATGATGTTATTTATTTCAGCTATAATAAGAGTGGACATATTGTTATATTTTGTCCAAATATTGTTAATAGGTCTTCAAGGTATATTAAAGGATATAGAGCTCCTATAAGGTTTGAGAAAGGATAAACTTAGGTATGGAAACAAAAGGTAATCATTACCAATTATTATAATCATAAGGTTGATAATAAAATTGCTCTAGAAGGCTATGTTGCAAATCAGGATAAGCTCAAGACAAGTAGGTAAGATTGTTTCAAAAGATAAGAAGGGTAAAACTATGCTATGGAGACCTAAGGAAGTAAAGACTAAGAAGACTAACCCTATTAAGTCTAAGAGTCTTGATGGATTGTTTACCAAGATGGAAAAAGGATCAAAAATGAAAGAGAGTAAAGAGTTTCTATTGACAACATTTATTGAAAATTTTGAAGAAGAAGATGAAGTCAAGGATTCGATTAAATTCAAAAAGGACTGCAAGTCAGAAAAAGACATGGAGATATGGGAGTCTCCTAAGGTTTGGGACTTTTATTATTTCTATGTCAAAGGTGTATCTCTATCTAGGCTTTAAGGAGACACTTGTTATTTAGAGGAAGGTTGGTGGATATCAAATATTGTTTGATGAGTTGGTGTGAAAATAAGGTATGTTTGTGCATTCTTTTTATATATCTCTTATTGGATTAAATAAGCTTGTGAAGAATTTTAGTGGTCCTATCTTGAGAAAGATTTAACTTGTTGATCATGGTTTGGATTCTTTAGTATAAAGTATTATAATATTTGTTGAATATGTGATGTTCTTGATGAAACATGAAATTAGGGGAAGCTTTGTAATTGGCCAAGTCCTAGGATCAAAGGACCAAGTAGTTGAATCTAAGAAATAAGGTGTGGGGAAGCAATTTTTTGTGCTCAAGATGATAATACCAATTAGAGAATGTATTTTTTTAATGGGGAGCAACAAGTTCATGAATTTACTCCATAGGTTTGTGAAGCAGTTGTAGTACAGGGTCAGAATGGGTGGTTCCAAGTGGCATAAGGAGTTTGATTCAATGTCAAGAAGTGTTTGGTGTTCATAAAGGTCTATACATTTCTTTGTGATGTGATTTAGGTGATTTTATGGTTTAAAGGTATGTTTGTGCCAAATGAATATTTTTGAGTGATATTGGTTTTCTTAGTTTTTGGCTTAAGGAAAAGCAGGCCTAAAATGGGTTCCCAAAGGTGTGGAATCTCAAATCTTGGTCCATAAGTGTGTGATAACTGTCTCAAGGTGTGAAAGAAGTTTTAGAGGTATGCATTGACTAGAATGAAGTATTTTATAGAGGATGGGCCTAGTGATTAAAATTGGTGTGCTTGAGGAGGCATATGACAGTGATCTAGATATGAAGTTTTAGGTCCTGAAGTTGTGTCTATTGAAAATTGTGGGCTCTGCATGTTCTAGGTAGGGCTATAAGGAGGATAGATAGGCCTACTTTGAATTAAGAGTTCTTTTATCTTAGTTTCTCCAAAAAATTAATGTATGTGTGTTTCAAGGTGAGTTTTCAAATTAGTTTAGTGCATGGTTCCTTTTTAGTGAGTGGCATAAAGTTCTATTAGTGATCTTTATGGTAGCTTGAGAGAGAAGGCTAGTTAGCCTATGTGGTGATTCTTCATGGTTTATGGAGATATAAAGATGCTCATATAATCTAATGGCTCAGAAATTTTAGGGGGAGTCCCTCTCAAATGTTTGATGTCTTTTTAGGTCCTCAATATCATTTGGTGCCCACTTGTAATTGTGTCAAAAGAGGAGAAAGTTCTTGTTGTGGGAGTGCTTGAAGAAAGAGAAGGTGAGTTGTATATTGTTATATATGATGGTTGTTGACATCAATGACAAAGGGGAATATATTTGGAGAGTTATCATGATGATGTCATAGATTTTTCTTAGTGATTGGAAGAAGTTCCTTGATAGTCTATGTGATAATGGTAAAGTGTGCAATGTGTGTATTCTTGTATGCTTGAAGTATGATTGGTTGATATTTAGTGTTGGCTTAGTTTGAGATGTTTAGGTATGAGTTTAAAGTATTGAGTATGTGAAATAGGTCACTTAAAAAGTTTATATATGCTTTAAGATCTTATTTTCATGAGTGGTATTCATTTGGTTCTTCATTGTGTTCATCTAGACATTTTGGTCCAGTGGTATAAAATCTATGAAGGTAGTTTGATGATGTCACCATTGCCACATGAAAATGAGTTAAAAGGATTTGGTCATATGGTTGTGATAAAATTATTGCCTATTTTTTATACACTAAATCTAAAGTCATGCATTAAAGCATGGTTAAAGATATGAGGGTGCCAAGTTGGCTTCTTAGTCAAAATTCAGTATTTTCCCATAACTAAATTTAGATGTGGTCAAAAAGAGCTGAGTAAGCATGTTGATGATGTCAGTATTCACATGTGTGGAGGTGTTTGGATAAAATGACCATATGGATTTATTCATTTTTATGCCTAGTTAATTTTTAAAAAATTTGAGATCATACACTGAAGCACGATAAAAGTTATGCATGAGTAAAGTGGGTCTCTCAGACAAATTCTAAGCATAGTTGTCTCTATGATAGAAGATATTGAGAAGGATTTTTAATGTCATTATATCTCACACACATAATTGTTTCAAGATAAATTTGATACATGGCTAGATTCTTATTTGAAAGGAGAACGTATGGTGTAATTTAAGGGACATGAGATTGATTAAATCAAAAGATGTACCTATCTAATGTCAACCTTCCAAGCATATTGAAAGTGTCCCCATAGTCAATTTTGAAAGAGTTAAAGCTCGAATAAGATTGACAGTACACGTTGCTCTAAGAATTCAAGAAGTAGAGAGATGAGGACAAGTGCATGATGTTTAATGACTAAAAAAAGGTAAAGGATAAGGATCTAATAGCAAGTATGTGTTTGTATAGATTGATTGAATGATGAACATTAATAGTTAAAGACCTAGTTGATCCATATAGATTGACAGAGTGCTTTGAGTCAAAGTTTCTAGAGTACATGAGATTAGGTCAAAGTGATATATAGTTAATGTTTCAGTGTTGGTGCCTATGCATTAAATTTTGGACAAGATCAATGGTGCGAGATTCAAGCATTGTGTTCTAAGGTTAACAATGATCATTGTCATTCAAATAGTTGAATTTAACACATGGAAAAACTAGAGCTTTGTATTTTGTCTATATCTTTTGATAGAAGTCAAATTTGCTACTTCTATAAAAATCAAAGATGAATGACTCCATGTCACATCTAATGAACCTAATTTAAAGATCTAGAAGTGTGTATAGTCAAAGATATTAATGTTCCAAGTTTACTATGTGTTCATGTTATTTCTATAAGTGACCCGAGAAGGATTTTTGAGCTTGTGTTGATGTTGTTTCAATGTCACATGGTGACTTGGCTACTAGAGAGTGTTGTAGACTACATAAGGATACTCTTTGTGGTTTTTTTAGGTGTGATCAATCTATCTTGAGTATTAAAAATGCTTAAGAATTTAATTGTGTATTTTTTCATGATGTTATTTTGCACCAAGTTAGTGCTTGAGTTATTTAAGAATACACAGACATGAGCTAAGATGGATGTGATCATTTGAGGATGTTGAAAGGGATATTAGGAGTGGATCCATGTATTTGAAAGTGGTCTTGTGTTATTGTTTTGATTGATGCTCTGCTAAATAGGTGAATAGGTCTCTATGAGACCTATAAGAACTATAAGGGCCATATTAAAAGGTGTAGTTACTTAAGGGTGACCCATAGATGTAAGGGTTGACCTATGAATATTGTACTAAGCTATGTCTTGATGAGATATATGCCATAAGGGTTAAGGCATGCCTAATGCCCAACCAAGATGGTGTTGATCATGATTTATCTATAGATAGTGAAACCAAATGTGTTGGTTTTTAGACTTATAAGACTTAGATGAGAGAGTGTGAGTATGGATCTAAGTGAAGGGAAGAACATTTAAATGAGAAGGTATAGGTTAGTGAGGACTAATAGAGAGTGAAGAGGATCAAACATGCCTTTTTGAGCAAGGTGATGAAGATGATCACATAGGTTATTATACCTAATAAGACTAAAAGAGGTATAATAGGTGAGTATGCTCAATAGGATGTTTGGGAGAAGCTTGTGTGTGTAAATTATGGAATGAAGGAGGGGTAGAGTGCCCTATGGATGATTTGATGAGAAAATAAGTTTGAGGACTATTTATATGACCTATTGGTCATGATTCTATTATCAAAATAGTAATCTTATTGTTTAAGTGTGAGTGATGGTAAGGTAAAGAGTGTGTGAGCTTGGTGGTTGATCTGAGAGGTAGATCAATGTGTGAACTATGTGTATGATCATCTAGTCATTTTTTTAAATTTGTGACATATTTTTTGTTGTGAAGGATGCATTGAGTGTGCATAGTTGAAGAGTGGGGTTAGTTGGGATATGTAATGTGTCCTAATTGGTCTTTATGTATTGGTTCAAATATGTAATGTGTTTTAGCCAACATGGAGTGTTGAGTGAAGGTGAAGTGTGATAATAATAGTTAAATCATCAGGTGTTGAAGACATCAATTTAAAGGTAAAGTTGTTCATAGGTGTTGTTGTGGGTGCTCAACATCTAAGGGGATTGTTTTATCCTTGCAAGGTGAAACTTGTTGAAAGTCTAGTTATTATGAGTGCTCGGCTAGATAGGTGTAGTAGTTCCTTGTGGGATTATAGTCTCACTAAAATCAATAATGGTAGTTCTTTGATCAGCAGCTTTATTTTCTAAATTGGTTCTTGTTATTATAGGACAATAGTCCAATTATAGGTTTTAGTGAGTTTTATTCCCCAAGAGGGTTTTCCATGTATGTCATATGTTATGTGTTTGATATTACATTATATTTATTATTAATTTATATGAATGATGTGTATGCCTCATGAATGTATGTATTGACTGATTACGAGTTTGGAAAGATTAGAACTAAAGTTGTAATATTTGGGCTCACTAATTCACCTTCCCCTCTCAGTGATTGTACCTATAACATAATATTAATCACTTTTATAACCTCTAAGGGTACCACATATCTCAGTGATAATTTTATTTATTTATAAAACATAATATCACTATTTTGGGGTTTGATTCATATAAAAACTTTATCTCCAATTGAGAATTACCTTGTTATTTTCATATCAGCATAAATTGTTTGCATATCATTGGATTTAGCCAATATTTGACTTATTAAATTTACTTGTTCTTCCATTTCCATAATCATATCAAGTCCAAAAATAAATCTATCTTCTAATTTATTCTAGTTGATTGATGTTTTATACCTCCTACTATATAATGCCTCAAAAGGAGCCATTTTCAATGTTGATTGGAATGCATTATTATAAGCAAACTCAACCAATGGTAGGTATTCCTCTCATTTGTATTGTTGGTCCATGCAATACTTCCTCAAAAGATATTCTAAAATTTGATTTACTCTCTTTATTTGTCCATCTATTTTTGGATGGTAAGTTGTATTAAATTTTAGCTATGTACCCAAAGCTGAATTGAGAGTTTACCAAAACCTTGAGGTCATCCTAAGGTCTCTTTTTGAAATGATATTTCCTATAAACCCATGCAATCTATATACCTCTTTTACAAACCTTTTGGTGAGCACTGGTGTATCATCAATTTGATTGCCAATTTTAAGTTCAAAAGGATTTCCCAATAAATAATGGCTCCAAAATTATAAATCAAAAACTATAGAAACTAATTTTTAGGTCATGAGGAGCATAATTTACCTCATAATGCTTCAATTTCATTGATATGTAGGCTAAAATTGCTCCATCTTGGATAAGAAAATCATCTTAAACCATCTTTTGATGCATCTATTATAACTAAAAAATGACCATTTGGATCTAGAATCTACATCATTAGTGCTAGAGTAAGCCTATTTTCAAAACCTAAAAGGTTTCTTCACACTTATCAGACCAAAAAACATGTTTCTCTTTTCTACTGAAGAGAGGTGATTGGATTAGTTATCTTTAAAAATATTGGTACAAACTTCCTATAGTACTCTACTAAATGCATTCAACTACGCACCTCATGTATATTTTTGGGTGTTGGCCACTCTATAATAGCTCTAATCTTAGTTGGATCCACATAAATTCCTTTTATAGAGATAATATGGTATAAGTATTGTAATTTCTTTAGAGGAAGGCACACTTAGACAATTTTCTATATGGTTTATGCTTCCACAATTATTGTAAAACCAAACGCAAATGTTCAACATTCTCTTCCTCACTTTTATAATATATGAGAATATCATCAATAAATATTAACACAAACTAATCAAAGTAATCTCTGAACACATTGTTCATGATGTTCATAAATGTTTCAGGTGCATATGTTTGTCTAAAAAGAAGTAATATGAACTCATAATGTATATAACAAGTATTGGAAGCTATTTTTTGAATAATTTACTCTCTAATTATAAATTTATGGTACCTAACATGAGTAAAAATCTTTGAAAATACTATTGCACCACACATTTGATCAAAAAGATCATAAATGCAAGGTAAAAGATACATTTTCATGATTATTTCCTTGTTAATAAATTGGTAGTCAATGTATATATGAATGGTTCCATCCTTATTTTTGACAAATTTTATAGTGCACCCCATGGGGAAACACATATCCAAATCAACGCTTTAGCTAAAATCTCCTGTAGTTGGGCCTTTAACTTGATTTATTTAGTTGTTGTAATTTTTTAGGGAGCCTTAGACTGTGGTTCTAACCCTAGAAAGATATCAATGGTGAAGTTAAATTCCCTCTTGTGAGGTATACCTATTAATTCATCTGGAAAATCATCCTAAACATCTTGTAGAAAAGGATAGTCTTCAATTGAGGGTTCCTTAGTTTCACCTATTTACTCCATCTTGACTAGGAATACTTGACATCCATTTCATTGAGCCTTTTTCAACTAAATGGATAAAAAATCCCTAAGTTTTAACTCTCTTTGATCTCCTTGAATTTGGGTTTAATTTCCAAAATTAATTAAACACTCAACTTTCTTAAGAAAATAATCAACTTTGGATTTATGTTTAGAGAGCTAATTCACTCCTAGGATCACATCATATGACCCTAGTGGTGTTGCATAAAGATAAAAAGCCATATTGAATTATGGAATATTTATTTTAGCCTCAACAAGACATTTTTCAACCTTGACCTTAAATTCATTTCTATACTAAGCTAATCAAGCATTTTATATAAGACTATTTTTTTAGATAATTTACTTAAATTTCTAGGAGAGATAAAACATTCAATGACTCTTGTATCTATCAAAATAGAAATAGGATGCCATAATAAATTACTTGATACTTTAATTGGAGAGGGTTAAATTCTACTTTAAATTTTTCAATTACTATATGAATACAATGTTGAAAGGTTTCATATTATGATGTAGAGGTGGATGAATTCTTATTTATACCATCTATCTTCCACCGAGGATAATCCTTAGCATAATGGTCTTCTCCACCTATAAATCATATACTAGGTGGTCCATTTCTCTCAACCTGATTAAATCCATTAATCCTTCTCTGAAACCACATCCAAGTTTCTTGTTCCCTAAATCATTTCTAGATATTGAATTAGTTCTTGAAATTTCCATTTTATTTCCAATTATTTTTATTGAAGGTTGTCTTTTATATTCCAAACTTATTTTTAAATTTTTATCTAACCTCAACAAGTGATTTAAACTTGTATTCCTACATAACTACCTTCTCAAAGACCTAGTCCATAGTGGATGGTTGATGCACATCCACTTCACATCTAAAATGGGGTCTTAAGCCCATGATGAAATAATTGGTATGAAAATATTCATATTTTTGATATGATGGAACTTACTTCAATATATTTTTTTAATTATTCCCAATATTAATTTACAAATAAATCCCCTTGATTTATATTCTAAAAATTATTAGTTTCTAATTAAAATGTAGTTGGGGTATTCGTCGTGCCCTAAAAAAGTCACAAACTACTCCCAAGTAGTGGTAGTGGAATCAAGGCTCATCTTAAGCTTCTTATTATCCCACCAAGTTTTTTCTTCACTAACTAGTTGGTAAGATACTCAAATGGCCTTGGTTACCTCATAATAATTTTGAATCTTGAAATAGTTTTCCATATCATTGAGACAAGCTTCATCTCCATCACCCAATACTATACCATCAAACTTGGATGGGTTCATTTTCTTGATAACATGCACAAGATATATAGAGCTTGATCTCTTTCTACTTGTTGTTCTTTATAATTCCCCTAATTCTAAGGATCTTCTTGATCATTTGGTTGTTCCCCTGGAACCTCTTGATGATCTTCCTCATCATGTCTATGAACTTATCACTCTAGATTTATTATCCTATCTCTAGTATCATTCATGACATCAAGTATTTGATCGAGTTTTGTATCTTGTTTTGTTTCTAAATAATTATAATTAGTTTAAGGGTTGTAATTTAAAGTCCCCTCACTACTTGATTTACCTCAAATCGTTCTCCTCACTAAAATTAAGAGATTTAATTTTATGTTAGTGGACATATTAGGTTTGAGCATTAAATATTCACTCTAATACCACAATGTTAGAACCCCATTTAGGTTTTATAAAAGAAACAATTTTTTTAAAGGTCCATATTAATTAATTATAAAATCATCCATAATTATTTGTATAATTACTATTTGGATAATAAATGTGTCTTAAGAAATAAATACATAAATGTATCAACATAGTGGTTAATATTATGATCCGTTTATTTTTCAAATTACCTATAATAAAATATAAGATTAATGCTTCTCATAAAATTAATAGTGGAAAGAGTCAAGTACATTAAATCACTACTATAATCCATAAATACAACTGTAAATGAGATAACATCCATTATTTTTATAATATTCATAATTATTTATAGATCTGATAGCCACATTTAAATTCAAGTCATAATAAATATATATTGCAATATATACCAATCTAAATAATAATTTAAGATACAAGAAATAATTATTCAACAATCTCATTGTTTACATTCACTCATCCTCAATAATGTTATGTATAAGTTCCTTAAATTAACTATATTCAACAAAACAACACATAAGTATATAATAAGAATATAAGATTTAAGACACCATACCAATTTTATAATATATATTACCTTTTAAACATAAATCATATAATATCTATCAATATCTACCAAATTTAACAATATAAGCCAAATGAGTATCTAGATAGCTCATAAAACATAACTAATGTATCTTTATTTTATTTTATACTTCATTGACAACTTTGTCCTTTCTAAAATTATTCCTTCATTTCCTCTTTATATGAAAACCTCATATTTTAATTGATATAAAATTACATCCTATATATGTTTCATAACCAAGATCTTCCCTATGGTTATATATGTCAAAAACCATTATGAATAATATAATATCTAGAAAGGTGTATTAATATACATATATTAACCCTTCATAATTTTACTTGTTCGAAACCCTATTAACGATTTGCAAAATGAATGGAAAAATGTCCTCATCAATAAATACAATCATTTATATAATTTATACACAAAATTTACCATTATAACATATAGCCAATACCAATTCATCATAGAGTAAATAGTTATAATCTCAGGTTTGATATCTCATATGATAGTTTGAATACACATTTGCATAAAAATATGAATATAATCATATTTACATGTAAATATATATATATATATATATATATACATTAATTTATGCATACATCTAAATTAAATTTCAAAGCTTAGTTGATTCACCACAAATTTGATCACGTATTTACTCATGGTCATTTGTTCATATGTATGTATGTATACATATGTATATATTTATATACATATATATTTTTATATACATTTATTTTTATTTCAAAAGGAAACCAATAACTTTAGTACAGATCACCTCATAGTTTGAATATTTAAGCACAATACTAAAGAATAAAATAAGTTGTAACTATAGGTTTTATATGTAATAAAATTATACCTAATACTTTCAGGTGGGTTTATTACATAGGATTTTATTGTGTCATTATCATTATATAGATCATTATAACTTGAAAAAATTTCAATTTATAACTTATATAAATACATATACATATTTTTATTCATTTTAGTTCATATGAAAACACACATAAATGTATAGCCAATCCCTCTAAAATATGCAACAAATAGTTTTGTACAACACATCATGAAATTTATCAATTCAAAATAAGTCCATAAATATATATCACTTATGTAAGTTACTAATAAATAAAATCTTATTATTATTTGGTGTATTACTTGGTTAAGGATGAAGTAAAGATATAGGGTTCCTTAACAACTAGGATAAATTCAACACTAAAATAAAATACACTAGTCATTAACCTCCCAAGTCATGCACAAATGAAGTGTTTTTAGTGAAGGAATCTCAAAGAGGGGATTTGGAAGTCAATATATTTTTAGTTTATTTAAAGGAAAAGACTCAGGATCATTTTTATAGGCCTATGGATGGAACCAAATTCCATCCCCAGGTCTATAAATATGAATCCCTAGATTTTATAAAGATGTCTACCAATATATACAATTGAATAAAGTATAAACTAACCTAGGTCAACCATTCATTATTTTGATTCCAAATGGAGCTAAGACTGAAAATAAAAAACCTATATAATTTCTATTATAAATTCAAAGCTTTACTTACTTGTTTATAGAAATGGTTGTTGTTCTAATTTGTAGGTTTTGATAGCCTCTCTATCCTTCTTTCCAAAAGTTCCCTTTTTATTCATGTTTCCCCCATTCATTTCTCTTATTATTATTATATTTCCTCCATTTCTCCATGTTTGCATGACTTGGTAATTCTCCTATAGCTTTATGAGTTCACCATCATGGAACTCAAATTATTTCATGCACGATATATTCCATTTGTCGTTAACTTTTAGTCATTAACTCTATTTTTAGGCCTGCCATTTGCATGCAAAGCCTCTATTTTACCAAATAGTGAATACATCCCAACAATATATAAACATAAAAAACCTAATTCCCTTCTCAATATTCTAATGATAATCTAATCCATTTTTTATTCAAAGGGTGCATGGGAATAAATATATTAGAGTCTTTTACAAAACCAAAATCCACTTTCCTGAGTTTCCTAAAAACTTATTTAAGATAATTACTTTGGGTGTCCTCTTTTATGTTTTCCTCCATTAGGCCACCAAAAGGGGTAAAATAAAATTCCAACCAACCTATCATGATTTTAACATAAAACATGATTTGATAAACACCTGAGACTCTATGGATTTTTAAAATGCATCACATAAGTTTATCATAATTATAACACAATGGCACAAGTTTATCTTGTAATAAGGTTTTACAATGGGTCACCTACAATGTACACAAATAACATTAGATGATTTTACTAATAAGTAAATATATTGTAATAAGGTAATAATAAACTCAAATTAAATTAAAACATAAAATATTAACCATAGAAATAGCTAATGAAAAACAAGCACTCAATACATTCTCAAAAAACCCATGACAATTAATTTCATCTCGACAAGCAAGAGTACAATTGTGTGTGTGTGTGGGTTTTTGTTCAGTTATCTCAATCCCCAATGTTTATATATACACCCTATTATCTGATGATACTCTCCCTTTTTACCACTTGTGAGGTTTGGACAATCCTACAACTACCTCATTCAAACAAAAGTTAGTTAGTCCAAGATTATAACAAATAATCAAATATTCAAAATATATAAGTATCAATGAAAAATTGTAATGTAAATAAATTTTTAAATAAAATCATATTTTATCATGATCATAATATATTCATAAACATATTCAAATGTATTCTAATACAATTGATCATGAAAAATAAACAATATGATTACTAATCTTACAACATAAACATCCAAATCAAACATAAAAATCTGAACTACAAATCATTGGTTCCATATCCCCTACTAATACTTAAGTAGTTTTTGTAGAGTGGGACAATCTGTGATATAAGGGCATAGTGCATCCTTGTCCTCCTCCTACGAACTTATCCCAACATATTTTAAATTCATGCATTTGATTATGACATAGTACTTAGGTCTTTCTAATTAGTTTTTAGTTATAGTCAACATGTACAGTTAGCATAAAATCTGTTTTAGGTAGGTTTTCATATCTATAGGCCTAATTACAATTTTTATCTAATTTCTAATTATTTAAACTTTTATAGTATACTATATTTCACTATTATATATTTATATTTTTATATTTCAATTTTAATTATTTAAATATATTAGTTTTACTCACTCAGTTAAAAATATATTAAATATTTTGGTGAACCTGCCATTTGTATAAAATTTATTAGTGTTTGCTTGATTTTTGTCCTATGATTTCATAAATATTTTTATAAATTCATGACACTAAGATAAATAGCCTTCAACCTTAGATCCAACACTAAAGAATTTTTTCATGTCACCTTGGATAAATATGACACATAATCTCTCTTTCAACCTTTGGTTGATTTTATACACACACACACACTAAATATTTCACTTTTATTTTCTATTTACTTGTTCTTATTTTAGAAAGTTGTTTAAGAAATTTTGAAACTACTTAGTGACTATTGTGAAGGGTTATGTTAGTGCTCTATTTTATAGACATCATGGTGTGAGGTTAATATGCATAACCATTGTATATCACTAAACATGACTTGTAATTTCCACATACCTCATGATATATCATAAATTCTTAGGATACTTTGTTTATACCATATGAATCATCTTCTAACCATTTGATTTGTGGTACACCTGAGAGGAACATATCATCTAGGGAGTTACTATAATTTTACCCTAAGAAATAAGGTTAGTGGGCTACAAACACAATTTTCTATATGTATTTAGTGATCTAAAAAATTGGGCCAATGCTAATCAATGAATGAGTGAGTATTATTGAGATCCCACACAATAATTAAAACACTTTCTTATATAACCCTTATACCTTGATTTGTTCTTATATTGTATTCAAATCCATTAGCATTGCTTGATTCATATTGTATTGAATTCATAATGGGATCAATTAATACATATTTATATCATATGCTACATAAATTTATGTAATTTATCATCAAATATTTTATTTAATTCAAACATGTTATTCATTATATTTTTACTTGAATTCAATGTCAATTTAATCAATAATCTACATTAAATAATGTTAATCTCTCCCTATTACAAATGATTGCACTACTATATCATGTCACTATTATTTTCCAATAACTTTTGTCAAATCTAAAATGACATTGAAACAAGAGGAATAAAATTTTATATATTTTCTCAAATACTCAACTTCACAAGACTTTCCATTGCATATTACACACCCTCTTGAAGGGCACATCATGGCTATCATTTCAGAACCCCTTAGGAAAAAATTGATCCAACTAAAGAGGAAAAATTTATGCAATATATTTTTTAACATCCAAAAAATGTTGACTCATTATTATATGTATATAGACATGAACAAAATAAATGATCCCATGATAGGCTTTCTATTGTTACTATTTATACCATTGTATTCATTCCTATATCTACACCTATATCATAATCCTTTAGTTTAGTAACATCACTTGCTCTAAAAATTGTATCTAATCCTATGCCTACTCATGCTACTTACACTCCTCCAATTACCTCTCCAAATTCTACTCTTGAACATGCATTTCTTACCTTAAAAGCTAAGCTATCTAACATTGAGCAAACAATTTCTCATTTTAGCCCCTCTATAGACTTATTTTATTTATTATAAAACCTATTATTTCCCTAAATTTAATTTTTTTCCATTAATAGTTGGTTTTTTTGGCTCATAATATTCATTTATATGAAGGAAAAGGTGATCCTAAACAACATTTTTCTACATTCCATGCAACTTGTGTAAACTATGCACATAATGACAATTTGTTAATAAAGATATTTTGAAGAAGTCTCAAAGAATATTCTCTTAGATGGTTATATGATATTCCTCTTTAATTATTAAAGGCCTTCAAACCTTTGGAAATTCAAAATTTAACACACTTTTCTAACTTTGGTGTAAATTTATCATATTCTAAAATTACAAAGCTCAAACAAGGGTCTAGTAAAAAAATAGTGAATATGTGCTAAGATAAAGATTATGTTAGAAAAAATGACAAATCAAATGGTTGATAATGAGATCCAATATATATTTACTCAATTTTTTTATCTCCACTTCAATAATCAATTATTTTTGATAAATTTAAATATTTCAATGAACTATGCCATATAGCCAAAGAGCATGAGGTCAAGTTTATCACTTTGAATAAGCTCAAGTATACTTAAAATGATCCTTCTGATTTAAATCTTAGTTTTCAAAGTAATCCAAATTATAATATCAATCCAAATGAAATAAAAAATGAAGCTAAGATTAAAATTAATGATATCTCAAAACCAACACAAAAACTTCAATTACAAGCTTCACCAAGGAAGCAATTATCAAGGTTACCTTCACCTCATAATTTAATATTGTGAATCCTTATTGAATGAAATATCATCAATATTTCTCCACCAATATAAGTGTACATGTATATACCATAGTCTAAGAAATTTTATGGAAATAAATGTTATGACTATCATAGATGTAATAGTAATTATACAAATAAATGTTTCAAACTCAAGCATAAGATTAAAGATATTAGTGATGAGAAAATTATTGATATTACTAAACCTATTTAAGAGGGTAAGACATAATTAAATGATAATTAAAATATTAAAATGTACAAATACTCTTTTCCAAATAATGAACTAAATAAAAAGGACAATTTTGGAGTACATTATGCATATAATTCTCATCCTCCTATTACATGTGGTCATCCACTTGATAGAATCATTGGTATAGTTACATGAAAAAAAACACCATTTTCTATGATCACATTTGAATTCTTGATTATGATTTAAATAAGCATTAACTATTTATTTGAGAATATGTTGACAAATAATCCATACATAGTCTTATTATATATAATTGATCAAGTAAACATGTGTACACTATAACACTCATTTACTCTCTTGGCCATACTAAGAAATATTTACATGATATTTATATAGTTTTTAAAGTAATTTATTTCCATACACATGATACTCTTGGGAATATATTACTTCCTTTACAAGTGGGCCCTCTAATAATTCCCAATGCATTCTTAGTTATACCAAGCATAAGTATCTTTGATATGCTATTACGACACCATTGGATACAAATTATTAGAGTAGTACCTTATAAAATGCATAAATTTCACAAATATATTCATGATAATCAAGTGGTAAAAATTCAAAGAATATAATATGAATATCTTTTGGAACCAATGTTACTTAACTCTACTTTATAATAGCTTCCTATCACAATCATTGAGTAACATGGTAATAAAATAGTATACAAAATGAATCAAAAGCATGATTTAAATATTATAAAGTGCATTTAAATTTATTCATTTTTTCATGAGAATATTCATTTATTTCCAAAGATCATGGTACATTATATAATCAAAAAGTGGCACCTATAAAGAGGTCTTTATCTCCTAAACCATAACATGTTAATCATAAAGTTTAATCACATGTAAAAGAAGTTACATCTCCTATTTTAAATGAGTATATAGGTTTACATGGGCATATGAATAGTGATTAATAAGGTTAAATTATAGCATAGGGTACTTATTTAGATTCAAAGACATATATAATTGGCATTACTTATTCACATGAATCCATTCCTTCAAATCATGCCATGTGTTATGAATACATGCCCATCACTAATTTAATTGGTTAAATTACTTTAATTTTAACTTTTTAAGTAGTTAATTTCTTTTTATTTATAATTTTTCCATCCCCATTCCAAGCATTATTCTTTCCCTTGGATTTATTTTCATTTTGGTCAATTTCCCCTTTGATTTTTAAACTGATTCGAATAATCCAGTGACATTTTATTTACTATTTCATCATATTATATATTTCATCACATGAGTATCATGTAATTTCTTGTCTATCTTAATAATTCAAGATACATTTTTATGACTCATCTACACATACATTGGGTGCACATGGCTTGTGTTCCTTCTTACCAATCCATGTTTTTCCACCTTGTTGGGGATTATTTGAATCCATCCTTCCAATTATTATATTTTTAAAGCCTTAATTTATAATCAATATCAAATTAAAATACATAAAAAAATTCAAAAAAATCAAATATGGCAACTATTCAAAAAAATCATGGTAAAAATTTCAAAAAAAACCATGTATGTCAAAAATTCAAAATATTCAAAATATTTTCTAGCTTAATTATTTCCATATGCTATTTATTATATGTTATATAGATATTATATTCTAATTTTTCAATACATATCATTTTTTACGATTTATTTGATTGTGATACAAGACATAATTTTACATGGTTTTAATGTTAGGCTTCCCTTATTACCTAAAAACCTTACTAAGTTGAGGACATCTCTTCATTATCCATGAAAAATTTAATAGATTATAACATGTTGAGTTATTTATCATATGATTTTTTTCTAATCTCTCATACTCTACATTGTATTACATGAAAATACTATTTGATAACAATGGCATGAACGCATATGCTGGATATAGACTAATTTCATTATTTCTATGCTTCTTTTTTACTTTATTGCATGATAAGATAGGATTTTATCAATTATTTTTTGTCACCATTCATATTTTATTTAAAATCTCTTTATTTTATGGAATAGTTATGCCATTTAAGTTTGGCTCTTATCCTTATGTGCTTATGTGGCATTCACATGTCCCTTGTTTGATTCCTTTAGGCCTTATGTGTGACATATTATGTAAATTTCATAACATTGTGTGGTATTGCATACTTATTAATATATTTATATGATTATTATTATGTATTAATCCAACCATCTAATTTTTTACCATGATACATATCATTCACATGTTCCTTATGTGCTTCAATGATATATCTATCTAACAAATGAAAATCCAATACTATATTCAAATATTATGATGGAATATATTCAAAATTCTAAATGATACTACATGATTACATCTTTCATATATTACATAATTATTCTTTTGAATGAAGTGATTTTTATCCTACGTATTTCATCTCAAAAGGAGGGAATCACAATGGGTTTGTCTTGAGAATTCATGCCTCATGAGAAAATTTCATATTTATGGCATTATATAGTTTCAAAAATTAAATCATAATGCATAATTTATAGATTGTGGGGGCATGTGCATGCATGTTCGCTCACTCATACAATTACAATTTGAAATTTTCAAACAATTGCAAGTGTCAATAGTTATAAATTTAAAATAGCAATTCAATGTCAATTCAATATAAAGTACAGTACAAGGGGCATGATATCCATTCATGTTCAAATTACTATATGTCAATTTAAAATTTCTCAAGTGAAAAAATTTCAATGTGACAAAGTTTCAAAGTTGTAAATTTATAAAGTTTCAACTAGAATCTAGATCCACCTGCAACATTGTGATTCATCTTCATGTTACAAGTGTTCCATGTCAGAGTTTACTGACACTCAATGTCTATGGTTTCCCTTCTTCTATGTAGTGATCCATAGTTTGTGGTTCCACCCTTTAAAATAATTTTTAGATTACACTACACAGTCAAATGAGAGTTTTAAAATACAATCTTTCTAACTCAAGAGCATTCAAAGGTTTTTAAATGTAAATTGATCACTCTCAATTCATCATAGGTTCAACATTTCTCCAAATGCCTTAAAAAAGGCATAATCACTTCTCTAATTCAAATTTATAGTGAAATTATATTTCATATTATTTTAGGTGTATACTTTCCTTACCCTCTTTTCAAAATTCAAGTTTTATATTTTCAACTTTAAAATATGAACAATAACTATTTTTAGTGGCAATGTTGCAAAAGGCATCTTGTATGATCAAGATTTGCATCAAAAGACAAAGTGTGTACACACACTCAAGTTTTAATCTACCTTGATCAATTAATATAATTTTATTAAATATGTATAATGAATTATGGGAAATTTTTGACACATAAAATTAATCATTAAGTTTTTGACAATGTTTAATCTTGACATCTTTACCATTCTTGGTTTGTTCACCCTTTCACTAAATGGAAATCTATAATAGATTATTTATTATCTTGAAAACACTCATACATGCATCTCTATTTCAACATAATTCATCCCTATTCAACCTATAGGTTCTTTTTATAACTTTTGTAGTAGTCTATGTCCTTATGGGACAAGTCCAAACTAAATTGGACAAAGCAACACTACAATCTTGTCCCCTAGTGGGACATTTTATCCCATGCTATAATAGTTACTTTTTAAAATTGAAATATTTCATAATGGCTATCCCACACATTTTTTAAATTAAATCAAAAGAATATTCAAAATATTCCCCTATATATTCATATAAAGGCTTCTCTAAACACATCTAACAATCATTTTGTAATCTTACTACACACTGAGCAAAAGAGAACTATTTATTCTAATTTAAATTATGTTATATTATAACATCATACTCCAAGTATTAATATTTTTTATTACATGTTAATGGAATCCATTTTCAATAATTTCAATCAATATTCTAGCTACATTCATATAGTTTTACACTCACATATCACAAAATCACCCTAAGAGGGAAAACTGCATCAGCCTAAGGCCCATTTGAGTTATGTAAGTAGCACTCAAATTACATGAGGATTTCTAAGGATAGCCTAGATATTAATATTACCCATTTAACCCTTTCAATTTTATCTCTTATTTATTTATTTTTCAAAAATAAGGGGTTGTCTTTTGTAGGTCTTCTTTGTGTTATATCAACACATAGAAAAAATTCAACAAACCCTAACAGACAATCGCATAGACCCAAATCAAAAAATTATGCATATATTCAACTAGGATGTGGCCATAGAGTGTCCTTGTAATCCTTATGAAAAATTTTCTTAAGATAATTTAAATTTTTGCATTCAGTCATGACATAGTACACATGTATTTAGAAGCAATTTTCAATAACAATTATCCTGCATAATTAGCATAAAATTTGTTTTAGGGAGGTTAGCATATGTACAGTCTTATTTATTATTTTTATATAATTTATAATTATATAAAATTATTTAGTTTATTGTATTTCACTTTTAGATCTATATATTTTTTTATTTAAATTTCAATAGTTTAAATCTATTAATTTAATTCACTAAATTAAAAATAGTCTAAAAATACAAAACTTTTTATGAAAGTTTTTGGTAGTGGAGGAGACCCTTGATTCTTTTATGAAATTATTTTTTTATTAAGGCAAGGGATAATTATAGGAATCACACCCTTTTTATTATCATCTATAGATGTTGATTTTAACTTATACCAATCAACTTGAGGCAAGAGTTTGAGGAATATTTAATGATTGTAATAAATTAGATCCAATAGGTATTCATTATTTGTTATCCCTTCTAAATTATTTTCTAGGTTTAATTATATAGCTTATTCCAATTTCATTTAGGAATAATCCAAAATTATGACATTATCTCATCATAAAAATCCATCCATAAATCTTCAAAATATAGGATGGGAATAATTCAAAATTATGACATTATGTCAATATGTGAATTTGAGAGTGTTATCAGTCATGCCCCTAATGTCATAAGACAACCTACTATGAAAATATTAAATATTGACTTGAATAATTTTTGCATTAATGTTCTTAGCCTTATATATGAGGCACAATTTGTATCATAATTATGATAGGAAAGTGTATACCTGATTTAAGCTTGTTTGATAAGATTTTATGAGTTTTGGCTAGGTGTTTCACCAATGCCATCAATGTCTATTTGTCGATGACATACCTTGGTATCATGTAGGGAGAATTTTTAAAACTACATAATCATATGTAAGATTAATTTTGATATTTAATAAACCATGCAACTCACACATAATATATATTGTGGTTATTGTATATAATGGGAAATAAGACAAATCTACAAATCAATCCTAGCTTAGAGAAGATAGATCCTACTTACACTTCTGATTGGGGATACATTAGATAATTAGTTTCATGACCAATATGGATCTAATATACCTAGACAATGGATCTCTTACCATAATAAATTAACTATGGAGGGTTCTAGAACTTCTAGTCAAGTAAAATTATGCAAGAACCCTAACTAGTCCTATGTTGTCAGATTCACTATACTATTATAAATGAGGAACAAAGTTAGGAATACTTACCTTTGAAGACAAACCCACAGAACCTCAATCTCTCCCTTGGAAAAAGTCCTTTGTAGGAGGTTTTTATGGTATGTAATGATAACAAGGATAAATCATATCTAGGATATAAAACCTATCAATGCATCCAAAAGACTTCTCCATAAGACAAGATCTATATCTCCAAAGAAATTGTGAAACCCTAAGCTTGATCCTCAAGTAGAATGGTGGATAAGTAGATGCACAATATCTTTTAATTATTCTTATATTATATTACAAATGGAAAAATTAATTTGTTTATATAGGTGGATCTAACCCTAAACCTTTCTAAAAATTTAGGTCAACAAGGTTGACCTGATCAACTTAGTATTGAAATTGGCAAAAACTAAGTTATGAACTATGTTAGCCATGGCTGACCTAGTTCCTAGTAAGCTTTACAAATAACAATACAAGGTCAATGTGGTTGATTTTGTCATGTAAAATAACCAAAAAAAGGTTTAGGTTAGGGAAATAGATAATGAAGGTGGTAAAATACTAGAAGAGGGTGAAAATGAAGAGGCAAATCTTAGGGGAATGGTTTTTAGGAGACAAGTGTGTAGATAGCAAGTGGAAAATAGGGACAATAATCCTATGAAGCACCAATGGTCTACCCACCCATTTCTCTATGTACCCCTTAGGGCATGCACTCAAATAAATTGAGACTTGATGGGTTCTTGAAATATAAAAAGCATCAATAATTGATCAAGTTTGGAAATATTATGTGTATCCATATAACGCACTTGAAGCTCATCACCTGTCATATAGGTACAACACAAGATGGTGATTCAGGAAAAGAACATAGAAATACATAATTTTGAAACTAACTAAAGTGAAGTAAGAATAAAATAAGATTAAAAAATGATATATTTGAAAAACACATACCTTTACTTACATTAGTGTTGTAGATAAAGAAGGAGATGTGAGAAATACTAAAGTGTCTAATGTGAGTAACAATGGCAAACCTGTAGATATTGGTGTAAAAGAGAAAAAAATTAAAAAAAATCTAAACATGCTCATTTAATAGTTGAAAAGATTTTCTATGACATCAAATATAACATTTTATGATTTGGAAAAAGAGTTAGTAGAGACAAAGATATGAGCAAAATAATAAATATAATGGTAAATATTGAAGGGAAGACGACCATGGGACTAGTGGTATTGTTGAGCACATAGATATATGAGAGGTTCAAAATGTATTAACCAACTAGGTTACTCCATGTGGTCGATTATAGGTTACCTTGGGTTGCTAGATAGAGATAGGACTAGGTAGTGCAAGTCATGCCCCATGTGTTAGTGCTATAGATAGTCATATGAGGACATATTATGGTATCCCTACACACATATTACTACTATTTATCCTAGTTGGGTGACCATACTACTAGGGTTGGCTTGAGTGTATATCATAATATATTATATTTGGTGGGTAGAGTGATAGCTAATGGGAAACTTACCAATATAATTTAAACTATCACACCTAGCATCATATATATTAGTGCCTACATTTTGGGCATGTCATGTGAGAGAGCCAAAGGGGATAAGAGGATGGAGGAGCACCAGTCAAGAGATTAGAGATTAGGCCATGACATATGAGACCATGGACTAGTCAATCATGAAAGTTAGTAATCAGAGGAGGAGAGGGCATGGATGTGGATGTAGGGGTGCAATAAGTATCATAATAGGTATCCTAGTAGGAGGAGTGGTGACTACCTTAGGCATACCAATGATGGATATGTCATGAACAAGATTGAGTATAGAAGAGAGTGGTCATGCAAGATGACCCAATAATTAGCCCAAGATAGAGATAGTCAATATAAGTACACAAAGGAGAGTCACATGGTGTGCATGGGTGGTGAATCCAAGATTTGATTTGATATGGAGGCATATAATTAATGAGTGGATGATTTATATATTATTCTCAGTGTATGAGTAGATGGGGAGATGGTTGTTGGTGACACTAGGATAGGTTAAAATATTGAATTTTTTAGTCTTTAAGATAGAATACTAGTTGTATATGATTATAGATAGATTTTTGAGATGTATATGTGATATGATATCTATCTAGGTTTTGGTTTTTATAGACCCTATGATGGAGGAGACCTTATGGGGGTAATTAGTCATGGTAGTGCACCATGTTGTTTTAGATAGAGTGCTAGTACCATATGAGCTAACCACATTGGATGATCTTATGGTACCATCTTCCCCAACTTAGGGGAGCTAGCTTAGGCTAGTTTGGGAGGTCATAAGGAAACTATAAACACATGGAGATGGATTTTAGAAACCAACATAGGTGAGATTAGGAGAGGCATAAGCTTGGTAGGCCTTGTCTCAAGAGAGAACTACACACATGACAACCATGATCTAGATGGGACAAGTGCAAGCCCAATTGGCCAACCTATAGGGACAAGTAGAAAGGTTGAGATCATATACCACCTCATTACAACATATTTTGCAAAGGGGATGGTCTGAGGAATCTATGGGAAGCATCGTTAGGCCATGAGATAGGCATGATAGACCCTATCCATAGTGTTGGAGTGATGTATTTTTGTATTTTGTATAAAAACACATGATATATAGAGATAGATTATTTTAACAATTGGATGTTGATCTCATGAGTTATATTTTGGTTGTGGTTATTGATGTATGATTATATTTATTTCTATCACATGTATTTTGCTTTTCTTGTATATACTTGTGGGAAATATATGTGGGGTATTTTATTTTATAACATTATGTAGTACACATGTATGGTTAAAAATAAACATGAAAAAAGGACTTATAAAATTATAATTAATCATAAATAAATGCACTACACACTATTTCATGATGAGAAATGTGTAATAACAAAATATGACCAAGTATATTAAACTAAAAAGTGGTAAACACGAGGACAAAATGTTTCTAAACCATGAAAAATATTGGCACCAAATTAAAATAAGTAAGATCACACTATATCATGTTGGGAAATATGAAAATAATGTAATAAAATAGAAATCAAGTGAAATACCAATGGTATAATAACAAATAAATCCAATCAATCAATCATACTAAATCACATTAGTAAGTATAAAAGAGAAATAAAATTGGTGAAATTGTCTTAAATAAATCACACTAATTCAAGTTGGGTAGTATGAAAAACTTAAGAAAAATGGTTGGATTCTCACATGCAATTAGAAAATAAGAAGATAAAAATGAAATATTAATGAATTAAGAATGAAACATACTAAATCAATGTGGTAATCATGTCAATGATGTGTAACTCATAATTAATCACATCTTATCTCATATTTGACACATGTAATTTCATTGTGACTTGGGTATTGGAAAATTTTGTGAGGAAGGTCAGGTCCTATCCATGGTCTTACACTAAAAATCATAAAGGGAACACCAATGATGTGGAAACAACGTGAAAATATGGTAAAATTGGATGTTTGGAATGGTAATGTGAAAATTTGGTAATTTGTGAGGAAGGCCTAGTTAAGGTCTTACACTACAACTCATAAATGGAATCCTTAGAGGGAGTGATTAGTGAATAAAATAATATTTCTCAAGGGAAATATTAGTATTGTTGGGGATGAAATAGGGAATATGATAATCATAAAATATGCATTTTATGAGAAGACCTTAGGAGATACGAGTCACACTAAGGACATAAAAAGACACTAAGTGACTAATGACCATCAATATACAAAGGATACATATTCACTATAGGCACAAAGTTGTGTATGAAAATAAGTGTGGTAATATGATCAACTCATGTTGGTTGTTTCTAAAAAAAATTATAATAGACTTACCTTCCCATAATGTGTTCCCCATTCTTTAACACCCCTTACAAAGCCATCAGTCTACTATGAAAATTAGGTACTTGCATGAGAAAGTAAGCAGCATTAAAAGTTTTTTTTATTATTCTTGTCTAATATACTATCCTACCACACCCCAATGGACCTCACCTCTACCATGAGGCTAATTATGGATTTTGATCTTTGATTATAAAAAGGAGATGCACTTAGAATCATGTCTTTTAGTATGATTTTAATTTTGAAAATTTTGAATGTTGCCTTTTAGATCATTATCTTTTGTGAAATGAATTGGATTTTGAATGTTTATGGCTTTTAATATTCCTCCTCCACATGGATTTGGAATGAAAAATTTTGAGAGATAAAGTGATACAAATGAATGAGCTTTAGACTTTGGCCAAAGGAAGCTAAGAATATGAAGATATGACTGAATAGAACACTTAAGCTAAACTATGAACTAGTGTGTTATCTCAAGTCTCAACCATGTGTATGCTTAGTTTGTGAAAGGAAAGAAGGGGAATAAGTGGAGATCCAAAGTGTAATAGTAAAAGGAGATTATAGTGAGATTAATTATTTACTAATTGATCACATGGTAAATAAGAAATGACTAAAGGGATCAAGGTTTGCATGACCAAGTCACGAATAATTATCCATGTTTATAAAGATAAGATAACAAATAATCATGAAAGAAAACATGATAACCATATAAAATGACATATGAATAAGTATTATATGATCATGAAAAATAATAAATAAGAGAATATAAAAAATAATGACGTTATAAACAACATAGAGTGCAAAATAAAATTCATCATGTAAGAGAGATAATAATTTGACACAATGTTAAATGATATAAAATAGATAAAATTAAAGTTGGAGCACATGTCCAATCCAAATGAAGAAATAAATGAAATAACACCATGCTCGTGTTCATAAATATTGATATATATTCATCCACACACATTATCCATAACATCTAATAAGTCTCTATGAATTTGAACTCAGACTATAGCCAAAGTCTCATTGATATTTAGGGAAAGTTGAGAAAATAATTAATAGTGAATTTCCTTGATGAAAAAGGTATGAATACCTAAAGGATCATATTGATGAGTTATATCATGTAAGGGATTATTAGGATAAGGAATGGGGGTGGAATTGATAGGAGATGAAGGGGTCACTAATGGAGAATGAGCCACAAGTGAAGGAGTCACCAATGGAGAAGGATCCATGGGTGAGGGAAGACACATGAGTGAGGGAATCATGGGTGGAAAAGGGACCACAAGTGGTGGATACATAGGGGAAGAATAAGGAACCTTATTCTAGGGGAAACTAATGAGAAGAAGAGTAGTAAGTGCAGGAATGTTCATAACATGATCCTTGAAATGTTGCTAAAGGATGTGGTAATGATTAGTGTGATGTGTACCATATTAGTAAAAGAGATAATATACCTCTCCATATTTGGGAAGATATTCAGGTAATACTTTCATGGGAGTATAGCCTTTTATATGGGCTAAGTATTGGTGGGATGCAAGGTGTCAATATATTATTGCAACTTATGATAATGCATAAATGAATGATTATATATGCCATGGAAGAAACATATATGAATGTTAGTAGACTTTTTAAGTGTACTAATAGAAGGAGTGAAAAAGGAAGCTGAGCAAGGCTGGTGTAATGAATAGTCTCTATTCTAGTGATTGAAAACTTTATGAATATCACAATATGGTTTATTATCCCATTTGGTGAGCAAAGGAGTAATTTGTGATAAAGGGAGTAAACCATCACCAAGGGAAGGTGGGCCTAGTGGAGAGTATGGGCAAGGATCGATTGATGGAGTCATAGGATCTAAAACTAGAAGAGACTCAATAAGAGAGGGAGTGGAAATAGGATCTAAACTAAGATCTACTAAGGGAGGGATGGAATGCACATAATGTTGAAGGATAGTCATAATAATCTTAGGGATAAGTCTACTAGAGGCATCTTCGTATCAAGCAAAGTGATAGGGACTAGTCACAATATGATCCATAAGCATACTCTTATTAGGGTCTTCAAAAATTGGAGGTGTGCACACCATATATACCCTATGAATAAGAGGAAAAATACTAAAATTAGGAATGATATATGATATAATGCTAGAAGGAATATGGAAAAATTGAAGTAAAGAGGAATGATAATGAATAATTTTAGCATCATGAGCTTGAAAAATACCTCATAAGAATGGATCATCTAAGGTATAACCATTTTCATACTCAGGTGTATGAAGATTGATAGCATAGGTAGGGATGACCTTATCATTTTATGTGGTGTGATGAATGGAATTCTAAGTCTTAGTTAAGATAATGAGTATGTCATCACTAGTTGGTTACCAGGAATGAGGTTACAAAGAAAGGGGAAGTTGAGAAATGAGATGAGGTGAGAGATTTGAGGTTTTAATCTTAATATTGATCTCATTAGGCCCATCATCATTATAATCTATGAGGTTAGGGGGTATATTCCTGATGAGTTTAGGGTGACCATTATAACTTCAAGTGGAGTTTATAGGAAAGTTAAACTATTAAGATTTATGAAATAGAAAAATCAGCAAGGGTTCAAGGGTGGGAATATTGAATACACCATAGTCTTGGAATTGTTTAAAATTCCAAGGGTTAGTGTCACCTTTAAACCTATAGATTGATACATTATGATGAAATTTGACACATTGGAAAGTAGAAGAGGCAACTGCTTCCATGCAATGATTCCATGGCCTACCAAGCAAAATGTTATAGCCTAAAATAAATTTGAAGATCATCACCTTCACGAATGATGATAGGTTGGATCATGATAGGGAACCACACATCGCCTAAGGGAGGTATTTTCCTTTGGTCATATCCCTGACACATGTTGTGTGTGGACTTAAGATTACATTCATAATATATAAGGGTTTTGATAAAATTGAGAGAGGTAACACAAGTGCCTGAACCCTTCTCAATCAATGCATGCTTGACTTGGATATCACCAATTTGGACATTGATAAATAGAGGAGGATCATCTACAAAAATTAGAATCTCATTGGGATCATAGAAGTAATGGGAATTTGAGAGAAAGATAAGTGTCTATTGTTTTATCAATATGTATGGACATCTCTTTGTACTATTATAAAATGCTATCTTCTAACCTAGATAAGGTGGATTCACATCCTACTATGGGAGGATGATGTATAACTCAGTCTAAAAATTACTAGTAAAAATGGGATCTCTATCACTGATAATGATCTTAGGGGTCCCATGTAGTTTTTGAACTATATTAATAAAATCAATAGTTATTGTACTAGCAATAAATGGCTGGGATAATGAACAAAAATGAGCATACTTATTACGATGATCTAAAACAACCATGATAATATTTTGACCCTCAAATATTTGTAACCCTATAATGAAATCCATATATACCTCTTCCCAACACTGGCTAGGGATGGATAAAGTTTATAAAAGACTTGGGGTTTTGATGGTTTTGACTTTATTTTGTTGATAGATCATACATTCAGCCACATATTTTTTGGCATCCCCCTTGAGACCTTCCCAAAAAAAATCTTGCTTGATTCTATGATAGGTTTTTAAAAATTCTTAATGACCCCCAATTGAAGTTAAATGAAATTTTTGAAGGATTTTTTGTTTAAGAAGAGAATTCTTACATAGGTACAATTTGTCTTTATACCATAATACATTACCTTTCCATGTGAATTTATCAAATCCACCTAAACCTTGCTAAATATTTTGAATAAAATCATGGGTAGTACAATCATGTTCCCATTCTAATCATGCTTCCTCTAGCCAATCTACTTAGAAAATGGTTATGGCACATAGCAATGCCTCAACTGATTCATATTTTCTAGATAGTGCATCTACCACCACATTGTCCTTGCCTTTTTTGTAGACTATTTCAAAATCATAGCCTAACATCTTAGTTACCCATTTTTGTTGTTTTTCAAATGACAACCTTTGTTCTAAAAAATATTTGAGACTATCATGATCAATATTTACTTGAAAGTGATGACCCATCAAATAAGGTCTCCATTGTTTGATTGCATGCAAAATGGCCATCATTTTCTTCTCATAGATGGGTTTGTGTTAATTTTTATCCTTTATTTTATGACTTTAAAATGTAAGTGGTCTATCTTATTTCATTATTATAGCACCCATACCATACCCAGATGCATCACATTCAACCACAAAATTTTTAGAAAAGTTAGAAGTGACCAATACTAGAATAGTGCACATAGCCAATTTCAATTATTCAAATGTCTGGGTAGCTACATCAATCTACTAAAAGGAGTATTTTTTAACAAAGAAGTGAGTGGGGATACAATACTACCATAATTTTTGACAAACCTACGATATTAATCAGTAAGCCCCAAAAATCCTTGGAGTTGCTTGAGTGTCTTAGGAATTGGCCAGTCCACCATCGCTTGGATTTTTTTAAGATCCACTTTCACTCCTTCATAAGACACTAGATGACCCAAATATTCAACCTCACCAGCCCCAAAAGTACATTTAGAAGGTTTGGCATACAATTTATTTTTCTCCAAAATTAAGAGTACTAATTTTACATGTTGTAAATGGTCTTCCTAATTTTTACTATAAATAAGGATATCATCAAAGAATACCAGAACAAATTTCCTCAAAAATGGCTTAAAAATAGTATTCATCAAACTCTAAAAAGTAGATGGTGAATTTTTTACACCAAAAGGTATAACTAAAAACTCATAATGGCCCTCATGAGTCCTGAAAGTGGTTTTGGGTATGTCTTCATCACGAATCTAGATTTGATGATACCTAGAATGCAAATCTAACTTGGTAAAATAAGGAGCACTATTTAATTCATCTAGAAAATCATTAATGATAGGAATAAAAAACTTATCTTTGATAGTGTACTTATTGAGTTCTTTTTATTTAAGGTTCATCCTCTAGGCATCATCTTTCTTTCTCACCATGACAACTGGTGAAGAGTATTCACTTTGGCTATGGCAAATAATTCTTGCATCCAAAATCTCTTGTACCATCTTTTCAATTTCACCTTTTTGGGCATAGGGATACTTGTATGGCCTAATGTTGGGTGGCATACTACCAAGAATAAGTGTGATATCATGATCATGTATGTGTCTAGGTAGAAGTCATTTTGCAATGTCTCCAAAAACAACATAATGAGCATCAATTATTTGTTGTAGATCAAGAGGTGGAGATGGCTGAGTTGGTTGTAATTCGATATAAAATAAGTGAGATACAAGTCATTTAGTACTCCTATGGAGAATATTTATTATTTTATGGGAGATACTAAGTTATTTAGCCTTTAATCCCCTTAGTTCAAATGTTCTTTCTTTAGAATGAAAAAGCATGAATAATTTTTGAAAATTCATCTCAATAGTGCCCAAAGTGGTGAGGCACTGGACTCTCAGAATAATATTATCTCCACCCATGGGAATAGAAAACATAGAGGAATCTAATAAGTAGTCTCCCATGGCTAACTTAATACTATGACATTTTCTCGAATAGCTGATAGTACCACCATTTGCAATCATAGCCTAAAATGTTGGAACTAGATAAATAAAATAGTTCAAACAAGTGGCCAACTTACTATGGATGAAGTTGTGTGTACTCCTAGAATCAATAAATATAGTGACATTCTATTTATTAATTAAACCCATCACCTTAAGAGTTTAGGGATTATTAATACTTGAAAGTGCATGACAAGAAATAGTAGGCTGAGAGTCTTAAAATTCTTCCTCAAGAACTTATGCATCCTCATCATGTACTTCTACATCATCTTCATCATCATTATCACCTTTAATGTAAAATAGCTTCTTTTTAGTAAAATGATGGTCTTTGTTCCATTTACTATCACAACCATAACATAACCCTTTATCTCAGTTCTCCTTAATTTGTCATTGTGTTAATTTGGTGGGTTATGGAAATGATGGTGCAAGAAAGTTGCAATCATGATCGGTAGTGAAATTTTTCCTTTTGACCATCTCCTTTTCTTCTATCATGCATGTCTTGGGAATAAATTCTACTATAGATGTTGGGTTAAACATTCAAACCTTAAATTAGATGTTATCTTTGAGGCCACCCAAAAATAGATCAGTCAAATTTTCCTTAGTGATATTTTCCACCTGTAAAGAGAGATTCTAAAATTGATAATATAATCCTTCATAGTTATTATTTGTCATAGCTTAGATAATTGGCTAAAATAGCTCTTAGAGGCATTGTTTTGATAATGAGCTGACAACTCCTTAGTGAAAATAGTTTAGGTAATAAGAGCACCATTTTTTTATTTTGAGCACATAACCAATGATACCAAATAAATTGCTCAAGTTCTAGATACAGAGACGCCACTATCACCCTCTAAGAACTAAGTATTTGATGTATCTCAAATAAATTCTCAATTTGGGTAATCCAAGTGAGAGGATTCTTATCATTAAACTTATGCATGTCCACTTTTGGTAACATCATTTTCATACCAACATGGGAGTTGTTGAGAGGAGGATTTGAATGTTGAAGTGGAGGATTGTTGGGCTGAAACTGAGATGTAAGGGTAGCCAATTACGTAGTGATTTACTAAAATTCATTTTGAACCCTATTAATCTCTCTGCACATCCCTAAAACATTAGCTTGGACTATAACAAAGTCATCATGCCTCACTAAGTTCTTTATGTTTGCTTGAAGCTGAGAAATCACTGGATCTAAAGTTCCAAAATCCATGTCATTGGTAGGAGTCTTAGGAGTTTCTTACCCCCCTTTTCTTCCTTGAGTACTCAAACCTACCATATACCAACCCTAGGAGGGTTTTCACCCTGATAAAAGTGTACTATAAAATGGTACCATCGTGATTGCCTTATCAAGATGAATCTAATGACTACCTTTACACACTAGGGTAAAAATTTTGGTACCAAAAAAGTGTATGGATATAGAATATATCATTGTGATCATCTCACCGAGATGAATCCAATAATGATATTTATGCAAGAGGAAATTTTTTCCCAAACTTTTTTTTAATTATTTTTTTTTTAAAAAGAATTTCGAGCAATACTATGTTGAAGAAAAAAATTAATTCTTCCTGAATTACAATTTATGTTTTTTCACTCTCACTACTCCCAGAAGCCATGCCTCACTAGATCTGAGAAAAACACCATAGTAAACTTGCCCAAATCAAAGCTCTAATACCACTTGTAATGAAATTACTTAGATATTCATATAGAATGATTGCATATTGCATAGAATAAGCAAATTTGAGAGATCACACAATGATAATTGACAGTAGAATAGAATACTAGATAATATAGAAAAGACACTTTGAGGGGGCAACCTCCACAACAATACACTAATAGCAAAATATTTAATAGAATCCATAAAGACTAACCATTACCTCCTATATATAGTCTACTTAGCCAAGGTTATTCCATAGGCTGACCTAACTAAGTACATAGACAAATATAACAAGTAAATAAAAGAGGTATGCAAGCCACACATATCCCTAGACACACCAATGGTTAAGGGCATAACAATTATACTGTAGGATATCCTTACTAGTGTTACTATATTAGATCAAGGTCTTTATTAATATTAACAATCAATGACTAGATCAAGTCTTTGTTATAATGTTAATCTTAATAACTCATCCTTAGCCTTGTTATTGATATTAACATTTCCATTCAAATAAACATTAACCCATCTAATATTTTTAGTACATTCCTATTCATTGACCATTATTTTCTTGAGATTTAAATAAAACATTCAAGCTTCTCCTTGTAGCCATAAATTCTCTATGTTTGTCTTCATTTGGAATTCTTAAAATCTAACTATAAAATACTAAGGAATTAGTAGCATAAAATATTAATAATTCACTTGTATTATTCTTATCAAATTTTTTGACCCATATGGAATCCATTCTAACTTCATGTATGGTAATTTATTTGTATGCAATGCTTGATTTGGGCATTGACCCACATGTATAGAAATTTATTTGCATGCAATTCTTGATTTATGCATAGACCCACATGCATGGAGATTTATTTGCATGCAATCTAAATTTATGCAACTAAATTCATGCGTGTTATCTTTCCATCTAGATTTATGCAACTAAATTTATGCATGTATGATCTATTATATCCTTCTTAGAATATAATGATATCACTTAATTGAGTATTTTCCCTTATTTCATTATAAAAAAAGAATCACATGTAATATTTTTAAAGTCAACGAACCAAAAAATTATGTGATCCTTTGTTGATAATTTTGGAAAAAGTGTAACTATATTTTATGCTTCATATAGTCATTCTAAATTCTTTTCCTCAAATAGGTAGATTAATGCTTTAATAGGCATGTTATGCATAGGGGAATTAATTCTAGATTCCTCTTTGTGAATAACTACAAAAGTTTAGCCTAGTTTTCTCCATATTTTACACTATTTTAGATCATCATTTTCTTCCTCTAGCTTACATCAACATTCAAATCCTTTTGTATGGTGTTAGTAGTTGATATTTTCTACACAAAAGCATTAGTATGGCATGGGGGGGTTTTTGCATGAAATTAAAAAATTTAAATCTAATTGCATAAAAATAAGTTGTAGTCTATGTTGCTAGAAAATAAATTCCAATCTATTTTATAGGAAAATAAATTCTAAAGAAATCATTAACTAAGTATTTCTTGTCGCAAAATTTGTAAAGAGACATTACCTCTCACTAGGAACTTGTTTATCTAATACCACTAGAAAATTCTCTTAACAAATTTTGAATCTTCTAATAGCACTGTGGTCCCCAGTAATGGCACTAAAAATGATGAGTTATTAATTCATAATTTAATAATGTTAATCTAAGGCTGGTGTCCAAGGCTGTATGTAATAGGAGAAAGAGATCTCTAGCAATCAGTCTCTTCTACCACACTCCACACTGACAAGAATTGAAAATCACACTTACAGGAAGGTAAATCACACCACACTTACAAGAAAGTAAATCACACCACACTTGTAGGAATGTAAATCACACTTGTAAAAATTAAATCACACTTGTAAGAAAGTAAATTGTTGAATTGAAATTAAATGATAAACACAAAAAACACCTGGAGGTTTATTGTTCCCAAAATCTATCACTCATTTTTGGGACAACATATGAACTATTTTGGTCCTACAGCCAAAATTATCTTTTACCTTCTCAAAAAATTGTTTTGATTATTCAAATTCTCCATCATTCAAGATTTTTTAGCTAACGAAATCTGCAGGCTAGTTTCTACAGACTCTGCAGGCTGATCTCTATGGACTCTACAGGCTTGTTTGTACAGACTCTATAGGCTTATTTATATGGATTCTATAGACTGATTACTATGGACTCTGTAGGAAAGAAATAAGTTCCCAACACTTAGGCAATTTCAAGGTTGGTTCAATGTTGAGTTTCAACCAAAAAGTCCATCAGCAAGCTTCAAATAAAGGATTGAACCATTGAACTTTTGAACCTTGAACCAAAATGGTTCAACGGGTTCAAAGGTTCAACAACATCATTAGACTTAAAGAATTAAGTGCTTTTTAAAGTTCAATGGCCTTGAAAGACTTAGACAAAATAAGGCTTTAAACAAAAGATTGAACCGTTGAACCATTGAACCATAAATTGGTTCAATCAGACGGTTCAATCAGTCAGTTCAATCAGAAGGTTCAAAGGAGTCCCCTAAAGCCCAAAGGCCAAGTGCCCTTGTAGAGGGAAATGAACCAAAGGCCAAGTGCCCTTATGGAGGGTAGTGAACAAAAGTGAACAAAAAGATATCCTTCAAAAATATTTTTCATGGTAAATTTTTACAAGGGAAATCCTTCGAATAAATTGTCCGAATGAATGATCAAAGGCCCAATGGGAAACATCAAAGGAAAAGTCAAAGGAAAGGATTCCTTCAAAAAAATGTCTGAAGGATTTCCTTCAGACATTTTGTTTGAAGTATTTGAAGAAGAAGGCTGCCCGAAGAACCCTGAAGGTCATGTACCCTTGCAGGGGGCTCTCGGTGACCAAGAAATGGACCTTTCTCAAATCTCGAAGGGACACCTTCCCTTTGGGGTGTTCCAAAGACATAAATCTGAAGGAATTTCTAAGCTCAAGAAACTTAGAGGAAATAAAGGCTTCTAAGAAAGAGGATGAACTATTGAACCTTGAACCAAAATGGTTCAAAGGTTCAATGGGTTCAACGGTTCAATGAAAGCTCTGAGTAAAGGAAAGAAATGAATGAACCAAAGAAATGAATGAACCAAAGAAGCAATAGAACCAAGGAGCCGAGAAGGCCAATTGAACTGATGAACCAGTGAATAAATGATGTCCTTGCAGACGTCAAATTTAGGGTAATGAAATATCCATTGATTTTTAAATGAGACACAAAACCTAAAAATAAACTCAGAAACCAGTTGAAGAGGGAGCCAAAAGAGCTAGTAGAAAGGGAAAAGATAGCCTGAGAGCTCAAATTATAATAGGAAAGAGGGAAAGACCAGAAATATCTACATAGGAGTTATTTCTAGTAGGTGGAATAATCCACAAAGTAGACATCTAAGCTCACAAGCATTAAAAGGTGTGGCCTATTATTCTTCCTTGACAAGAAAGTGAGGGGATAGCTATGTACCTATTGGGAGGAAGATCAGATGACCCATGTAGAGGAGAAGATATTTTGAGATGAATTGACATGCCACAGTTAAGGTAGACACCCTATTCCAACATGGCCCCTTGACAAAATTGAAAATGCATTCAAGGCATTGAATGCAGCATGGGCCATTCTATGAAACAAAATGCCAAGCCTTTCTTGGCTGATATACATTGTAATCTCATATTTTATGCAAATATATTTTTGGATATAGAAGCAAAACTCTATCAAAATTGAGAGGTGATCACTGAGACTTTGAGCTTAGATTGTTAATCATATTTCTTTATTTGAATGAGAAAGTAGGTTACTTTTAAACTTTGTGCTGTAATAGCTTGTGTCATTTAGGAAATTGTTCTTATGTTTGTTTCTTGAAGGTGTTCTTATCCATTGAATGAAATAAGTAGAACTAATGGAAGTAATCAGGAAGGTGTCCTGAAGCCAACTGTGGGAAGACTTTGTGCTACCACCATTGTCTTTAGTATGTTTTCTATTTGTTTTTATGTAAAGGATTTTAGGATGACTTTATGCCCCCATTATCCTTCGTATTTCACTCTTGGGCAGTCGAGGTGGAGACTTTGTGCTACACCTTTTTCTGTTGGTTACTACACCCCTATTACTAGTTACTTGTTACTTATCAGAAAGAACTCTAGTTGTTTGCTATAAGACCACTTCTAAAAGAAGAGAAGTAACTTTAGTGTTTGCACATGGATTTCTTCTTTGTTTGTGAACATCATCTCTAAAAAAAGAGAGATGGATGGAGTTGTCCTACCCTTGAGTGTTATTTTTTGCATATATATATATATATATATATATATATATATATATATATATATATATATATATATATATATATATATATATATAGTATCTAGCCCCTCATATTTTATAGGGAACCTCCCCTTGATGAGAGGAGAGATTTGTCCCCTTCTAATGTGGTAAACCTGCATATGTGGCCAACCAATCTCCTTATGTTGTGGTTGAAATCACCTATTTTACTCATCAGTTAGCTAGTGACAAAATATTCAACCAACAATTTTTTTTAACAACTCCACTAGGGATCGATGAGCATTTTCAATCCTTTTCTAGTCTATTCAAATTAAATCATTTCATATCACTGGGGAATAATGTGAAGTAGGAAAGAACACTACCAGCTTCACACCAATAGTTTTTTTGGTGACTCTGTTGGGGAAGAGTGCACAATTTGAAGCTTCAAGCTTCAATTTGAAGCAGGTTCAGTTCATTTCCATTTTTATTCTAAAATATGGTAACTCCATGCTATAAAATAAGCTAGAGAGCCCAAGGTGTTGTTGACCCTATTTTTGAGTTGGTGCAGTAGGGCAATTTTGATTTATTTCCTCCACAACTTTAAGTTCAATGAACTAGGAGTCTTCCTCCTACCAATATCAAGTCACTAATACAAGGCAAAACTTATTTTTCTATTGTTAGCAGAGCTTTGCCTATACATACTCCACCCAAATTTGTTATCCCCACTTTTCATAATCAAATCATGGTGGTTTAAGGCCTCTGGGGTAACTCTTTTGGCCCACTCAATTTAACTCCACCTCTACATGAGCTACCACATAGTTCAAAGAAGAATTTCCCCAAATTATTTAGTGATAGTAGAGTTCATCTTGATGAACACATTACAACTTTCATCATAGCCTGTAGTGTGATAAGCATGGAGTATGAGGATGTAGCAGTCAGGTTGTTTGTGGAAACATTGCAAGGTGTTGTTGCAGACTAGTTCTATCATCTACAAGCCCAAACTATGACTGACTGGAACACTCTCAAAGCTAAGTTTGAAGCAAGGTTCCAGCCTATAGAAGATGCACATGCCCTACTATCCCAGCTCACACAAATGAATAAAGAGCCTCATGAACCTATGAGGGACTTCATTGCTAAGTTTGACAAGCTGAGGAACCAAATTCTTATAATTGCTCAGCCAACACCTGAGAACCTTAAATGGTTTTTCATCAATTCTCAGCTACCTAAAGTGAGTTTTCTACTGAGATGTGTTGGCCACATAGACCTTGATGTTGCTCAAGATTTGGCCACTAAGGTAGAAGATGACCTTATCTTGGCAAGAAAGATAAGAAGATATCTTAACAGAAGTAAATCTTCTTTATCTTCTGAATATCCATCTATAGACACCACTGATCCAATGGTGTAGAAGCTATCAAATGAGTTTCTAGCTCTCAAAAATAAAATGGTGCAAGGGATGTCATCTGCTCCTTCATATAGAGATATACCAAAGAGGACATTCCCCAATCAGTCATACTAAGGCAATGCTGCCAAGAATCAAGGGCAACCAAATTGTCTTCCTTCCCCACATGGGAAGCTAGCCATTGAAGTAGCACCAGCCAACTTAGCAGTTGGATATCTCAAAATAGAATCTAATTTCTCCTTCCATCTTGAGTTAAATCTAGAAGATGACACTGATCTCTTTATAAAAAATCAAGAAGAATCAGCTAGTGACTCCAACATTGGTTTTTTGAATTACCAGGATGAACCTAGAAGTGAAGGTAAAGTATTTGAGGGATCATATGTTGTGTTCACCTGGTCCAAGAATTAGTCAGCCTAGTAAGCTGATAAAGAAAAAATAGAAGAGTGATCTCAACCTATAATTTCAATTACCAAATGAGGAACCGCTTTGCCTTTTCAAGCAAAAGACCCAGTGATCACTAAAAAAGTAAGTACCCCAAGCATTTTTGCACCTTCAACTTCAATTTCATAGATCAATCCTCCCCCTCTTAAAAACTAGAAGGATGAACTCCCTTACCCTACTCATAATTCATTTCAAATATTTGGCATAGTCAACCATGTCAAGAAAACTAAAATTCAAATGTCTAAATTTGAATTTCTACAATCCAACCCCAAGTAGTTGGATAAGTTGGTTCAATATGTGAAGAACCAAACCACCCCTACAGGACAAGATGTTAGAAAGGTAACTCATGATCCCCCAAGGAACATGTCCACCCCAAACAATCTTGTCATTACTCCTCCTACTGCTCCTAGGAAGACTAAACCATTTTATGTCTCCCTACTAATAAATAGACACTAACTAAACAATTACATCATAGACTCAGGTGCATTTGACAATGTCATGCCTACCAAGGTGGTGGAATCCCTTGGTCTCACACTGACCAAGACATTTAGAAGATGTTTTTCCATAGATAACAAACAAGTGCCACTATTGGGATAAATCAAGGATGCCCAATTTGTGTTTATAGCATTCCTGAACAAGAGGATCAAGATGATAGTCCTGGTGGCCAACATTCCAGCCTCATACGGTATTTTTCTTGTGTGAAATTTTTGCAAGGACATTGGTTGTGAATTAAGTGTGGACCTGTCTGAGGTAAGGATCCCAGTCAAAGGCCTTATGTAGAGATTGCTCCCTAAGAAGGAAGCAAAATATGTGGTCACTCAAACATCAACACTTGAAGCTCAAATTATGTTTGAGTCTTTAAGCATGGGTAATTACTTCTTGACTACAGAGGATGCTCCTATCTTAGTTAATGAAAATTTTGAAAATGACAATCTGGAAATCGATTCAGGAAAAATGGTAGAAGAGTTAATAGGACATAGTGCAAGCCCAAATGAATCCTCCCCTCCAAACAAAGAAAAATCTAAAGTAAGGTTAGCTTCTGATGATGTATGGATACTAGAATTTGATGGTAGTTGTTCCTCTACCGGTTCAAGAGCTAGGATTGTGTTGATCTCTCCTAAAGGAGATATTTTTCCTTCTTCATACAAGTTTTAGTTTAGCAACACCAACAACACTATTGAATACGAATCTCTACTACTTGGATTGAAGGCTGCTCAAGACAGAGGTATCACACTCCTTCACGCCAAAGGAGATGTTGAGCTGGTGGTTTGTTAGGTGAGGAACCTGTACCAAACCAAAAATGAGAGATTGCACCACTACCACAATCTGGTTTGAGATCAAATTGAAAGCTTTGATGCTTTTAGTATCTCTGTAGTGCCCAGGATATTCAATGATTGAAATGATGGATTAGCTATTTTTGTAACTCTTTTGGTTCCTCACCTAGATTTTAAAAGAGATAGGTACACTATTGAATTGGTCTTTTGACCAAGTGTGCCTGATAATATCAATCATTGGCAAGTGTTTAATAGTGACAACCAAATCATCACCTTTTTGGAACCAAAAGATAGCTTTAAATAGCTTCACTTCAAAGGCAGTGAGCCTTAGAAGCTTGAACCAGCCCTTGAATCAATTTCAAACGTAGGTGAAGAATTTCTGCAACTTAAAGGTATTAAAATCCCAAAAGGCCTAGTTTCCCTTGAGAAGTTATTTGACAAGCATGATAGGTTCATCAAATAGTAACAAATGGATTCAAGCTTTTCTTAGGATTTTGATCAAATAAATTTGGGTACCAAGGAAAATCCCAAGATGGTGAACATTGGAAAGTGCTGCACTCTGGAGGAAAGACTCCAATTTGCTACTCTACTCCACTAGTACATGGATATTTTGGCATACTCCTATGATGATCTAAAGTTGCTTAGGCTTGAAGAAGTTCACTATGAAATTCCTCTCAAGAGTGATTCAGTGCCTTACAAGCAAAAATATAGGTAGTACAATCCAAAGATATTAGGTGCTATTCAGTCTGAAATATAAAAAATGTTGAATGCTAGAATAATCTTCCCAATCCATCATTCCACATGGATTGCAAATATAGTACCTATGAGAAAAAAGAATGGTGAAATTTGCTTCTATGTGGACTTCAAAAATTTGAATTAGTAATCCTTAAAGGATAACTATCCTCTACCCATCATGGACCAAGTTCTTCAAATAGTGATCGGTTCAGAGATGTTATTAATGCTAGACGGCTTCTCAGGATACAATCAAGTTGAAGTTGGTGAAGTAGACCAGCATAAGACTTCCTTCACCATGCCTTGGGGAACCTTTGCATATCAAAGAATGCCATTTGTCTTGATAAATGCTGGTGCCACCTTCTAGAGAGAAATGGACCTTACTTTCAAAGATAAAATGGGTAAGTTCATTATGGTGTACCTTGATGATTTGACAGTCTTTTCCAAGCATCATCCTGATCATGTGCACCATTTACAACAAGTGCTAGAACGATGTTGCCAAAATGGAATTTCTCTAAATCCTAAGAATTCAATTTTTGGGGTAATAGAAGGGAAACTTCTCAGACACATTGTATCTTGAGAAGGTGTAAAGATTGACTTAGAAAGAGTCAAATCTATCTGGAAGCTTACTCTGCCCACAAGTAAGACTGCAGTTCACTCTTTCTTTGGAAGGGTGAATTTTTTATGAAGGTTCATTCCTAAGTTTGTAGAGAAGACTCACCATATTTTAAACATGATAAAGGGAAAGGCCACTTTCAATTGGACTGAAGAAGGAAAATTGGCATTTCAAGATATCAAGACAGTTATTGCCCATGCCCCAATTCTGGTTTGTCCAAATTATACCAAGGATTTCACAATGTACAGTTATGCTTCTGAGCACACACTTTCTGCAATTATGATTCAATAGAATAGACAAGGTGTGGAATCTCCTATATCCTTCATGAGCTGTCCTCTAAAAGCTCATGAAATGAAGTATGCAAACATGGAGAAGCATGCTTATGCAGTGGTAAAGGTAGTAAAGCACTTCCATTTTTACATCTTAAATTCACAAGTTACTACCCTGGTTCCTGATACCATAGTTGAATCCATATTAACTTAGTAGGAGTTTGGAACCAAAAGGGGCAATTGGATTGCCAAAATCTAGGATTTTGATCTAGTTATCAAACTAATGAAGCTTGTGTGAGGAAGGGGCCTCTGCCAATTGATTGCTGACAATAGACCTAGAGAAGCAAGGCATGAAGAATCAGAAGTGGAAGACACGCCAACAGTCCTCTTTATCTCCACCATGAATGAGTGGTATTCAAGTATTGCTCATTTCCTTACTTATGGTGAGTGTCCTACCCACCTGTCTCACAAAGAAAGGAGGACTTTTAAATTGAAAGCTACCAATTTTGTCTTATGGGACAACAACCTGTATAAGAGGAACCTTGATGGAGTGTTCCTTCACTGCGTGGATAAAGAATAGTAGAACCAACTTTTGAATTCCGTCCATAATCTATCCTGTGGAAGACATTTTTATACTCTTGTAACTACCTATAAGATTCTGCAAGCCTATTACTAGCCTACTCTATTTCAAGATGCATACAAATGGGTACGAAGATGTGAACTATGTTAATAGTTCGTTGGAAGACCCAAGTTAGATGCTTTGCCTCTCAAGCCAGTGGTAATAGAAGAGCCATTTCAATAATGGGTAATTGATTTCATTGGTGCATAAACCCATCTTCAAGTGTTAGACATGATTGTGTCCTCACAGCCATAGATTACTTCACCAAATGGGTGGAAGCAATTCCAACCAAGCATGCTACTCCAGAAGTGGTATGTGATTTCCTCAAAGTAAACATCATTTCTAGGTTTGGGGTCCCAACCAAGATTATGACAGACAATGCAGCCTATTTCTCTTCTCATGAGATCACTCAGTTCTATTTTTACTATGGGATTACCCTCTCCCACTCTTCTAATTATTTCTCATAAGGGAATGGCCAAGCTGAATCAAGCAACAAGAACCTGGTGACCATCATCAAGAAGCTGGTGGATGACAACCAATGAACATGGCATAAAGCATTGGTTGATGCTTTATGGGCAGATAGAATTACATCCAAGAGGGTGATAGGTATGTCACCTTTCCAACTTTTGTATGGTCTCAATGCAGAGATACCAATCACCTTGGAATTACCAGCATTGAAATTGGCAAAGGTAGTCAAAGATTAGACATATGAAAGATCCATCAATAAGAGGATCATGTGTTTAACTGAGTTGGATGAGTAGTGAACTATGGTGGTGGATTGAATTACTATGCATCAAAGTCTGGTGAAGAAGCTCTTCGACTAGAAAACAAAAACCCATGATTTCTAGATTAGAGATCAAGTTCTATTATGGGAAAAGAGAAGAGAACCAAAGGGAATGCATGGGAAATTTGATTCCCTATGGAGAGGCATGTTTACTATCCATCAACTCAATGGTAAAAATAGTTTCCTATTGAAGTATCAAGATGGCATGCCCTTTTCTCTGCCTCATAATGGGCAGCATCTGAAGCACTTTAATTCTTGAAGTATCAGATAAGATCATCTGTACATTTGTATATTTTTATAGTCTTTAGTTCTATTTTATGCTTTTCATTTTCATTTTTGGCACCTTTATTTTTTGGGTAGCATGACTCCATATCCCAATGGCATACTTGAAGGCATTAGAGTTTCTAGTTTCTACTCCCCTCAGTTGTTTCAAAATTTCAACTGAAGGAAGTTCCCCAACTGGAGCTAGCTCTTATTTCCAAAATTTGTCACTCATTTTTGGGACAACATATGATCTATTTTGGTCATACAGGCTAAAATTCTCTTTTCTCTTCTCAAAAAATTATTTTGAGTATTCAAATTCTCCATCATTCAATCTTTTTAAGCTAACAAAATTTATAGGCTGGTTTCTATGAAATCTACAGAATGATTTCTACAGACTTTGTAGGCTTGTTTCTATAGACTCTGCAGGCTTGTTTCTATGGACTCTATAGGCTAATTACTATGGACTCTATAGGAAAGAAACAAGTTCCCAACACTTAGGAAATTTCAAGGTTGGTTCAACACCGAGGTTCAACCAAAAATTCCATCGATAAGCTTCAAACAAAGGATTGAACCATTGAACCATTGAACCTTGAACCAAAATGGTTCAATGGGTTCATAGGTTCAACGGGTTCAAAGGCTCAACAACATCGACAGACTTAAATATTTAAGTACTTTGACAAGTTCAATGGCCTTGAAAGACTTAGATGAAAGAAGGCTTCAAACAAAAGATTGAACTATTGAACCGTTGAACCATAAGTTGGTTCAATCAGACGGTTTAATCAGATAGTTCGATCAGTCAATTTAATCAGAATGTTTAAAGGAGTCCCCCAAAGCCTAAAGGCTAAGTTCCCTTGTGGAGGGTAGTGAACCAAAGTCCAAGTGCCCTTATGGAGGGTAGTGAACAAAAGAGAACAAAAATATATCCTTCGAAAAGATTTTTTGTCATAATTTTTTACAAAAGAAATCCTTCAGATAAATTGTCTGAAGGAATTCCTTCAAACATTTTATCTGAATGAATGATCAAAGGCTTGACGAGAAGTGGTGAAGGCAAAGGCAAAGGAAAGGATTCCCTTAGATAAAATGTTTGAAGGATTTCCTTTAGACATTTTATCTAAAGGATTTGATGAAGAAGGCCGCCTGAAGAACCCCAAAGGGCATGTACCCTTGCAAGGGGCTCTCAGTGACCAAGAAATGGACCTTTTTCAAATCTCAAAGGGACACCTTCCCTTCAGGGTGTTCCAAAGACATAAATCTGAAGGAATTTCAAATCTTGAGAGACTTAGAGGAAACAAAGGCTTCTAAGAAAGAGGATGAACCGTTGAACCTTGAACCAAAATGGTTCAAAGGTTTAATGGGTTCAACAGTTTAATGAAAGCTCTGAGCAAAGGAAAGAAATGAATGAACCAAATAAATGAATGAACCAAAGAAGTGATGGAACCAAGGAGCTGAGAAGACCACTTGAGCTGATGAACCAGTGAATAAATTACATCTCTGCAAATGTCAAATTCAAGGTAATGAAATATCCATTGATTTTTAAATGTGGCACAGAACCTAAAAACAAACTTAGTGACTAGATGAAGAGGGAGATGAAAGAGCCATTAGAAAGGGAAAAGATAGCCTGAGAGCTCAAATTACAATAGGAAAGAGAGAAATACTAGAAATATCTATGTAGGAGTTATTTCCAGTAGGTGGAATAGTCCACCAAGTAGACATCTAAGCTCACAAGCATTAAAAGGTGCGGCCTATTTTTCTTCCTTGATAGGAAAGTGAGGGGATAGCTACGTACTTATTGGGAGGAAGATTAGATGACCCATGCAAAGGAGAAGAAATTTTGAGATGATTTACATGCCACAGTTAAGGGAGATGCCCTGTTCCAGCATGGCCCCTTGACAAAACTAAAAATGCATTCAAGGCATTAAATGTAGCATGGGCCATTCTATGAAATAAAGCACCAAGCATTTCTTGGCTGATATATATTGTAATCTCCTATTTTATGTGAAGGAGATCTTTTTGGATATAGAAGCAAAACCCTACCAAAATGGAGAGGTGATCACTGAGACTTTGAGCTCAGATTGTTAATCATATTTCTTTATTTGAATGAGAAAGTAGGTTACTTTTAGACTTTGTTCTATAATAGCTTGTGTCATTTAGAAAATTGTTCTTATGTCTGTTTCCTGAAGGTGTTCTTATCCATTGAATGAAATAAGCAGAACTAGTGGAAGTAATCAGGAGGGTGTCCTGAAGCCAACTGTGGGAAGACTATGTGCTACCACCATTGTCTTTAGTGTGTTTTCTATTTGTTTCTGTGTAAAGGATCTTGGGATGATTTTGTGCCCCCATTATCCTTTGTATTTCACTCTTGGTCAGTCAAGGTGGAGACTTTGCGCTACACCTTTTTCTACTTGTTACTATGCCCCCCGTTACCAATTACTTGTTACTTATTAGAAAGAACTCCAATTGTTTGCTATAAGACCACTTCAAAAAGAAGAGAAGTGCCTTCAGTGTTTTCACCTAGATTTCTCCTTTGTTTTTGAACATCATCTCTAAAAAAAGAGAGATGGATGGTGTTGTCCTACCCCTAAGTGTTATTTTCTACATATATATATATATATATATATATATATATATATAATATTTAGCCCCTCATATTTTATAGGGAACCTCCCCTTGATGAGAGGAGAGATTTATCCCCTTCTGATGTGGTAAACTTGCACATTTGGCTGACCAATCTCCTTATGTTGTGGTTGAAATCACCTATTTTGCTCATCAGTTAGCTGGTGACAAAATATTCACCCAACAAAGTTCACAAAAAACTTTACAAAAAATAAATTTTTACATGAGAAATAAATAATAAAAATTCAAAAGCATAATTACTTAATAAATAAATAAATAAATAAAAATACATTTATCCATCTTCCTTGGAATGAGTGGCCATCTCATTCTTCAAAAGAGGATTTTAATCAGAACACTATATTTTCTATCACAAACCTCATAATGTATTATTGATAACAAGATTGATTACAATGGTGTGGGAGGTTGCATTTATAATCTCATGCTTCCAACCAATTCCTTATTCAAGAATAACAATCCTAGATTCTTTCTACCAAATATGGAGAGAAATATAACAACTTAGATATTTTAGCTTATCTCAATCTTCCATAAAATATGGAGAGAGACATTATTATCTATTTACAACATAAGCTCAATCTTCATAAAATATGAATAGAATTATTGATGGAATAAAATTATGCAAATATAAATTTAGATATAATCTTAAACTAGTCTATAGATAAACCTACATAATTTGTAGATATTCCTACATAGTCCATAGATATACCTACAAAGTTCATAGATTTTAAAACCTATAGAGTCCATAGATTTTAGAACCTGTAGAGTCTATAGATTTCAGACTTATAGAGTATATATATTTTAAAACCTACAGAGTCCATAAATTTTAGACCTGTAGAGTCCATAGATTTTAGAACCTATAGAGTCTATAGATTTTAGACCTGAAGATTTCATAGATTTTTGACCTATATAATTCATAGATTTTAGAACCTGCAAAGTTCATAGATTTTTCAGAACTTTTAGAGTCCATAGATTTTCTTCAAGTTGCATTCTTTAAACTATTGATGACTATGATGGCTCCCTTGACATGTGATGCTTTGAACTGGTCTTCAATCAATATACTACATAGATGTATATCTATTGTCCAAGTCCATAGATATGAACTAAGTGAGTTCAAAGTAATTTGGGCCAAGTCCATAGTTAGACTAGGTAAGCCATAACTATATCTAGAGTACTTGTAGCTCACCTCAAAGTTGATATTTGGTTGGTACCTCATGTTCATGTCTAATATAGTTATTATGGGCTGCATATACACATATTAATAGGTTTTTCTATATATTTAATAATAAGAGTTAATAAACAATAAGACAACAATTTATAAATAAATAACCAAGATATAGTTCTCTATTTCATTCTAAATAAATTATAAATTCAAAAACTACACTTAGATCCACTTTTTATGTAAGGAAAAGGGATGTTATTTCATGGATATAATGAGCCATTATATGGTCTCGTCATTAATAATAATAATTAATCAAGGGCTTGGTGTATTGGTGAGGTACAAGTAGTTTTAATTCATCAACCCAAGTTTTATTCCCATTTAGTACATGAGGACTCTTTCAACAAGTGGCCATGTGGACACCTTGAGGTAGTGGTCACACTTCTCCTTATGGACTAAGAGAAACATAGTAGGGCATTTGAGATGTGAATCATTTAGCAAACATTATAGCCCTAAGCTCACCCACATGTCCCACTTTGAGAAGGTGTTCCCCTATTACTCTGGTATATCAAAAGTGTTTATCCCAACATTTTTGAGTTAATGCTCTACTCTACATGCTTTCCTACCTATGAGAATTTTGAATTTAGTAATGGCTATAGGGGACTTGAGGGGACCCCCTAGATCCTCTTCCCTCTCCCCTCAGGTACAGGGTCACCTTGTGAATATCATAGGTGGCCATTTCAAGCCCTTACCTTTGGGGGATATTTTAGTTCCTAATGTTTAGAATTATTTCCTCTTGGGGGGAAAAAACTGTGAAATTCAAAAAACTAGCCCACTACTACTAGAGTTATTGGATGGTTCTCTTAAGCTCCCCAATATAATGGTGGAAATAATTGTCTTTTCCATGGATCATACTCTAGTGGGGAAGTTTTTTAAATTTAGACCTAATATTGATCTAGTGAGAATCTGGGTCACCACTAAATTAAAAGTGAAAGGTAGTGTCTCAATGAGTGCCATGGTTGGGGGGATGTTCCTATTCAAATTTATTACCATTGAAGATCTCTCCCAAGTCTTGGTGGGGGGACCATGGATGTATAGAATGCATAACCTCTCTCTCTACAAATGAAAACTAGGTTTTGATACTACTACTAATTTGAACAAAATAGCCCAAATTTGGGTGAGGCTTTTAGGTCTCCCATTAGAATATTGGGACAAGGAAGTCATCACTTGGATAGTGAATATGTTTGGTCACTTCATCACTCTAGATAATACTACCAAGAAAAAATCTAGGTTAGTATTCACTTGATTCTATGCTAGTGTTGACATTAATAATACTCTTCCTAATTTTATCATGCTAGAGTCAAAATTTGGTAAATAGACACAATCTATTTAGTATGAAAATGTTATAGCTTTCTGTCAAAATTGTAATAGGAAAGGGCACATCTTTATGCAATGTAAAACCAATAAAAAGAGTTCCATTATGTCACATATCTAAACCAATGAAGAAGAAGTGGATTCTCCTTTCAAAGAGGGCATTCTAAACATCATAAGTACTCCCCAAAGGAGAAAAAGGGAACAATAGTTATGGAAGAAGATAGAGGATTTTTGAACTATAAGGAGAAAAATCTTGATATTTCTAACTCTAAGATGAAACCTCTTAAAATCCCAGACATCAAGCCCAAGCTAGATAAAATTATAACAGGCCAATTAGAAATAAAGACGCCCTCTTTACAAAACATAAAAGAGGGAGAGATTCATTAAGAGATAAAATACAAGGATGATCTGATTTTAGGAAGGACTGAGTTGTCCAATGTTCTTAATGATAGTGAACACATCCATAAAGGAATTGAAAGCTAGACTAAAGGGGAGGGAAAAGGCTTCACTTCACCAGGAAATAAATCCTTTAATCTAACCTCATGATGAGGGCCCAATAAGAATGAAAATGACCTGACTGGCTAGCTAGAGATAAAAAAACCCCTCTGTATAAAATTTAGAGGGGGAGATTCACTAGGAGATAAAATATAGTGATGATCTGACTTTAGGAAAGTTTGAGTTGTCCAATATTGATAATGGTAGTCATCACAAACTAAAATAAACTAAAATCCAAACCAAAGGGGTGGTAAAAGGCTTCACTTCACCAAGAAATAAATCCCTTAATCTAATTCCAAGAGGATGGCCTAGCAAGAATGATAAGGATTTAGATTTTGAAGGATGGACCACTGCTAAAAAGAAAGGCAAAGGTCAAGGAAGGAAAACCATTTATGTGTGTGTTGACCCCAAAAATGAAAGACATACCCTTTAAGAAACTAGATATAAGATTATCAATAAGGACATTGTCATGGGCAAGAAGAGGACTTTGGAGATTGGCTCCATAAAAGTCCAAAACAAATGAAGATCCTGTCATGGAATGTTAGAGGGCTTAATATCCCTCAAAAGTGGTTCCTTATAAAGAAATGCATTTATGAAAATAAAATTGATATCCTTTTACTATAGGAAGTCAAGATGAATATTGAAGGATTTTATCTCATTATCAATGATTTATGGCCTAACACTGAGTATTGTATAGGCGATGCCTCTGGAGATTCAAGAGGTATTATCACTATGTGGAATAGTTATGTTGTGAAAGGAAGTTTTATATCAAGATGTAAGAAGTCTAAGTATTAAGATGGAAACTCTTAATAAGTCTTATATTTTAATCAACATTTGTGCTCCTAACCAAAGAAATACAAGAAAGGACTTATGGGGTACACTCTCCAACTAGATTGAAAACAATAAGGAGGATTGTTGGATGCTCATTTATGATTTCAACTCACCACTCTATACTTCAAAAAGAGTTAGCAGTATTTTAGACTACATTGATAGCATGAGTAACTTATTTGAGTTTCTAAATAACATAAGTGTTATGGATCTTTATCTACAAGGACAATGATTTACCTGGTCTAATAGAAGAAGAGGTGAGAATTTAATACAAGTTAGTCTTGACAGGGTGCTAGTTTCCCCCAACTAGGATTACACTAATGTTTATAACTTGGAAGCCCTCCCTAGGATGACCTATAACCATAACCCTCTCCTTTTATCTTGGAATGATATGGAAAATAAGGTTCCTTTCCCCTTTATGTTTGAATGCATGTGTATCTAACACCCAAGATTTAGAGACCAGTTGGTCAGCTGGTGTAACATCACTATTCAAGGTTCCCCCATGTATAGGTTGGCATATAAATTAAATATGGTTAAAAACAAAATTAAAGGTTGGAATAGATACAATTTTGGAAATATTTTTGAGAATAAAAGGAGGATATCCAAAAATCTTATTGACATTTAATATCAAATAGATAATGGAGACATCAATAATGATTTGGGGAAGTAGGAGGACTCTTTAAGAAAGGAATGGAGTGACTTGCTGAAAAAAGAGGAAATATTTTAGAAGCAAAAATCTAGAGTGTAATAACTTAAGGAAGGGGATAAGAACACTACCTTATTTCATCAATCTATAATGAGACATAGGAATAGAAATAGTATAAAAAATTGATGAATGAGGATGGAACTTTGATCCAGTCAGATATTCAAATGGGACATGTGGCTATCAACTACTTTTAGAATTTCCTTGTTGTTCTAGATAGAATGGAACATCAAAAGTTAATTGATATTATTCTTACTCAACTAATGATGAATATAATAAATCCCTAACAAAATATTTTACTGAAGAGTAATTTAAAACTTGCCTCTTTTTTATGGGGGATTATAAGGCCCCAAGACCGGATGGTTTCCCTCCAGCCTTCTTCCAATAATTCTAGGAAATCATAAAGTAGGATGTCACTAAGGTGGCATCAGATTTCTTTAAGTCTAGAAAAATGTTAAAATAGTTTAACCACACCTTTATAGCATTGGTTCCTAAGAAATTGGATGTTATATGTATGGGGAACTTTAGGCCCATAAGTCTTTGTAATATTGTCCACAAAATATTTTCTAAAATTTTGGTTTGTAGATTGTAGCCAATTCTAGATCATTTAATCTGTAAAATCCAAAAAGGTTTTGTTCCAAGTAGACAAATTTTGGATGTCATATCCACTCATAAATACATTCATTCTATAGATAGAAAGAAATTACTTGGGATGGTCTTCAAAATGGATATCTTTAAGGCTTATAATAGATTGGATTGGAACTTTTTATTCAAAATATTTGAGAAAATGGGAGTCTAGGATAGAGTCATGCAGCTCATCAAAACTTGTGTCACTACTGTCAAGTACTTTATCCTTATAAATGGGGTTTTCAGGGGATTATTTAATGAAAGAAGGGATATTAGGAAAGGTGACCCATTGTCCCCCTATCTATTCATTTTTATGGTAGAGGTTCTAAGTAGAAGTTTATTGAAGTTATTGAGATCTCAGGAAATCAAAGGTATTAAACCTGATACTGCTGTGGATCCTGAAGCCATAAAATAATTTTTTGATTACACTATCCTATTTGGAGTAGCCTCAGTGGTGGAAGATAGGAAATGGATGAAAATGCTCAAGGATTATGAAAATGCTTCAGGGCAATGTATCAACTTCGATAAGAGCCTAGTCTACTTTTTCAACACTTCTTTTGACCTTCAACAAAAAATATTTAAAATACTTGGTTGTTTAAGTGATGAGCTCCTAGGTATGTATCTAGGTATGCCCTTAATGGTTAAATATATTTTCCCCCTATACTGGAATTCTATCCTTGAAAGAATCCAAAAGACATTGGCAAGATGGAAAGGAAAATTACTTAGTCAAGCTGGTAAATATCAACTTATTAAGGCCTCCCTTCAGGGAATTCCTATTTATTTCCTTTCCCTTTTCAAAATCCCAAAATATATTATAAAAAAAATTGAAAACAATTAGATTAAATTTCTATGGACATGGATGGAGGAAAAAAAAAGAATGGCCCTTCTCAATTGGGATAAAGTTTTCAAACCTAAACTACAAGGAGGTCTAGGAATCAAGAAAATTCATCTAATCAATAAAGGCCTCTTGGCTAAAATATGTTAGAATCTCATTAGTGGTAGAAAGGAGTGGATTAGTATTATGAGAGAAAAGTACCTATTAAATAACAATTCTAAAACTTTCCTTTACAATCAGGGTATCCCTAGAGGATCGATGATTTAGAATAATGCTTTGAAAATCAAAAGCTTTTTATAGCAGGGTATTAAATAGAAATTGGGGGATGATAGAAACATCAAATTTTGGGAATATTATTGGTTGAAATATTTTCCTATTAATAGGATACATAACTTCCAAAGAATAGTCGATAGAGCCATTACATACTTTGGGATATTAGGGGTTGATTATTTTCTACCTTCTAAAAATGACTAGAAATAACTATTAGACTATTTTCAGGACAATAATGACCTACTCCTAATACCTGAGGAATTTCAAGTCTTGCTCCAAAACTATATAATTCCTATTTTCCCCTTAAGGGATAAAATATTTTGGGCCTAGGATAAAATGGGATTTTTTACTATCAAATCGGTTTATAATCTACTCTTTGAGTTTAATGATAACTCAAATTTATGGGGAAAGGTCTAGAACCACAACATTATACCCAAAATCAATCATTTTTGGTGGATTGACACTCATAAAAACATCCTTACTATTGATAATCTCCATCTCAAAGGCTTCCAAATTCCTAACCATTGTATATTATGCAAAAAAATAAGAAGAATCAATTTCCCATCTCTTATTGCACTATGAATTCTCTTGGGAGGTTTGGAGCATGGCATTATAGAATCTAGGTGTATACATGAGTATGAACCATGACCTTTCAAATGCCATTATAGGTTGGTTGTCCCTATTTATTCACCATTTATGCAAAGAGATATGGGCATAGATTCCCCCCATCCTAACTTGGGAAATTTGGAAGGATCATAATAATAAGATATTTAGAGACAAATAAACAGATCCCAAGTAGGTTTTCCATAGATTTGCTAAATTGCTCCACAAAAATATTTCTTGTAGTTCCTTGAAAATAGCTAAATTTCCTCCTAACAAGTTGGAAGAAAGCATAATCAATTGATGGAGCATCCCAATCCATACTTGCAAAAGTGATAATTCTAAAAGGATTGCTCATGATTATACTATATGGACTCCCCCTTCTATGGGTTGGATAAAGCTCAATTTTGATGGGGCTGCTAAAGGTAACTCAGGCCAAGCAAGTGGGGGAGGAGTGCTAAGATCTGATAAGGGAGATCTTATTTTAGCTTATACAGGTGGGTTAGGAGAAAAATCTAATAATGTTATTAAAGTTATGGCCTTCCTTTGGGGTCTCAAGGTGTCTCTTTCCATAGGAATTAAAAATATATCAATTGAAGGGGATTCTAAACTTATTATTGATGTTAAAGAGAAATCAAAAGTGGGATGGAAGATTTATGACATTATTCAAGATACAAGAAAACTCCTTGGTTTTTAGGGAGTTGAAGTAAATCATATTTACAGAGAAAGTAACCAAGTAGCAGATGCAATGGCTAACATAAGAAGTAATCTTTTCCCTCTTAGATGCTAGAGGAACCTAAAAAATCTACCTACCAATGTTAGAGATCACCTCTAATTGGAGACCCAACCCTATTCGAATCAATGGCCTTGATAAATCATGGTTGGTTAGAATATATTTTAAAATATATTCTAATCTAGGGTCTCATGATATACAGCTTCCACTTGGAGGGGCAAATAAGAGTAGTCATTACCAAGGAAAAGATGATGCAAGATTACACTTTTTATGATAGGATTTTCCACCTTAGCAAAAATCATTTTGGTGTAAGCCTGAGGCATCTACCTATATCCATATGAGGTAGCTCCAATTTTTAGAGGTGTAATCTCTAACTATTACTCTGCACAAACTTCATGACTTCAATAATTATTACTTGATTAATATGAATAATATCAAGGGTTTGAGAGGAAATAAATGTTGTTTAATTAAACATAACCATACCTTCATTTCAAAACTCTTCTACATTTTTTTGCATTTGGTTTTGGAAATTACTTTGAGCAATACTCTCTTTAACTCCAAGAAGAGCTTAACCATGGGAAGGGATAAGGACAGAACAAAGTTGTAGTCTTATGCTGAGTTTAAAGTAGATGTTATGTTATGGAGAATCTACTATGAAGGAGGTATTTCACCCTTCTTTGAATTTCTCAATAAATTTAATAAAAAACTTTAAACTTGATTTGTTGCTTATTGGGATGGAAATCACATGGTTCAATTTGGAGGCATCCAATTCAAGCTAGTGAAGCTTCGATAGCTAAAGCCATAGGTCTATGTTACAAAGGCCAAATACTAAAGAAGCTAACCAAAGTATAGGACCCATAGGGAATGAGAAAATTATTCAAGGAGAGTCACCGATTCACCTGCAAGGAGGTTTTGATAGGGAAAATATTGTCTATCCTTGGGATAAGGTTTGTTTTCTCATCATGAAATATATTACTTTGGAAGGTAGATTTAAATTTTACTATAATTATCACTTTACTTTGGTTAATCATTTTTTCCATAATTTGCTTGTGAATTTTCCATAATATCTATTGTCTTCTCTTGATTCCTCTATTAAACTTACCAAGAGTGCTTCTAAAAGTAACCCTATAGTCATATCCATCCCTATCCATCAAGGCTTAATCTTCTGTCTCTATAAATTCCACCTAGATCTTTGCCTACCTAAACCCATTACTACTCTCTTGGTTGATGAGGCCCATGATAGTGACTGGGAGGATAATATTCCCCTGAGTGTTAAATTTGGTTCCCATCTCAACAATAAATCTTCTATCCCCACCTCAAAATATTCTTTGGACCCCATAGGACTTACCTAAAATATTAAGGATCTAATAACAAATTCCATAGGTCTATAACCCCACCCTATTAAAGGTTCCAAGTCCCCTCCTTTATATATAACCACTTCATTATCTTTGGAGGGTGTTGTGATTGGGTCCCCTGGTCAAATTATGGATGAGGGGTTGTGTGAAATGAAAAATAGGTTGTCACTCTTGGCTAGGAAAAAGAGGAAGGGAGACAATAGGGATCAATCTTTGCCTAAAAAGTGGAGTATGAAAAAACCAAAAAATCTATTGGGGAAGGGAAGCATGAAAAATTAAATGTGGAAAAGGAACAATCAGATCACCAAAAGTAAGGGGAGGAGAATGTTCATATAGATTTTGGTTTTGAGAATAAAGAAAACACTGGTAAAAGGAAGAGCATCAGAAGATCGAGTAGATTGGTAAGAGGCAAGACCCCTATTTTGAAAATTGTTGAATACTCTTCAACTTCTAACCTTGAGGAAGGTGTTGAAATCTTAAAGGTCAATTCTACCCCTGACCAACGAGGAAAAAAGGAAGGCACTAGCTTCTTTGAGGAGCTAAACAACTCATACTATGACTTTGATAAGGAGGTCATGGAATACATGGATGATCCTACTAAACAATCCACCAATGTCAAAAGTTTTGACAATTGTTCTCAGACTAGAAAGGAATTGGAAGAGGTCAAGAAGGGACTGCATTTTCTCAAGAATAAAATGAAAGTTTTAACCACTTTATGCATTAAATTTGTTCACCATGATGCTACAACCCTATCTATGCTACAGGCTGATTCGAGAAAAGATATGGACATAAAAGGAAAGGCTGCCACTAAGGAGTAAATTATTACTTTTCTCAAGGAAGACTGGGAAGATGTGTTTAACTAGTTCTATTTTCTTGTGTTAGGGCTTTGGTTTCTATGTTTTGTTGTTAGTGGGTAGTTTATTTTCTATGTTTTTGTTATTTGTGTCCTTTGGCCTAGTTTAATATCCATAATTATTTTTGTACTTGGGTTCTACCCCTTTAAATTAGCTTATTAATATCAAAAATAATTGTTGCATAGAAAATGACATTTTTATCATGTGTAAGTGAGTTTTTGTATTTTTTACACTAGTAAGATGATTTTATCATTTACTAGCTTCTACAACATGATTGTCTCTAATTTCCATCATATTTGAAGGATTTTTATGGGGATTTGAGATATAAGAGTCTTTATTTTAATTTTTTAGTTTTTTTTTAAATCTATAGGCCCTAGGGTTTGAATTTTTTTAATTTTTCAAATCTAATTTTTCATTTTCTTCTAATTATTTATTTGATAGGCATTGGTAGCTAGGGTTTTAAATTAAACCTTAATTTTTATTTTTCTATGGGATTTGTACTTGAAATTTACATTTAATTTGTAGTAGTATATAATTATGGCATGTGGGTTAGGGAGCCATAATAGGATTAGGAAGCCTGGTGACCTTTTTTGGAAGCATGGAATGGAGGTTATAGAGTAAAATATTGTTGTATAAAATTATTATGGATTTTATATGAGAGGAGGCATCAATCACCTCAAATACCACCTTGCAAAAATCACAAGTAAATATATGTGATTATGCAAGATAGTATGGATCGAGGTTCAAAGAGAGATATATTATCTTTTCTCTTTATGAGAAGAAAAAAGAAAAAAATATGAAAATTTTATTACTTGTATCCTTTCATCTATAATGAATAGGTTGGCTAATTATAATGACTTGGTAGAATTTTTAATTACCACAAGGGTTTAGGGATGATGCTAGTCTATTGGATATAATTTAGGTTCATAGGGACAAGGTTTATTTATTTCTCAAAATTATCTTGGGGAACAACCTTCACTCAAATTTAATATTTGGAAATGATAAATTCTTAATGAAGTAAGGGTAGCAATGGAAACATTTTGATATTATTGGTGGAATTTGGTAACTACATTAACCATTCCTACTAAGGTACTCATGTTTTGAGTGGCCCATTGTTGGAGGACACTATGAAAATATGCAAGTAATAGTATATGAGTAAAAATAATATGACACAAAAAGGGATACAATATTTTGTGTAATGGGTGGATGGATGGAAATAAACACACATTGGTAATCTTTCTAGTAGCTTCAAGTGGATAGTTGGTGTTCTTAAAGTCAGTTGAATCCTTCCACCAAGTGAAAAATGTTGACAATGTGTGATATGATGGATGAGGTGGTAATGGAAGTGGGTGTGGAGAATGTCATAACATATGTGGTAGGAAGGATAATTATTTAGGAGAGGCACCCTACATTTTTTGAGCTCTTATGCAACCCATTTCAATGATATCTTACTTTAGGGCATAATAAAAACTACATGTATGAAAAATGTGGTCAATGAAGCTGTAAATATTTAAAAATACATCTACAATCATCCTTAGATGCTAAATTTGATGAGAGAGCATACCAACAAAAATGAGCTTATGCAAGTAAGAGTCACATGATTCTGCAGAACCTTAATCACATTATAGAGCATTAAAACTTCACTAACATCTTGTATGCATGTGTGTGAGCACACAATGGTTGGAGTCTCCATATATTAGGAAGGCAAAAAGGGAAAGGGTCATGAACACTATTTTTGATAACATTTTTGTGAATAATACCAATGATATACTTAAGGTAACTTTAAACTTAAATTTTTTAATTTATCATTTATTTTTTCTATTTTTTTTTTCAAAATTATTTTAATTTTAAATTTGCATGTTAATTTGATTCAGGTTTTGGAAGCCTTTGGTCATAGTTCAATATTTTGTGGATGGGGAAAAAACTTAATGGGTTATATGTATGAGGCCATGGATAGGGCCAAGCAGGCCATAACATGTTTTTGGAAAAAATAAATGAAAATATTAACCCATTTATTAGAAAAAAAATTTAATTATAGAAGCAATAATCCACACATTATTATTGAAAGAGAGTTTCATATAAGTAATCCTATAAAAACTCCTACAATCTAGGAGGAAGGCGAAACAAATAATCAACGGAAAGCTAGGAATAGGCTTGACCTATATAACCACTATAATAGTTTGTTTAATCATTTTAAAAACTATAAAAATATACAACCATAAGAATTTATTATAATACCCTCCCTTAATGACTAATCTAGAAATAACTCTAATCTTATCCCATAATTTTACATATTTGTCTTTACACAAAAGTTTAGTCATTATTTCAGTTAGTTACCAAAACTAGGATAATAATAAAGGCATATGTCTTCATTAATAACCAATTATTGAATATAGTGGAAATGAACCTCAATGTGCTTAGTCCTAGCATGAGAAACTGGATTCTTCACTAGATTTAGTACATGTTGGTTATCACATAAGATAGGTGTAGGTGTTGATGAATCAAGTTTAATATCCTCTAATACTAACTTAATCCACATCAACTCTCTGCCTTCATTAACAACTAATTTTTACTTTTCTTCAATAGAAGATAATGTAATTATACTCTAAAGCTTACTCTACCATGAAATTGCCCCTAAACTAAGAGAGAAAACATAAATTGTAGTAGACATTCTAGAATCAACTAATCCTACCCAATTTAAATCAATATACCCTATTAGCTCAAGATCAATATATTTCTTATATAATATGTCAAAGTCAAGAGTGTCTTTGACATATATAGTAACCTATTTTTCAGCTTGCTAATTTTTTTCATGTGGTTTAGCCATGAAGTGAGAAAGATAACTTACTATAAAATAAAATTCCAGTCTATTAATAGTAAGTTAAATCAAACCACCTACTAATTTTTAAGATAGGTTCCTATAAAACTCATCATAACAAGCTAATATAAGGATGGTTGTGTGAGGTGTGACAAAAGTATACAATAGACAACAACTTAGACTAAACCAAGTTATTCATTAATTAAATCTAATATTATAATTCATAAAATTTAGACTTAATAATTACATGAAATTCAATATAATCTACATGATTAATAGATTTAGACAAATATAGCATTCACTACACATAGAATAATGATAAAAGACATTTGAGAGAAACCATTTCAGAATGTCATATTAATCTCTATCACATCATAACTCTTTTACATTATAACTAATTGTTATATATAGAGATTCTAAAAGGCATTGTCACTTCATATACTACCCTTTTTCTAGAAATCAAATAAAAACTCATCACATTCTAAAGACCCTTGACATGTTTTCTAGTGATGAATACATACAAAAATAGATACAAAAGACAAAATATTACAACTCACACACATCTCTATCAAATACACTCTATGATTTTTTAACCCTATTTTTTATTTGATAGGTAAAATAAAGATGGTTTTAAAAGGATCCAACAACCAATAGGTTAGACAAAATAAGACACAAAGTCATAAAACAAATGCCCTTTGGCTGCCAAGCGTAAGACCATCAGTAAAAATTTTCAAAAACCAACATGAAAGTGTACAAGACAAAAAAAATAGTAAGTACCCAAGAAATAAATTTATACCTCCTCTGAGGTGGATTTATACTTTGACATGGTATGTTATATATCCTTGTTATTATCCAGTAGTAGATCCTAGTTGGTTCTTCCCCAAGTACATTTAGAAGGGCCTCTTGAATGTCATATTTTATCTTTAGATGAGGGATTCTTATTATTATTATTTCCTTTGAGGAAGGCTAGGTGTCTTCTGTGATAACCTACCCCACTCCATTATTCCTTTATTTTTCTAACTAGAGTAATTTCTTGTCTTTATCCCTATCCAACTCCTATTTTAGCTTGACTATTTCAACCTATAGTTCATTCCAATATTTTATTAGGGTATAAATAGCCATCCCAAATCCTTCCATTTTCTCTATGAAAATACCTAGTTTCTAGCTTTGATCAGAGTTATTATCCACCAATATGTTGAGATCCCTACTTCTAGGACTAACCACTCCTTTTGATGGAATTCCATAGTTATGTATTTCTTGCTAGTGGAGATTTGTGAGAATGTAGAAGGGCATTTGAAGGGAGTGGACCTAGAAAAATGGGAAAAATATTTTAGGAGGGATTGAGCTAGGGATCCTTCCTCATTTTTTGGTAGGCCAAAATCTTCCTTAGAAGGGTCACTATAAAGGGTATCCTTGAGAGGGGTGTCTTCTACAAGAGTGTCTTCATCTAGGGAGCCTTCAACCAAGGGAGTTGTTTTCCCATGCATGATTTTTCCTTGTTGGATTAGCAGAAGGATGAGGCCATGGTGTATTATATAATTTTTATCACTTACCTAAAATACAAGGGATATGGCTTCAAGGGATATCCCCAAAAATGATTAAGATGAAAAAATTGGTGAGAAAAAATCAAGGTAATTTAACTTTCAAAGTTAAGTATTTCATGATTTGTAAACATACCTATGGCCAACTATAGGGAAGGTCCTATTGTGGAAAAACCTTATTATCGATCTTTAGCACATCTATATAAAAAAATTTTGAATTAGCTCTAGATTATGGTATTTAAGACTCTTTCACATCATCTTTGATAATTATATTCAAAATTTGGGCTGATATTGAGCTAGCATCATCCCACATGGACATTATTTCACTTTCAATACCATAGTTGGCTAGGCAGTCTATGTCATCATTTCCCTCATGAAATATGTGGGTGTTAGATGACTCTTGAAATGTGGAAGTGATACTAGGGGCATCATTAATTATGTATTTTTTAACCATATTTACTACCCACACTTTCCTAGACTTAAATAGTTGTATCATCTTGAGATAAAGTTACAAGAAGTGTGTCTTATGCTAGGGATAAACATTATGTCTATAGTAAGGAAATGGACTAGAAACATAAGTTGTGGTAATAATTCAATGTCTTATTTACCAATTTTCACCCCTTTTTCACTACTTAACTTCCCTTTCAAGTTTTCAATAGATTAGCATAACTAGGTGGCTGTCCTTTATGGGTTTTCAACCAACCTAGCCCTACTTCTAATGATCAATCAATTCATACTATAAAATGCTTAAAAAATTAAAAAATGGAGTGTGAATAGTAACTATAATGAATGTGGTGTCATGTAACTTATTATCTAAAATGTAAGAGGTTACAAAATTGGTTCTGCTTGTTTCTCTAAATAATATTTTTTTGTTTTGGCTGTAGTTGGGGTTGAGGTGCAAGATATGAAGCTACAACAAATTTTAGCTAATGGAGGTCTTTTTGTAACATATTTAGAGGAAAAAATTGAGGTTTTTAGATGACATCTATAATATATATATCCAAATGAGACATGTCTTATTTGAATAATGTCTAATCTATGATAGCTTTTTTGACCATGTTAATTATAATACACAATCACACTTGACACTCAATCAAACTTTGGATGTCCTCATCCTCTATCACTAGGATCATAGACTACACATTATATAATTTCACTTGAATTTCTTGGACTAACTCATTTATATCTTTTTGCCTCCTCATTTAAATATTGGTAAAGGTATTGCATGAGATTTTATTCTACCAAACCTACATCTTTAGTATAACACTATCTTTGGATTCAATTGATTGCTTGAGTCTGATGTCTAATTCATTAAAGGTATTAGAATGTCCATCCATGGAAGCTTTGGATTTATTCACCTTTTTTAATTATGGTGTGGCATCTTTCCATGTGTTGGACAATTGTTGCTTCTAGTCAAGCATGTTTTAAGCTATGTTGTGAGCTTTATGTGTAGCAATTTCAAGAACTTGTTCATATTCATCGAGTTAAAAAATGGCCATTATCTTAACCTTGAGGATATGGAATTGAGTTATAAGTGTCTATAATTTCTACATAACATGCTAATATTTTATGAGTTGGGAGAGAAGGGATATGAGCAAATTTTCATCTGGCATGATTTGAATCATCCAAAACTTGAGTGACAAGGTAAGAAATGCAATATCAATCAACTAATGAGATTTGGTGAGGTGGATGTTGAGATCTAAATTATCCTCCATAGGTTATAGCACCTGTTGATCTAAGGTTAATGCTTTATGTGTGATATCTTCCTAAAAGGTAGTTGATTCCTCAATTTACTTTGATAGAGGTATCTATGATACATAAAGTGATGCATCTTATACCATTGTATCCAAGGCCAAAGTTGAAGATGTAGAATCCATAGGTAATTTCTTGATTTTTTCCATGGGTAGATAAAATGTTGTGCAACATGTTTAGGGTGTAAAGATATCCCATAACCATTGGCTATAGATATAGGGCTTATGTCATGACACCTCCTTTTACACACCCCCTAGAGTATAATGTGAGCCATGTGGTGTAAAAAAAAGGGGTTTTGGGTCTTGGGTACCATCATGGTAGCCTCTATTGGCTTTTGAGTTGCACTCTTTTTTTAGCCTTGCACTTATTTACTACCTTGTCTTTGGCCTCAACCTCTATGTTAGATTTGGACTCTACCTCCACCTTAACCTTAGAATCTACCTCTACCTTGGATTTGGAATCTACCTCTACCTTAACTTTGGCATATACCTCTACCTTAGATTTGGCATTTACCTCAACCTTAGCTTTGGCTTATACCTTAGCCTTATTCTTGGCCTCATGTTTCTTAGCCTACTTATTTTATTGTTCCTCTTGAATGTGTAACATTTATTTTGCATTTCCTACTTCTTGTGCCTTTTTTGTGGCCTTAGATTCATCATTCTTATTCTACACTACATGTGGTTACTAATTTTCTTTCTCTTATTGTTTTCTCATATCTTATTTTTATTCTTTCTTCTTTGCCTTTGCTTTTTTGGCTCTTTTATTTTCTTCCTCAACTTCCTTGGCCTTTCCCCTATGTTCCTACTCTTTATTACTCTATTTATCTTCCTCCTCAGTAGAATTGCACTTTTCCTCTTCCTTATTTTTCCTTTTTAATTTTTGATCCTTATTCACAACCTCCTATTGTGCCATTTTTTCTTATTATTTCAGCATGGTAGTTTGTTCTTGTGCCATGATTTTTTATTGTTTAACAAGATACTTAAGCTATGTTGGAGTTGCCTCTTTTTGATCTTGCATAAGATTTGGAGAGTTAAGTGGTGACTACAAATTGAATGATGATGTTGATTTTATCACATTACCTCTTTGTGTTGATGCCTTGTGTCTGGATGATGTTGGATGAGTGATATTCTTATTCACTCTCTTGTAGGCTCAAACCATGTCCTAATTCTATTGTTTCTATCTCTAATCTTTTTAAGACTTAACTTCCATTAGAGGTTTTATAAAGTAAACCATCCACTCCTTGATTATGAAGGACACTCTAAACACATAATGGGTCCTTTTCCACATTATTGGTGTAATTTAATGGCAATAATAATATAAATTAAAACAACAATGATGGGAAGAAAATAAAAAAAGAAGAAGAATAATCCATGAAATATATATTTTATTCAACAATGGCATGTCTTTTCCTTCTTCTCACATTTGCCTATAAAGGCCCTTCAAATTCTGTTTTGAATCTTTTGATCCTATGACTCTTTTACTCATATTTGACACCAATATATTTATTTTCTCTAACAATGACAAGTCCCTATACCCTTTCTAAAATTAATTTTTGATATATTATTTCATTGACTAGTGGTGAATCAATGTTAGTTGAGATTTTTATCCTAACTTCCATAAGTGTAGCTATTAGATTACAATCATGCATTCTAATTTTTTATAAAAATGATTTGGAATATTTTTTTTGGGATATAAAAATTATATAATCAAAATCATAACAATAACAAAACTCTACATCTAGACAATATCAAATCACACCTAGATCAAACATTTCAAACATAGAACATATGTCAAATTTCACCTTTTTAATCAAATTAGTGTTACTTCCAATGATGGAATGATGATTAGCATATACAACTAGAATCACTATTTCATCACCATCCAATTTAACATAGAGACTAGATTCTACATCACATCTTTTAAAATAACTCTCTAATATATTTATCTATTTTGAAATAATAGGATCAAGGATATTGTTTAAGTCCATACAAGGACTTCACAAACCTAAAAACTAGATCTTTTTTTAGGAATATGAAATCTCTATGGTTGTACCATGTACACCTATTCCTCTAAGTCTCTATTCATGAAATAATTATTTACATCCATCTAATATACCTACCAACCAAAATGAGTATAAATATAAATAACCATTCTAAATTTTATCATTTTTGTTATGGGATAAAATGTTTCTTCATCATTTACTCATTCTTATGCATATCCCTTAGCAACAAGACAAAATCTATACTTATCTAAAGAACCATCTGATTTATATTTTACTTTATTAATATATTTAAAACCAATGGATTTATTATCTTAGGGTAGATTATACAAACCCAAGTACCATATTTTATTAGTGCATCACACTCCACCTTTAGGGCATATTCTCATCCAAGCTTTCCTTTAGCATTTGTGTAAGTATTTGGATCAAAATTTTGTGAAACAATTGAATTGAGAGCATAATTTACCTACTCAAGATTTTGTACCACTTGTTTCTTAGACTTGGTGGGTTTAATTTTCAACAAATTTGTAAGCTCGCATTAACAAACATCCTACATTGTGCTATAAAACCACTTTGGCCTCTTATGTTGACTATTTGTATCATTGTGTGTTTTATTACATCCTTCCATGAATTTTAACTTCTCTGCATTTGAATTTTTAAGTTTTATTCCACTTCAGTACTATAACTTGATTCACATTCATCATTTAGAATTTAAAGATTACTAGTATTAGTAGGTTTACCATGTTTTGATGAATATGTGATTTTCTCATTTATTTTGACATCTCTATTTACAAGTAATTTATTTTTAAAGATATATAGTAACCTATATGATTTTGAATTCTCATTGTATCCAAAAAGTAAGTAATTATTAATATTTTCATGTAAACCACTCCTTTTCTCTTTAGGAATTAATGAAAATTTATTACAACCAAAAGTATATAAATTATTCACATCAATTTTTCTTCTTGACCATGCTTGTTCTAAAGTAATATTCTATGCAACTTTACATGGACTCCTATTTAATATGAAAATTATAGTATTTTTATATTATATATAGACATGAAAAGGTACATTTTTAGTTTGCACCATTTAATATTTCATCTCCATGATAGTCATATTTCTCATTTCCACTCGTCCATTTTATTGTGGAGTGTAAGAAATTGTATATTGAATGTGTAAAATTTCCTATGTACAGTATGCATTAAACTATTTGGAGATAAATTCTCCTCCATTATAAGATCTAAATTATTTTACCTTTTTACATGTTTAATTCTCAACCAATGCCTTCCATTCAACAAAGTTAGCAAAACATTATGATTTTTATTTATAAAATACACCCACATTTTCTAATAATAATCATATAGTATCAATAGTAAATAAAGGGTTTTAGAGATAGTGTTAGTTTTAATAGGACCACAAAGATATACATGTACCAAATATAACACATTTTATATTCTACAAGTTTTACCAATAGGAAAAGGTTTCCTTATTTGTTTACCCAACTAAAATCCTGTATAAAAATCTTGATTTTATTTTATGTATGGAAGTCCATTCACCATTTGAGTTTTACTCAAGGTATTCAAATAATGGTAACTAAGATGACCATATCTTTTATGCCAAATACTTTTAGTATGCTCAATTATTGTTAAAGCCTATTTTTATACTATTTTAGTATCTAAAATTTTGTACATACCCATTTACCTTATACCAATAGCAACTATTTCATCATTGAGTGTAGATACTTTCCAATTGTTTCCTTCAAACTTTACTACCATTTGTTTGTTTTTGGTGATTTCACTCATGGATAAAAGATTTTTTTTGATATAAGGTATATATCTAACATCATAAAATGTATATTTATACTCATTAATTAATGTTTTTCATTAAGTAAGGTGGCAAACCAGGGGCCGAACCCTATATAGTCAAAAAAGACAAGAAAGCAGGCAAACAAAAGATGTCAGCAGAGAAACAATAGCACAACCAAGAAAAACAGTCAAAAAAAAACATAAGCAATGGAAAGACCAGATTCAGAAAGGTTGAATCTACATAACTATTGAATTAACAAGATCAGTAAGTTTCTCATTCTCTACATTGGCAGCATTCCCAGAATTACCCACCACTTCTAGTATAGACATATTTAGCAAAATTATATTTCGGAGGCCTTTGGCAAAGACCTTCTCCAGCTTTTGAATTTGGTCCTTCAAGGCCCCAATTTTGGTTTTCCCATCAGTCTCATTCTCTGTGTCCTCACTAGCTTCCTCAACATGCATCTTCCCCTTATTTTCAATAGTTCCCATAGTGTCAGCACCCTGCTCTTCAGTGAACTCAAAATCCTGATAAACCTATTTCCCTCCAGTGTCCTCCAAAATTTCCTAGATTTCTAGCTCTTCAGACTCTTCTTCCTAGGTTACTTCATCTGAAGCACTTTTCAAATAATCAATCAGTCTAGCCTTTAAGGCTGGTTTGCCAATGATCCACCCTGACCTGTGCATTACAGAAGGGAAACCTTCCTTACTAAGTTTGGAAGGCTTATGAGGTTTGCCACCTTGGCCCCACATGGCCCTACCTAGTCCCTTCCGTAGTCTCTTCAAAATTTTCTTCTTCTCCATCAACCTTCCTCTTCTTTCCCTTTTTTCTTGCAAAGGAGTTGGGGGTATTAATAGGGGTGGAGAAAGGGACATCATTGGTTTTGGTAGGATCAGGGGAAACCCAGGATTCATCAATTGCATCGCCAAACACTGGGTTGGAGGGAATGTCTTCACTAACACCTCTGATATTCCTATTTGGCTCAAGGGCATGGTGAAAACTTTAGAGACATAAAATAAGCCCCTAGTGTAGGGGAATAGGTTTTATATTTGGCTTCTTGGCCATTTTGCCTCTCACCCTAAGGATAGAGTGTTCCAAGGAGGAAAGCAGGTAAAAAGGAAAGCTAATAATAGCATTACATCTAAAATGATTTAACAGAGGAAGGTGGTAGTTATAAAACCTAGTATAACTCCACTTGAGAGTGAAGTACTTCATGAGAATGAAGCACACTCCATCCCATGGCTTGGAAAGTTAGGCATGCTCAAACCCTCCTTAATACGAGATGAGTTCTTCTCCTTCACCTAGAAATAATTTATGGCTAGCCATATCCATGATTTTGGTTTTCCTTTGGAGCTTTATACCCTGCATGGTCATTCCCATGGCCATAAAAATTAGATATTTCAAAGCTAATACCACCTATAGTGACCCACCTATTCAACTAGGATCTCGCAAACTACTCAAAAAAAATTTTGTCATAACCATTCAGCCTTTCCAAATATGGGCTGATACCTCCTTCTTTACAATAATGCTAGACTAGTAGATTGTCTTTAAATTCATAGTAAGAGATAGGTTCAGTTCGAATATAGTCTCCCCCCATTATATAATTGTAGACCTAGCTAGTGAAATTCCTAATTTTTTCCTTTAGCTTTGAATAAGTAACTAGCCCTTGCTTTTGTTTGTGCGGAATGCAAATGTGAAGGCTCATTTTACAAAATGCCCTGCAGCAGTGACGTTGTCTACTCCCATGCTTGAAAATAATTTCCCTTTGGTTTTCATGATGCAACTCGCACACCTCCACCTCATGATACAAATAATTAATAATGATAATCAAGGAAGTACTAAGGTTATCATTTTCCAAGATCCTCGATGGCCTTTTCCACGTGGACCACCTTCGAAAGCTATCCTTGTCATCAATGTGCATCATTCCTAATCCATTGTCTCCTTATAAATGATCTCCCTAATGTTTAGGGGAATATGAGCACCTTGTCACCACACCCTCCATCTTGAGAATTGCTGACCAAGGTTGGCACAAGCATCAGTGACCCTATTTCCTTCTTTGTAGGTATGGGAAATCTCAACTTTAGAAAACTTTTGTAAAAGAAACTAGATATCAGTAATGATGTCTTTTAGCTAGATTCCAATGTTAGATGATTTATTAATGGCATCTATGACCATCTTAAAATCTCCTTAAATATTCAAATTCCTTATTCCTATGGATATAGCTAACTTTAATCCCCATAGTAAAGCCATAGCTTCAGTGTAGTTGTTGCTCTGGCAACCAATTCCACTAGCATAGACAGCAGACATCCATCATTTTTCATTCCTTATAATTCCTCTTGCACTAGCTTTACCATTCAACTTGGATGCCCCATCAAAGTTGAGTTTCATCCAATTAGGTTTAGGTGGGATCCATTTAGTATGAAGTCTCTGTATAATTTTGGAATTATCATACCCAGGGATAAGGTTTAAAACCTTCCATTTGGTTGCAATTTGGCTTTCAAATTGAGATAGGGGTTTCTCCGCAACACTAATATGAGCTATTGTAACACTTTGCAAAATGGTCCTAGCAAAGGAGTTAAACACCTGAGAAGCATTTCTAGTAGTGTCCTTGAAAATTCTATGATTGCACTCTTTCCATAAAGTCCAACTCAAACATGGCAGAGCTTGCTTCCATAATTCCTTAATCCATGGATGTGTGAAAGTTGAGTTCTAGTTGAGAATTACTTTTTTAAGGTCAGAGTTGCAAACCCATTCAATACCAAAGTTATTAAGTATTTTTCCCCATAAATCTCAGGCATACTCACAATGGATAAAGAGGTGTGAAACTAATTCTTCTTTTGAACCACACAAAAAACATCTATTAACCAAAGTAAACCCTCTCTTTTGAAGGTTATCCTGAGTAAGGATTTTGTTATGGGTAGCAGCCCACCAAAATAAGTTGATCTTTGGAATAAGTTTATGATTCCAAACCTTTTTCCATACCTCTTTATTCTGAGCTTCAGGAGTAAGCAGACGGTAAGTAGATTTGACAGAGAATGATCCATTCTTATCTGGCCACCAGTATTGTTCATCCTCTCGAGGGAAGAGAGGGATTCTAATCTCTTAAACACACTACTGGATCTCCCAAACTCTTGGGAGAAGCTCAGGCCTGTGCACACAGCAATCCAAAAGGTTTTTCTAGCTCCTTATCCCATTGTTATTTTCCATATAATCACTGACCCTATCTCCAAAGAACTGGGTAGTCAAGTCAAAAATTTCTCCATAGTTTTCTTGAGAGATGAGAGCCTTGTCCTTTAACTAGGTATCCTCCCAGAATTTAATCTACCAGCCATTTCCAAGTTTCCACCTAATTCCCTATTTGAGAAGGCTTCTACTTTTTAGCATTTTATTCCATATCACAGATCCCTGGGGTAATCCTGCCTATTGAAGATAGTTGGAGTCATCAATTCTATGCATGTATTTGGCATACATTATTTCCCCCTACTCACTATTGTTATGGATCGGGTTCCAATGAACTTTTGAGAGAAGGGCTTTGTTTATGTTCCTAATGGATCTAATATTAAGTCCACATGAGATTTTGGAAGACACACTTTTTCCCATCTGACTAAGGACATTCTCTATTTGTCTTTCACTCCTGTCCATAAAAATTTCCTTTATATCTATTCTATATTTTTAGTAAAATATGTAGGAATTTTAAAAAGAGACGTGAAGTAGGAATACCTTGTAGTAAAGCCCAAAGAAGTTACAGCTTATCAGCACTACTGAGTAGTTTCCCCTTCCACCCAAGAAGTTTCCTCTGCATTCTTTCCACAATTCCATTCCAAAAACCTAGAGATACCTCTTTGACTAAGAGTGGGAGACCCAAGTAGGTAGTTGGTAGGCTAGCTTCAGCACATTCTAATATATCAATGATTATATGTCTAAGTTCATTAGGAGTGTTGAAGAAATACACATTGCTTTTCTAGAAATTTATCCTTTATCTTGATTATCTGGCATAATCATTTAATATATTATTCCATCTTCTAGCTTCAATCACTGATGAGATGCCAAATAAGATGGTATCATCCACAAACTATTGTACAACCATAGGATGAAGGGAAGAGGCAGGTTTGATGCCTACTAGCTTTTTTGAGGCTATATCTACTTGTATGTATCTTCCCAATGCCTTAGCCATAATGATGAATAGGTATGGGGAGAGAGGGTCTCCCTAATGAATTCCTCTCAAGGATGAGAAAAACCCTCTAGTAACACCATTAACTAGCATTGAGAATTTAGTAGAAGAGACCACATTCCATAACAAGCGAGACATTTTATCATTAAACCCAAATTTTTTGATCACTTGGAATAGAAAAGTCCATGAGACTCTATCATAGGCTTTATAAATATCTAGCTTGAGAGCCATCCTAGGGATTCTGCTCTTATCCATGGAGTGAATAGTCTCATGTGTGGTGATCACAGCATCAAAAATCTACCTGCCTAAGATGAAACCTTTTTGAGCAAGAGAAATAATTTTTTCAAGCAAGGGTTGAATCCTCATGACCAACATTTTAGTACATATCTTATACACAGTGTTGCATAGACTAATGGGTCTGAAATCAGTGAGGTGTGAAGGTTGATTTTTTTTAGGAACAAGTACTATGAAGGTATTATTAACTTGTTTCAAAAGTTTTCCTGAATTGAAAAAATCACAAATGGCAGCCGTGAGGTTCACTCCTACAATCTCCCAATATTCCTAAAAGAATATAGGAGGAAAGCCATCAGGACCTGGGGCTTTAAAAGCACCCATGGAGAATAAAATAGCATGGACTTCTTCCTCAAATATAGGATTTAGCATTATTTTCACATCTCCACATCCATTTATTTCATGTGTCCATCCATCACTTAAGAAAATAGTTTCATTATTAATATTACTCTCAATGGAGTTTACATACCAATCTTAATGATACATATAGTGTCGTGAAGATCTCAAGTCAAATAAATAAGCATGAGAATCATTATATTAGTCACATGAGATTATAAAGACAAATTCAATAAATGTTCTCCCTTCTACTTATTCTATAACATTAACATGTCTAGACTTCTTTTTTGTATTAGCTATATTTATTTTCACTTGTGACAATCTTTCTTAAAATGTCCTAGTTTTTCGAAATAAAAATGTTTCCATTTTGTTTTCTTTGATGTACTTACATTATTTTTTGAATATTTCTTATTTTTCAACCATATTCCATTGCCTTTTGACCTTATTATAAATTTGCTTTCTGTATATTTTGATGTCAAAGAAATTGATTATTTATGTCATCTTTCCTTTTGCAAGAGAAGTGTAAACAATTGCTCATAATCTAGTGTCTATGTCTATGAAATCATATGCAAGAAATCCATAAAGAAATCATGCAATGATTGCAAATTCTACATGATAAGAACAATTAATTCTTACTCATCCATAGGCTTTTACATCACTTTTAACTATTCATAGATATCCTTCAAATATAACAAAAAACTTAGAAATGGATCCACATTTGTACATCCTAATGGAAAATAGTAAATTATTAAAACATAATATCCTAACAACTTTAGAATATTTATATTTTATTCTAATATGTTTCCATAAATCTGATGCAACAGTCACATTTATAACTTCTAGAATTAAATTATTAGCTAACTAGAGTTTTAATAGCATTAAGGCTTCATGATGATGTTTATCATAGCCATCAACTTATGCATATGGTCTAGTATCTTTACCAAGCAATATTTGATCAATATTATGATACTCACAAATTGTAAGTATCTTATAATTCCATAAACAATAGTATTTTCTTATCAATTTTTGGGAATGTGACAATAATAGGGGTTGTAAACTAGCCATTTTTACCTAATTTTTCACTAAAATAATTAACTATGAAAAAATATAATTAATTTTACAAAAAATATTTTTTCATACTGATTATATCCTAAAACTAGACAACATTGCTAGTTTTTAGCAAAAAACTCTTTATCATGTATAAGAAATTTAATTAACCAATTTTTGTATAAGTGCCTAGAAACATGTCAATAATTAAATTTCATTTCTTACATATCCTTTTTTGCAAATTAATTTTTGTGTGGATAATTACTTTAATCAATACAATGTGTAAAAATTTTAGGTGATTTTAAATTATGGTTTTTCGTTAACAGAATAATTTTACCATTTTTTGGGCAAATATAAGTTTCTAAAACAAAATTAAAAGTTCAATTTATGAAAAAACTTTAAAAATAAATCCTTTTAACCCTAAAATTACATGAGTTAATAAAAAATTATTTAAAACTTAAATGGTTTAAATCAATTAATAGAAAATGACATATGCAACAATAAAAAATGGCACTTCACTCCTTCAAATGGTGCCTCCTTGCTTCTCCAACATGTACAATATAGTCTAAAAATGGTTGATAAATGCTTAAAAAGACAAATAATAGTTTCAACATCATCATCTACTATTTTTAATCTTATAAAAATACAATAAAATAATAAAATGTCTCCTCCCTTCAAAGCTATGCCCAACTCCAAAATTGTGCCCTCCTCTTATTTTTCCTTGTTTTTAGAATAACATTAAGATCTCACTCAGATCACCAAAAACACCACCTTAAAATCATTTATTATTCCTTGGATATAAATATGCCACCTTTTAAATGCCTCAACCACATTAAAATTCATTATCTAGACTACCACGTTCTTAGAATTCCCTCCTCACATCTCCTACACCATAAAACAATAAAACACTACACAATTGGGATGCCTCACCATTGGGATGCCACATAGGATATATTTATTAGTTTATCTTCCTACCTAACAATATTTCCTTCCTCACTCCCTCATAGGGTTTCTTCCAAGATTTTCCAACATTTAGCTTTGATACCATATTATAAACCACATTCAATGAGAGAAGCAATAATCCACACATTATTATTGAAAGCAAGGATCATTTAAGTAAGCCTATAAGAAATCTTACAATCTATGAGGAATTCAAAACAAATAATCAATGAGAAGCTAGGAATAGGCTTGACCTATATAACCACTATAATATTTTTTTTATTCATAAAAAACTATAATAATATGTAACCATAAGAATTTATTATAACACCATTTGGCACATAATTGATCGGAGATGGAACAAGCAACTCCACCAACATATACATGTAATGGCCTATTACTTGAACCCAAGTGTTTATTCTCTTATTCATTCAGCCAATGAGTTTAGATGGCCTCAATATATGCATAGGGAAGATGATCATTCATAAATTCACTAGATACATAATTTTTTATTGGCTATAGATTTAAAATATTATAAGGGGAGGTTGTTTTCTTCTCCTCTATGTAGTTGAAAGAGATTGACCGAACAACCAAGTAAAATAAATTGAGTCTTTTATTTTAGTATTTTTACTCATAGATACTAGAATTATTTAATAAATGCAATCTTAGTTGAATTACAAAGTTATAAATGTTTTATTTGTAGATTTGTGGTGGGAAGATTATGGTGCAAAAACAATAAATATTTATAGGATAGCCATCTACATTTTTTGCCAATCATGAAGCTCTTTTGGGTGTGAACATAATTAGATTATTTATGAGGCCATATACATAAATAAACACAACATGATGATAACACAATGCCTCAATGACCTTGTTTTTGTGTGATATAGTCTTTGTCTTTGCATGAGACAAGTGGAGAGGCAAAAGTCATGATATAATTGACTTGGATGATATTGATCCCCATTTAAGTTGGACTATTGAGGATTAGGATGAACAACCCTTGTTTACTAAGTAAGTTAAAATTTTGGTGAGGTAAACAACACACATGCCTAGATAATTCTTGGTGTAAAGTGTGGAGAGGGTATTTGTATTGATAATTGACTTTTTCTAAGGGAAATTGGGAGGTATTGATTGTTTCCAGCTAGTGATTCTTCTAACATGATAGGTACTCAGAATTTTAATTGATATATGTATTTTTATATCCTTTTAAATATCTTAAAAATTTGATGTCCTCTTCACCCAATGGATCTTCTTGACATGTTTCATTCACAACTAAAACTTCATTCACTAATTGTGTAACATATTTTGAAGTGTGAGTTGTACAATTTATTTTATCTCTTAATTACATTAGATGGATTCTACTGAAAATAAGCCTATAAGGATTCATATACAAATATTAAGATTTAAATCACATTAATGTGCACATTTATCAAAGTCTAATCACCAAAAAACAAATTCAATAGTTGTCTCTAGATATTGTTACATCTCATTTTCCTTGTGTTAGAATTAGGTAATTTATTAGTGATTAACACCATAGAACATAACTGATAATGTTTAGTTTCTATGTGATCAAGGATTGATTTGTTGATATAATGTTTTATCTCCTTGTTATCATGATTGTTATATATTTATGTGGAATAATTATTATAATTTATGTTTCCTTAACAATCTATACATGTTTAGTTGTAACTTCTCTACTATTGACTTTGTTGATTTTGGTGTGTAAATACCTATTAAAAATTATAGAGAAGTGTCCTTGGATATGTCATGCTATTTCTAGTGATAAAATTATCTTTATCCTTATTATGTAGCCATCATTAGCCTATAATTGATTGTGCTCACCAAATTGACAAGAATGACTTTTTTAAATGAGATGGTTAAGTTTTAAAGTGGGAAATATTTGGGCCAAGTGAGAAACCAAGGGTCTAAATCAAATTAAGATTATCTCATTAAATGGTTAATATTTCTACTATGTATAGATAAAATATATTATGAATGCATTAATACATAAAATTACAAGGTATGACATACTATTAATTTTGTATTTAATTTAGAATTTCTTAAGACATAAGTAAGAATAGAATAATAATCTTATTATTTACACTCGTAATATAGGTCTAAGACACCAATTATCAAGTTAGTCTTGCTTCTTGATCATTACAGGGTCATCATTAGCATTAGGCCAATTATTCTTTAGTTTTTTCATTATTTAAAACTTATATATATATATATATATACATATATATATATATATATATATATATATATATATATATATATATATATATATATATAATGATTCATGAATAAATTACATGTTGAAACAATGATTTTTGATCATGAAGGACATAGGCCTAGTGTTTGGCTATATGAGCCTTTTCCATATTGAGTAAACATGTACATGGGAGTTTATAGTCATATGCCATAATTTTGAATCAAGTGGTCAATATTATAATATGCACTTAAGTATCCTTGGTCATGTGTCATAAGTGGGATCATTCACTTTGGATATTAAATTCAAAATAAATAAAAAGAGATATGTGAAATGTGGAAGACATTATCATTCATTTTGGCCTTTAGATAGTGCAATAAGGTAGTGTAAAACACAGTCATTTTCCTATATCCTAGCTGAACCACACACTAGGGTTTGGAATATGCATTATTTTTCAGCCATGAACCATTTATCAAGTGTAAACCATGATTTGGGGGCTTGAAATGTTTTAATAAATCTTGTATACTATGGGTGGCACTTGGAATTATGATTAAGATAGTTAGAATAAGATGATATGACATGGTAGAAGGAGATATCAAGTGGATGAATGAAAATCTCAATCACATTATAAAAAGGCATGTTGATATTTTTATTAACAAAATTTATGCATTTAAATAATTATTTTTGTGTTTTAATAACTATACAAACCTTACCTAAGAGATAGGCCCATATGGGTATACTTTTTCATATACCCCTATGACCTTATGATGTGGTTAAGGGAATATTTGTGTGTTGTATGTTAGTGTGGTTAAATGTTAAGTTCTATGGAATATATGTTTGATTTTTTATTTCCATGTATTATGATAGATTTGATTAGAAATAAGTTTATTTTCTTTATTACTATGACCTAGGGTAGGGTTGTATGAAAATTATGCTTACTTTATTCCTTACTATGGCCTAGGGCAGATCTATATGAATTTGTAACTGTCTTAAATGTTATGGCCTAGGTTAGATTGGTTTGGATATGAATGTGTAGATATTAGTATAATTTTTATTTTTAATATAATTTTCATGCCTTATTTGTTTTACATGTCTAAATGGCTTATGATTTGGTTATCTTATTTAGGGTATAAACTTTATTCTTGATTCTTGAATATTGTATTTTTTTAAGTATTAATTTATGGTTCTTGTTGTATACATAATTTGTAATATCCTTTACCTATTATGATTCTACACATGATAATGGAATGTGTGCATTATTACCATTTATTATACTCGTTTGATAGTGAGTAATGATCTCCTTATTACATATTGTTATAGTTTTTTACCCTTACGATATGCTTAAATTATTACATAAACTACCCAAAATAGTTATGTCTACTTGGTAAAATAAATTATGCCCTGACTCATTATTAGATGTTTTGTAAATAATGGTTGTCATGTTGGTAGTCTAAAATAGTTTAATTTAACTTCATATATGGGTTATATAGTAGGCAATAACCTCTAAGTTTTGCATATTTTTTGTTGTATGTTATCTCATAGGAAATAATACATAATTTAGTTGTATGTGATATAATCCAAGATAGTGAAAATTTATTACTAAGCTAACATGATGTTACCTATACAATGATGATAATATTGACCTATGTGTAGTGAAAAATTTCTTAATATAAGTGTAATTTTCATGTGTTTGGGAGGTATAAATTAGTGATTAATGATAATATATAATCTTGATTTTGCATTGGGTATTATGTATGTCCTAGTTATGAGGTATGATATTTTGGTTGAATGTTAAATGCATATATAACTAAACCCAAATAATTTTTTTAAGTACTTACAAATTGTACAGCAATCTATATAATTGCACATGTACTTGATTATGACCAGCAATTGAATATTTTTGTGGTAAAAAAAGAGTGTTCCTTATATGCCAAGTGGTCAATTCGAAATCCTCAATGTGGTATCACTATTGATACATTTAGTATAGTGTAAAATATCCTTAGATAAATTAACTATATGTATGAAAATGGAAATATTTTATCTATTTTTTTAATGTTTTCTTATGACAAATGAAATAATTTATTGTATTCTTAGTTGTCTATCAAAAATACTCATTGTTTCCATTCCATTATTACTATTAGTTTGTAGAATGGAAATTGATTAACCCTAAATTGATATGTTTCAATATAGTATAGGGTTAATAATATAGAAATGAATAAGCAAAAGTGTGGTAAACATATCTACAGTAGGCTAATTAATTTTCAAACTCAGAGAAATAATATTCTAAATTTAATTATTGAGATATGATTAAAATAGTAGTACACCTAGTGATTTATATTGTGATAAATGGATAACAAGTGTACTTAACTAATCAACTATGCACATCCAAATCTTATATGGAATAGGATTTAAATATATTGGATTAGTACCCTAGACTAGTCATCAAATTTAATAAATTTTCCCTTTATAGCCTTAAAAACTTGCATTGACCTCAGACAATTACATCAACACTTATATCTAAATTAGACATAGTAGTTTAATATAGAATACCTATTAGATCTAAATGCAACCACCTAGAATATTATAGGTTATGTGTCACCTTCTCTTTGGTGTGATCAAATATGGATCATGAACTATCACTCCTTATCAAATAGTAAAACCCTAGTTTTTCATCTTTATAATGACTATGGGAAAAATGGGTTAGTGGGATCATAATTTTGAGTTAACTTCAAATAACCTTCTATTATTGGTCCTACCTACATATCCCACTACTCTAAAAATGTCCTAAAACTAATTTAGTTCTCCCATAATGTGTTGTCTTATGTGTACACAAGAGTGTAATATGTGGAAAGCAAGTACCATAGTGACCTAGCTTGTAACTTTGAAAATAGGACTCATAAGTTGATCCTTCAGTAATTTAGACCTATAGATGTGTTGTCCCTATGAATAATATGGAAATAAGATAAAATAGGGATTTTTTTCTCACTTGAATGCTTGATTGAATGCTTTTGGTAATTTACCTTATGATTTGTAAGGTATATGCTAGGTGGTGAATGAATAAGGATTGATTTTGTATATATACCAACCCCTTTTGTAAATATCTAACATTAAATCACTTAGGAAAATTATAGGTATACATTTCATTTAAAATTTTAATGACTTTAAGGCATTGGACACTTGTGTTGGAACAAGACACTTGTGTCTACATAGGCATCTAATTGGGATGCAAGTGTTTAGGAAGATGGAAAATAAGTATAGGTCCAAAACTTGTAGAAGATGATAATAAGTAAGTTTATATAATTATGAGCATGATATAAGGCCTATGTCATTATAATAACACTATTATTACAAATAAATAAGTAATTTGGCACAAAGAGCTAGTATATGCAAGCCTTTTAGTATTCAAAAGGTCTAAAAGTTGAAGGTACATCCATGATATGCATTTACCAAGTGTACAAGACTAAGGGGTTATATAATTCAGATTTAGTGTCTATAGAAATAAAAATTGATTTTTGTCATTTTGTGAACTTATGGAGATGGGTTAATATGTGTATTATGTCTACTGGTAAGTATTAATTTAGTTTGATATATGCTAGTATTTATTCATATTATCCTTTAAAAGCATGTATTCTTTGTATATTACCATTCTATTAAATCCATGAATGGATTTAATCTTATATAGATATATTTGTAATAAATATTTTGTATTTATTTTCCATTCATATATTTTACAATCCCATAAATGGTTACTATTTTGAGATAATTAATCTAATTGGATCAATGCATAAAATTAAAATGAAAATTATGGATGAAATATGTATTGTCATCATTTTGAACAATAAAACCATGCTATTGATATTGAGGTATGCTTTCTTATTCTGAAAAGGTTGTGGGTTTGGATTTAAACCTCCCAATGGAAATTTTAGCTATATTCATTCTTTTAGACTACTAACTTAGAATAATAAGACAAAAAAACCACCTTAACTGATATGATGGAACATGCTAAGATAATTATAGGCATTTGAGTTAACACTTGTCAGTGGTGTTTTCTTAAAATTGTCAAGGCTTTTAGACATGAATATCATAATCTTAATTATGTCACATTAAGGCATTTTGATAAATTAAAAAAAAAGTGGGTATAATATATGATTTCAATTAAGTTGGTTGGTATTTGGAAGGAATTTAGAAGCTTAAATATTTCCCTTTAGTGAAAAGAGTACATGTTGGGATGGTTGGGTTGTATGTGTGTATATTTACTTTGCATGTTTCAAGTAGTATAGTGTGTTCTTATTAAAATTCAAGTTTTCACCTTGTTTTGAAGTCTATGATAGAATTTAATGATTATGAAGATGCATAGATTCTTATCTAAGCTATGTCTTTTGGTGGACAAATCCTAATAATATTGGTATTAAGGAAATATATGCATTAATTTATTTTGATAAGTATTTTGAGTAGTGGTTCTAACATTGATATATATGTTACTCTTTTATAAGCTATGGATGAGTATATTTCATAATATTACTTGATGTTGATTAAGTTTGTTGGTCATTAAAATTATATATGGTAATCATGTTGATTCAATGGTAAGACCTAAGTACTGATGTGTGTTTACACTTATAGTTGGTAACATGAGGCTTAACTTGAAATCTTAGTCTTTTCTCAAGCTTAATTTATTTTTAGTTTGATTTAAAAATAAAAATATTATCCAAGAGAGGAACAACATGCCAAGGATTGTTGACCCATTTCTCTATTATTACAGTATACAGGTAACAAACCACTTAGGGGCCTTATTCTTGTGCTTCACCCTCTGAATGTAGCTTTGTTATGCCTCTTTTCTTGGTTATATGACATCAGATAATTTTCTAAAGAATGGACTCAAACTTTTAATTAATTTTATCTTATTTGAACCTTTGGCATTAGGATAATCTTGTGGATACCTAGATCTAGTTTTATTGTATTATTCATATTATACGGGTATCTTTCATGCTAATTATGAGAAGCATTTTTATTTCTAAGAAATTTTCATCTTTAGTAAAATTATCTTGCCTTGTATTTTTTAGATGTACTATGATATGTATGGTGAACTATTACTATGGGTTTTGATATCAATAGTTATTTTAACCAAGGTTATCATATCTTAATTGGTTATTGTATTATGTTGTATCTAGTGCTATCATTATAATACATCAAATAATTATTATTACTTACTTGAATGTATGAAGTTGGATTACAATTCATTAGACAATTATGTCATTCATAAATCCTACCATAGATTGGTTAGATTGGTGACTTCTTTATCATATTATGAACTTTCAGTTATATTGGTTTATTATTTTGGAAGAAAACTAAGTAAGTGTATAACCATTTATTTTCTCTATGGTAAGTTATCAATTTGCATGAATTTTGGGTTGTTTACCTATTATATAAGGTTAATTATCTCACTCTTATGGGATTCTTATTACATCCACTATTAAATTTATTAAGGAAATTTTTCTTATGAGTTGATTGTGCTTAGATTTGAAGTAGTACCTAATCTCTCAGGACCTAGATTCATTATAAGATGATTGTTTATTTGTGTACACTATTGAATAATTATGAAATGTCCCTAATGCCTTCTAATCTTAAGTATTTATCCCTTTAATATTCAAATGATATTACTTAATAGAATTTTTTACAATATAGATGTCATGGGAATAATTGATTAGAGGGTATTTATATTAATATAGCTATGGGTTTTTCTTAACCGTTTATAAGTGGGCTATAGAATTATGATGTTTTCCTTACCTAAACAAAGTTATTATCCATGAATTCATATATTGTAATAAGGTTTACTGAATGACTTACTTATGATTTATAAAATTCCCTATTCAATTAAGACACTTCAATAAATAAGTAGTGGAACCTCTTAGGGATATTGAATCACAATTAGGAATGGTAAAATCATACTTATACATATGTTATAAAGTGTGTATAACACTTAGAATACTATTTTTTTATGTTATCTAATTTATTAATCAAATAGGTTGTCCCCAACCTATAACATGTAGCATTTAGGGTTTTTTATTGAGACTTAATGGCCATCACTCATTCAAGAAAGCCTGAAGAAGTTTATTTGTGGTTTCCACATGGAGGGTATAATTGTCTAGACTTGTCTTTACCTTATATGATATTATTATAGTATTGCATGTGCTTTAATTATAACTTTAATCTAATTTATTATACCTTATGAGATGGATGGGGGGAAAAAATTATGATTTTTTCCCAAACCTAATCTAAGGGTTATTACAGATATAATTTATTTTACAATGGTAAATTTTAATTTGGATGATGTTTAGTTGTTGGATAGTGATGACAAAGACATAAATGAATATTCACATGTATGTATTGTATACACATAATATTTTCAAACTTTTATCAATTACTGACACCTTATATCCTACAAAAACCCATCGAATCTCAATCTCTCTAAGTGTATACCCTAAGGGATACACTGGGAAAGGGGTGGGAAGATCATTGGTGATTTTTAGGATTGTTGTCTCTTTTACCACTTGTTATCTACACACTTTTCTCCTGAAAACCTTATCCCTAAACTTGTTCTTCTCTATTACACCCTCCTCCATCCTTTTCCCACATTTTATCCTCCTTTTCCTCACCTTAATCCCCTTTTATCAGTTAGATATACTAGGTTGGTTGGGTTGACCCTATATAATTTTGGGTGATTTTCACTTAAGAACTAGTTTGGCTCTTGACTGACCTAGCTCATGATCTAATGAATTATTGTCTAAAATTATGCTAGGTCAACTAGATCAACCCTATTAGCTGAGACTTTTGGAAGGGTTTAGGGTCATATCTACCTATATATACAAGTTCATTTTACCATTGTTTAGAGAAGAGAAGAAGAAGTAAGAGCTATTTTGCATCTTCTTATCCACCATTTTACTCAAGGAGCAAGCTTAGGGTTTCATGCTTCCTTTGGAGATATAGATCTTGTCTTATGGAGAATTCTTTTGGATGCATTGATAGGTTGTGTATCCTAGAGATAATTTATCCTTGTCATCCTTACATACCATAATAACCTCTTATGAATCACCTTATCTAAGGGAGAGATTAAGTCTTAGTGGGTTCATATTCAAAGGTAAGTATTACTAACTTTGTTCCTCCTTTGTAAGATTAGATAGATATGTATTTTTACTTTTCTTCCATGAATTAGGATTCCATACGCATTGGCATGAGTGTATGTCTCTTATTCATGTTTACCTTTATTGTTTCTAACCCCCACTTTATGCCACAAGATTTGTTGAGCACTAGATTAGATTTTATTTACTTGTTATTAGTTTAGTGAGATATCAAAACATAGGAATCCCTTAGGGTTATTTCATGATTTTACTTGATTGAAGGCTTTGGAACCTTCCCTATCATAGTGTATTGTAGTAAGAGATCCTATAATTAGGTCTAGTAGATCCCCATATTGGTCATGTTCTTTCTTAATAAATGTGTCTCCAATTGGAAGTGTTTGGTATGATCTATCTTCTTTAAGTTAGGATTGATTTATAGACATGATGCATTTTTGATTGCATACGCATAGACTCAACTTAGATCTAGACATATAAATTGAAGTATATATATTTGGGAATGTATAGAAATACTCTTAAAATGTAAGGGTTATTTTTATATGCATTACCTAAAGGCCTAGCTTGATTTGTAGATAAATCCATATTAATATATAATATACAATGTCTTTCTTATTCCTATTCAATAAGATTAGTTTTGATACATCATTGATAAAACATATCAAACACAGTTGGATCTTGGTGTTTATGGAATAGGGAAATCAAACCCACTTGTTATTTAGTTGAATTAGAATAGACCCTTTTTTTTTTGTTGAATAAGATCAAACCCACTTTGTGTTCAATCTTCAAGGCATATATATTGTAGTCATAAACATTTATAAATACCTAATTAATTTTTGCGTAATATGGGACTACTTGCTTACTCATATGTGATCTCCAACAAAATCACATAGTAATCAAGTGATTAAATATAATTTAAAACTAATTACAAACTGATTTGGCTCCATGCCTGACTACTTCATTTATTTAAATAGAGATAATGCTTCCTCATAAGGTCCACCCCTTGGATAAGAAGTAATCATGACATTCCAAGACATGACATATTATTGAGACTTTTTTCATAAAATTTTATAAGGGCATTACACACAAAAACATGCTACTAAAACCCACTAATAATTACATGTTCATGGAATTCAATAACCTATTGTAGATATGTAAAGCTTGTAAATGCCAAAATAACACTAGAAAATGTAAATTAACTATGATGCAAACTTGTTGTTTGCATTTCTTGAAAGAGTGCCAATGATTTGTGAGGGAATCCTTACCCTACACAAGTTGAATTCATGACACACTCTAAGAGCATACATCTCACTTAGTTATTTGATCGAAGACCTTTTGAGTGTCCTCTATTATCCCACATTTCCCATACATGTTTCCCACCATGTTATGGCCTATATATTTTACATGCAGATTGTCACATTTTGTTTTTGCTAATTTCCACATAAAATAAATAGGGGGATATCTATTATATTATATAAATATATTTATAAAATGTAATAATAATATATTATTATATATTATAATAATATATCATAATATTAATATAATTCTTATAGTATAACATAGTATACTAATATGATATATAATATTATTATATTTTATATATTACAAATAGTATATACAATGAGGTAAGTTAAGTGGTGATGGTGAGGGGAAATTATGTTCTACACCAAACCTAGATTTAGGGAAATTATTGGATTTACATGAATTTCTCCCATTGCAAATGAGTACATAGATTTCAAAGTGGCAGGTTCTTTGATTGGATGTTTTCTATTATCAAGGGTCGATATAGATGACATGAAACTAATTTGATTATGATAAGGCTCCACATATGATGTACATCTCAAATTAGCATTGTAATTCCACTACTATGGAGATAATACATTGAGGTTCCAAAGTCTATATTTTAGTTTATATTCATTTAAGCTACCAATATATTGACACCTAGATAAATTGCATCAAGGTTAATAACATACAAAAAGACCATACTCATACCCATGGAATAAAGGGCAAGTCCATACATAACTTTCAAGTGGTTATATATTTAAAATGGAGTTGGGAGGTGATGATGAGGGCTAATGAGAGGTATTTTAGGTGATATCATACACCATAGGGCCCATATCATACACATGACCTAGTTTCATAACAATTATTGGATTTATATGATCTACACCAATTATAAAGGGTTTTATAGCTTTAAAGGTGGTGGCATTTTTATTAACTATTTTTATTTGATTATGGAAGGATTCTACTTCTGATGTGTGGATTGAATCAACAATTTAATGCCACTAATGTGGGGGAAATACATTGAGGCTATGGATTATATCTTTTAACTTTCATGGTGGTTGAAATATAAAATTATACTATGAAAATTGAGTCTTTGGTATGAAATATGTCATCAAAAATATTATGAAATAATGAGGTGAACTAACCTTTTGAAAAAGTTCTAGTGATCTTTTGGGTTTATGTATTTAGTTCCAAAAACTTGTTAAAAATAAAAATCAATCAGAAACCATAGCATTGAGCATGATTTCACTCAACAAACCCTTTTCTAGAATTATGTTCAATAAATTTTATGATTTTGTCACCTTGAAAGTTATATGTTGGGGACAAATTTCAAGTTTAATGACTTTGTATTTGCCAGTAAAGTTGGAAAATACATGTGAGCTTAATATTTAATTCATTCCATCCACCATGCTCTTACTAATAGTTAGATACTTTGATAGCACAAGATGAATGACATGTAAAGAATATTCAATACCTAAAATCTTTGAATGGAATTATGTATTGTTGGATTGTTACAAAGTGAAAGTTATAAATATTTCAATGTAGGTAATTCTTCAATACCTAATATAACATGTAGATTCTCACAAATCTCAATTATAATGGTATATAGGAATATCAATATAAAAACACCTATTTTCCATGATGAACACCACTAATATAATACCCTCATGTGAAACCTAACTCTTTCCCTAAGCCAACTTAGTGTGTTCACCTTACATGATGAATCTAGGTGATGTATAAAATTGAATTATGTTTCCTCTCTATAGACTCAAACACAACTAATGTGAATAAATCTAGACCTAAAAAGAAGATTAAAGAGAAGAAAAAGATAAAGGTATCTGATGCTGATGGATACACCAAGGTAAGAGATTTGAAGAAGCCACAGCTTATAAGAGTTCATTATGTTGCACCAAGAAATGATATGACCAAGTATTCCTCATCTTTCTATGGTTATTTTTATAGTTGTAATCAGTTTGTTCATAAGGCTATTGATTTTAGAGTTGTGTCTACAAGGAGGATAAATTTTGTAAGTATAAACTCATTTTCTCCTATATTAGATACAAATGTAATGTTTTATATTTGCAATAATTTTGGTCACATAGTTAAACATTATAAAACTAGTTTTATAAGATCAAAATTACACAATGTAAAGAAAGGCATGTCTCTGAGTGTGAACAAATTTTCACAAGTCTCTGATAAAGAGAAGAAGAGGACATATAAGAAACCTAATGAAGTATGGAAAGTGAAAAATTAATCCATAATTTCTCAAACCACACCCATGCTAAGGATCATAATTTATGGGTGATAGATAGTGGTTGCTCAAAGCATATGACTAGTGATAAGAGCAAGTTCACCAAATTAAGAAAATGTAAGGAAGAATCTATCAGCTTGAGAGACAACACAGCAGTAAATATCAAAGGTAAAGTAACCTTGAATATATATGGTAACTACCTACACATGAAATCCTTTATATTGAAGGATTGAAGCATAATCTACTAAGTGTCAGCCAAATGTGTGACAATGGATATAAGGTCACATTTGATGCAGAAGGCTGCAAGCTAAATAAATATGGAAAAATAGTTACAAAAAGAAAATGAAGTGAGAGAAATATATATAATATTATTAAAGTAAATGGTAATATCTACTTGATGGGAAAGATTGATGAGAGTTGGTTATGGCATTGAAGAATGTGTCATGTTAACTTTGATAACCTAGTCAAAGTGAGTTCAAAGAAGTGTGTCAGACACATGCCCAAGATAACCAAACTTATAAACACTACTTGAAAATAATGTCAATTAGGCAAGTAAACAAGGGTTAGATTCCAAACAAATGAGTATTCATCTACAAACCCTCTATAATTAGTTCATACTAATCTTTGTGGTCCTACTAAGACAAGAGGATATAAAGGAGAGAGATACTTCATGTTATTTGTAGATGACTACTCAAGAATGATGTGGGTAAAATTTTTGAATGATAAGTCTTAAGCATTTGAAAGATTCAATATATTTAGAGTCATGGTTGAAAATGAGATTGGATAAAAAATCAAATGCTTAAAATCTAATAAAGGTGGAGAATTTACCTCAAATGAGTTCATAGAGTATTTTTAAAAGCATGAGATCAAAAGGCATTACTCTATAGCAAGGACTCCACATCAAAATGGAGTTATTGAGAGAAAAAATAGAAAAATCAAGGAAATGGATAGAATAATTTTAAAAGAGGCCAAGTTACCTGATGGATACTAGAGAGAAGTAGTCCAAATAGTAGTATACATCTTAAACAGAGTTCAACTGAGTGTAAATAGTGACAAAACTCCCTATGAGCTATGGTATGAAAATCTTACCTTTGTTAATTACTCAAAAGTTTTTGGAAGCAAATGCTACATCAAAAGAAAGGAAGACAAATTGGTAAGCTTTGAATCAAGATGTGATGAAGGAATATTTCTTGGTTATTCTACTCAAAGTAAATCTGATGTTTTCTATAATAAGAGACTACACAAGATTTTATATAGCATCAATGTCAAGGTTAAATAAGTATTGAAACATGTTGAAACTAAAAATGAAATTAGTAATGAAGAGTCAGATCTTGAAGAAGAAGCATAAAGTGAAGAGGCTAAGGAAAAGAATGAAAAATCACTTCCAAGATTTGTTTAAAAGGATCATCCTAAAGAGATAATAATTGGTAATAAGAATGAAGGAGTTTAGACAAGGAGAAGAGCTATAATGAACAAGGAGCAAGTAAATTTTTCTCTAGTGTCTGAAATTGAGCCTAAGAGTTATGTTGAAGCCAGCAAGGATGAGAATTGGCTAAAAGCCATGGAAGAAGAACTAAGCCAAATAGAAAAGAACAAAACTTGGTAATTAGTTCTAAGACCATCAAACAATAATGTGATATGTAAAAAATAGGTCTATAGAAATAATCTCAATGAATATGGAGTTATTATAATGAATAAAGCAAGATTGGTGTGCAAAGGATATGCACATGTTGAAGGTATATATTTTTAGGAAACATTTGCTCCAGCTGCTAGATTGGAATCTATAAGAATGTTTCTATCATTCTCTATTTACAAGAATTTCAAATTCTATCAAATACATGTCGAGTTTGCTTTCTTGAATGGGAACTTGGAAGAGGAAGTCTACATAGAACAACCTAAAGGTTTTCATTTGTTAGAATAAGTAGATTACATATGAAAATTAAAGAAGACATTGTATGGTCTAAAACAAACACCTAAATCATGGTATTCAAGATTAGACAAGTAACTATAGCAACAAGGTTTTAACAAAGGATGTGTAGATACCAATGTGTACTTCAAATTAAAAGGTGAGCATATGTTGATTATTGATTTTTATGTAGATGACATCATCTTTGGTGCTATAAATAACAAAATGTGCAAATAATTTTCCACACAAATGCAAAGTGAGTTTGATATGTCAATGCTAGCAAAAATTTATTTCTTCCTTAGTCTACAAATAGCACAAACTGATGAATGGATATTCATATCCCAAACTAAGTATGCAAAGGAGATGCTCAAGAAATTTGGAATGGAAGATAGCAAACTAGTTAGTACTCCCATGATAACTAGATGCAATTTGAGCAAAGAGGATGAGTCCCTTGATGCAAATAAGATAATGCATAGATCAATGATAGGTAGCTTGTTATACCTAAATACATCAAGACTATATATCATGCAAGCAATGTGCATGGTTACTAGATTTTAGGCTACTCCTAAAGAGTCACATTTCAATGTAGTAAAAAGGATCTTTAGATACATCAAGAGCAAAATTGATTATGGCCTATGATATCTTATAAGTGAAGATTTCACTTTGATAGAATATATAGATGTTGATTGGGTAGGAAGTGTAGATGATAAAAGAAGTACTAGTGATGGTGCATTTTTCCTTAGAAATAGACTTATTTCATGTCTGAGCAAAAATAAAGAGTCTGTTACTCTGTCTATAGTAGAAGCAGAGTATGTAGTAGTAGTGGCATGTTGCACTCAAGTGATATCGATGAAGAAAACAATAAAATACGTCAAGGTTGAGTGCAAGTCACCTATTTCTATTATTTTTGATAATTTAAGTGCAATAAATATATCAAAGAATCTAGTGATGCATTCTAAAACCAAGCACATATCAATAAATTATCACTTATTAAGAGAAAGGGTTGTAGATCAAGAGGTCACAATGGAATATGTGCCAACTAAGGATCAGATTATAAACATATTCACCAAACCTCTTCCTAAAGAACAATTTGAATATCTAAGACAAAAGTTGGGAGTGGTGGCTCTTACACCACATCACTAAATCTTGGTGATAGGGCATGAGTCTAGGATGAGTCTCATATAATCTTTATTAATCCTTGGAAGAAGATATAAAAGGAAACTCATAGAGAAGATAAAGGACACTGAGTGGTCTAAAGGTGTTCACAAAGTATCTAGGATTAGATGACCTAAGAGAATTCCTCATAGTGTGTTCAAGCCTGACAAGTCCAAGGAGCAGAACAGTCTCAATTCAAATTGGTAGATGTCATAGGAGGAGAAATTGCTTCACATACTTGGCAATCGATAAGTATCCTAAAGATTTTTAATAAGTATTTGAACACATGCATGAGTAGATTATTGACACATTAATGAAGAGATCCTTTGTCATTAATGTTAAAGGGGGATAAAGCAGAATGATGGTGCTATAATGTTTGATAAGTCATTATGAAGGTGTCTTTCCATCAATGAAAAAGGGGGAGATTGTTGGATATAGTCATTGATGTGTTGAGGATTGTAATTGATGTCAAAGAAAGCATGAACTATTAGATAATTAATGATAAAGATGTTGGGTTGAATGGACATGTTACAAGGCCTCATGGAGTTGAGTATGTACTTTGAACATTTGTGGGAATACAAGAATAGTCATATGAACCCCTTTACTCATGTAATTATCTTGATAAATATGACTAAGTACATAGGTTAATGATAATAATATTTGCTTATATAGCATTTTTTGAAGGAAATGATTACACTATGATAATCAATTTTGTGTTTATTTTCTTTGGTCAAAGTTTTAAGTCATGTGGATGAGTATAGCAAATATTACAAATGCATAAAGTTATCTCTCAGCTAGAAATTTACTAAGTTTCCATACTTAGTCTATTTTTCAACTTGGCATTTATTTTGATAAAGTTATTATCAGGAAAAATATTTCAAGGATTTGTTTTCAAGTATTTCAGGATAATTGTTTCAAGGAATTTGTTTCAGTCTCTTCCAAAAAAAATATTGTAACAAAAATTTTGAGGAAATTGTCTTCAACCAAAAAGCCCATAACACAAGTCTGAGAAATTATCTTCAGATAAAATGCCTGTAATAAATGTTGTGAAGGGCATGTTGAGAAGTTTTGAAGAGAAATTTTGAAGGATTGTAAGACACTTTGAAATTTCTAAAGGGTCATTTTGCATGAACTAAAGGTAACCTCTAATGTTTTGAAGGACACTTTTTAAAGCCCCGAAGGGCACTTTCAGAATGATTGATGGACACATGGAAATTTTTGAGTGGTCAAAGATTTGAAGACATGATCATGATCAATGACTAGCACTTAATCATACAAAGATTATCCAATGAAGCATAGAAAAGTTAGATTGTCAAAAGGACATCTGATTTAACATGTGAGTGATAAAGTCACAAACATAGAGCCTACATAGTAAATCAATGGAGTGGTTTAAAGTCAAAAGGTAAATGATAAATGCAAGATTTCCAAGTGTCTCAATAGTGGGAACTAATAGTAGTGTATAGAAGGCACATACTTATGCCAAGTGTCTCAATAGTGATAACTAATAGAAAAAGTGCATAAGGAACACACTGGTGTAAAGTGGCACAAGAGTATGATCTTTTCAGATAGATGACCAATGAGCATAAGCTAGTTAGAGATAAAGTTAGAGCTTGTTAGAAGATCTAATGGTGAGTAGATGATCATATAAATAAGATCTAATAGAATGAGGAGACTTAGATGGAACAAAGTGATCGATGTTGATTCACATAGTGGTGATTTAAAGATCAAGCCTATTTGAAAAGATCAATGGAAGTTATCCAAATATGTATTAAGTAATAAGATGGGATAAAGAGCTTGATGTTTAATGACTAGGCAAATATAATATCATACATCTTTAGAGATCAAATAACACATATAATCTTGGTTCAGGAATATCGATGAACATGTTTTAAAGTTGATAAATCTAAAGTTAAAAGTGTACAAAGATTATATGGATAATGTGAGCCTATCATAATGTGATCTAATAGATGAATTTTAAAGCTAAGCTATTTTGATATAGACCAATGGATTATGGCATAAAATTTAAGATCAATGATAAATATTTAAAGATAAGCCCAGTCTAACAGTTAGTAACATGAACATGCATGTAAGCCTTAAATCATGACACAGTCAATGAGATTGATTGATCCAACTAATAAAATCTATATTAATTAGAATGCACACCAAAACTTGAGTCCAAAAAATACTATAAATAGTAATAAGATAGGAAATTATGATGGTGATGCATGAAATTGAAATGTGGGAAACTTATAGTTCATTCATAATAAACAAAAGTCCAAAATTAGCATGATGTGTTATAGTCTAAGTGTGTACACATAGAAGATATGAAACCCTAGATCAATTATTTTATAAATATGATATCTAGGAAAAAATAAAAGGTTAGTAAAACTACTGAATTGTGTAAAATATAAAATATAGAGACACAAAGGATCAGAGTCGAGAGTGATGAAGTGTGTCAAATAGAGATGTATCTAAACACATAACCAGATGGATAGATAAGTGTAGAGAATAAGAAAGGCACAAAGAGAATGTGTAGAGATTGATCAATTGCAGATTAGACCTATAATAAAAAATAGAGAATTGGATTCATATATGAATATTATTTATAAATTGGATTTGTATCTCTATAGAAGAATCTGATAGGATAGTGTCATCAGATAAGTTGAGTGGGTGCTCAGATTAAGGAGTGGGTGCTTCCTTAGAGTTGAAGCTCTTAAATCAAGGGATTGGTGTTTCCTTAGGATTGGTGTCCTTAAACATTGTAACTAGTGAGATTCCTTATTATGAGGCTAGATTATAATGGTAGTTTATACAAAATATTCTCATGGTGGTTTTTCTTATATTGAGTTTTCTATAGTATATCTTATGTTATGTGTTTTTATGTGTGTGATCTCTACATATAGTCTTAATCTAAATTAAAAGGTTTTAAAAAGGGACTTGTTTTAGTTAATATACTAATTCACCCCCCATCTCAATATAAATTTTTGTTCCAAAATTCCATATATCATTGATTAATCAAACAAATAGATTTAGAGATATGGCAATGCATAAACAATCATTCATATGAGCAATAAGTGGAAACATAACACATGAACACAAAATGTATGTGGGAAACAATAATGGGGAATAAAAACCTTTGATGCATATCTTGGAATATAGTCTTATAATTAATTAATCAAATTTTTAGTGAGGCACCAACCCCTCACTAGTCAAGCACCAACCCATCTAGTCCTTTGGCAAGCACCAACTTACAAGGAGGCACCAACCCCCTTAGATAACTTAGAAAAAACTATAATACCTTGAATTTATTATCACCATTAGAAACCTATTTATTAATCAACTAAAATGACCTCCTTTTTCTCTTATCACTCTTTAATTTCTCTCAAATAGCCTCTTAGGCCTTCTTGTTCAACTAGCCCTTTCCTTGGCAAAATTAGGTCTAATGACCTTCATCATCACCTATATAAATATAAATATTATTATATATTCATAACATAACCACCATGAATATTTTATGATCCTTAATTCCTCTATTTGGTTTCCAAAAACTCTATATCATTTGCTCAAGTCCTCAATATTCTAACTAGTCAAATTAGGCCTATTAGGCATTATCTTTATACATGACTCTTGATATTACACATATTGGTCAAAAAAGGACCTAAAAATAATTATATAACCATTTTAATAGATCAAAATACATTTTTAATAAGTGAAATAACCACCACATAGATCAGTCATTACCCTTAAGGGCCAAAACTACCATTAGGCCTAATAGAGACCTAATACAATAAGGCCTTCTCTAAGAACACATTTTAGTTAAGCCTCCTTTATGTCAGGATCTTGCTCCTCAATTAGAGCACATATGATTACTTCTTGTATTAGAAACTAAACACAGAATTATACTAGAATCAATAAGTAACTAGAAATATGAAACAACACAAGATTTGAGAGACAATACACAATTGTATTAAATACTTAGAAGAAAATACAATAAAGAAGATGCCACTTCTTCTTCCACCTCAAAGGTTCGCCATGCCTCAAGACATTCTTCCCTCTCTCTCTCGGTCCCAACAATCAACTCAAATATAGAATTGATGTTCACCTCTCCAACCAGTCAGTAACACGCTGCCATTACACCAAGTACACAATCGTACTCTAAGTAGATCTCCTACTCTCTGCTGCTACCTGCAAATCACTAGACCTTACTCACCATGTAGATATCTCTACACCCCTGAAGAACCCTTGTCCTTACCTCACCAAGTCCTTATGATTCTTTAACCAGTACCCTGGTGGATCAGCTCCTAGACTTTGCAGACCCTGCAACTCTCCCTAATCATACACTCTCAGCACCCCTTTGGAACTAGGAGGAGCTACACTAGCTCTCTCTAAAAGCTCAATGGCTTTCTAGCACACTTTTATAATACAACCCATGAGTCCATATATAGATCTCATGCTTATAATAATTATACTACCTTAATTACAATAATTAGACACGTAACTCAAGACTAAGACTAGCCTTTGACATGCAAACAAACAGTCTAAAAATAGACTCTCTGGGATCAACATGCAAACTGCCTATTCTCGCACAGGCTGCCAATGTCGGCTCCTCTATGACCGATGTCAGCTAACTGGTAACCAATGCTGGTTGGTTCTTTGCTACTATCTGACTGACGTCAGTTGATCAGATTGATGTTGGTTTCCTTGCAACTGACTCTGCATCCTCTGTAACTTCTCCTATTTGCATCCTGGTGAAGATTTTAGCTCCACAACCTAACACTTTAAACACTTTGAGACTCAAAAAATAGATTAAAATTTTTATAAATAACTCAAATATTCCACTGATAATCTTGACTTATGTCCCCAACATAATGTGGCTCATTTCACCACACAATTAGGTTTACTCGCCATTAGGCCTTCTAACTGCCAGAAAGTTTGTCTTACAAATCTGAATCATACACTCAACTTTTAAACATAACCATACTAAAAAAACACATTAATATTATATACATGACCTTAATTTAAACATCATGTTCATTATAATTCATAAAATATGTTAAAATACTTCTAACTAATCAACTTCATATGCTTACTCAGAACTGTATACAGGCTCCAAAAACCCAGTCAAGAGCCTTTAACTTTTCACACCTTCATAGGAGTTTATAATGAATAAAAATTTGTTAAAATTAACCAGTGATAAATTTATAAAAATTTAATGTGAATTTTATTATTCAACACTATGCAAAAACACTTATGCACAACATTATCACTTACACACAAAATTCCCTGTAACTCCAAAAACATAGTCATGAAAATAAAGATTTAGATCACCTGTGTGAACACTTTTGTGATCTTTAAATGAGTTATCATGGTATTTCATCATAATTATAACATATTATAATATATATATATATATATATATATATATATATATATATATATATTATAATTTTATATATCAATATTGGTCTTACAAACCAATCTCACATCTTTGCCCTACACATACTTCATTATGTTAGATAGGTCACTTTTGAGAACAACTTTTTGCTTATTTTTGAACATCATCAACACTTATAAACAAATTGGATATGATTTATAGGTATTTAAAAATTATCTCATTCATTTATATCCATCCCTAATCCTCTTCAACCAATCCCTAATCTCTTTCTCACTACTACTTAGTTTTCTCATTATCTTGCTCATTATGCCCTTTTAGCAATAGGCCAACTTCCATGACTATTTTATCACATTTTAGATATAAAACCTGATCATAAACTTTCATGGAAAAAAATACAAGTCTCATACATAATTTTCCATCTATTTTCATGTTTTAACCTAGTCAACCCTACCTACTACATTAAAATTTTGATAAACAAAGGATTTCCTATAGCTTGTACTCACTATCATGACAAACCAAAACCACTTTTAGAAAATATAAGAGTAATTTACATGTTTCAAACATAAAAATAGGTTAAAAAACCATTCTAAGACATAACTGATAAGATCTTTCATATTAGGTCATTATGAGGGTTTTAGGAGGGTTTTGACTAGTTTCCCTTCTTAGCAATCATTCATAAAAGATTTCAATTAAACTCTAAAACCAATGCCTATAAATTAAAGATATGTACCTTCCCCAAATTTAATTAATTTATAAATAGCTCATGTAAATTTTTCACATGCCAATGAGCATAAGAAATTCTTTCTCGGGTCCATAGCACCTCATTCTGAGCACATAGAGGATCTCAACATCAATTTTCATGTTTTCTTCTTTAGGTTATGACCTTAAAATTTTTAAACATACTTAACACACCATCTCACACCTATATCAATTCTATCAATAGATTTATCACCCTGATAAATGAACTTGACCCCTCATTAGGCCATATTGGGTCTTTTTACACACCAGACCTTGAACTACCAGTCATACTTAGACTATGATCATACCTTGAAACCTCATGTACTATTATCAATACATAATCCACATGTAAATCAAACTCATACCATTCTCACATTATACCAAAAATTTTCACATAATTCATAGACCAATTACCTCATCATGCTACCAAGTATGTGCCTCCTCACTATGCCTCTTAAGTACATGGCTTAAGAAATCAACATCAAGAATAACAATGACAACTTATAATGACATCAATTCCACTTGTATGACATCAACTAAAACTCCATAGATACCTTAGAACACATTCTCAACACATAATCCTTTATGTTTTATGATTATTTCCATTCGAGGTCTCCATGTGTGGTAATTATGTGTAGTCAAAATCTCATAATGGTCAACACTAGAAGTAGAATCCATGCTAACTAATCACCAAGAGAAGAAATAATAAAAAAGGGTGCACAAGATTAGCATCAAGACAACCCTACAAAATATTTTATTATAGAACCCCTCTAATCTATCACTTTATGAAAATAGTGATTTTTTATAATTTAATGACACCAATAGATAGAGAATCAAAAAACATGAACTTTTTTAAAAAATAGAACTCAAATTTGAGTTATAGTTCAAAAGTTACAAGCATTATGATTTCCCATAAAATGGATCAAAACAATTAAAAACCACTACAAACAAATTTTAGTGACCAAAATGAAAAATAAAATAGTCATCTGATCACTTGTTGGAACTAGAATTGAACCATGGTCTCTTAAATTCCAACTAATGTGAAAAATATCCTCCTGGTTAATGTTATGTTTGTGCAATTAAACTATGCTTCCACATGTGGCAAATAATCAGCTTTATAAAATTAAAAAATGAATGGAAAACTAGTTTTGAGAGGAGAAAAAAGAAATTTTACTATTGTCTTTGTTTCATATCCTTCTAGAAGATGTAAACTAGCAAATCTAGATTAGTCAAAAAACTCCAATGTCGAGTTTTCTTCAAATTTGATAAAATATTTGAAAGAAAATATGGTGTTAATGTAGAAAAAGATGTCCCAACTAGTAGATTGGATACTTGTATGTAAAAAATAAGATCTAATATTTAAACATAGCATTATAAAATGCTTTTGAGTAGATTTCAATGCTTAGCCCATAAATTTTAGCATAACAAAGAAGGCAGATCTAAGAGAAAAAGAATGGTGCCAAACTTCAACATAATAGTGGAAAATGATGATGCCAAGGTGAGACAAATCTAAAATATGATAGCAAAGAATTTTAATTCCAAGTGTAGACCACAATGCTTTAAACTCTTATTGGTAGATCTATAAATGCCACATGTTACTATAAATAATAATGTCAGATGATAATGGGTAAATCTAGTCTCAAGAAAGAAGATTTCAAGCTTCAACACTTCTCTCTAATGCTTTTCCAAATTTCTTGATCTCTACAATAGATATCCTCTATCTCTAATTCTAAGTTCAGACTCCTCCAATTTAGGAAAATATGAAGAAACAAATAAAAAATAATGACAATGCCACAAATCTAAAAACAACACCTATCTTTAGATCTTTTAATGCTTTATCAAGGCCAATGCCAAAGATGATATCAAAAATAAGCACTGTTATTTTTCACAAGCTGATCCAAAAGATGCCAACATCTTTTGTTTGAAATTTCTTTAAATGGAATGCTCCACAACATAGAAGCATTCTAATGCCTTGCTTCAAAGATAGCAAAGGACACAAAAACACCAAAAATGGCAATAGTGCTAAGATTTCCATGCTAGTTTACTACCTCAAAAGCAACAAAAGCTTCAAAAACAAAAAAAACTAGAAAATCTTTGAAAAGTATTGAAAAAGGGAACCAAAGGGCACCAATATCTCCTTATACACTTCTCTTTTATGCTTCTTCTTTGTGACAAGGGAAGAAGTTGTCAGAATATATATGTTCATAATATTAATTGTAAATAATGTAATTATTTATATTACATTAATAGAGTTTTCTAATTTGGTAGATACTAGAATATATTGTTGGTAATAATATATTCATATATATGTTTAGTTAGTAGGTTGGTTATTTGGGTGAGGGTTTATAGGGATCTTGGGATCCCCACATATAGGCTTTGCACTTCCTATATAAGTGCCTTGTAACCATCCAAATATTTTAATGAAGATTTAATATTTTTTGTGTTTAAAATATAGTCTATGTATTTGGATTCTATAATCTCTGTATAAGTTAAAAACTCTATGTACAGCTCCCAAAATTAGGTCCATTATAAATTTTGCAGTTTATATTGTAAAAAAATCCAAAAGTATCAAAAAGTCATTTTTATATCAAAAGTGTCATAAAAAGTTATATATGGTTATAAGTCTTATCATTGAGTCCCATTTAGGTGAATGTTAGGGTCTTTTTTAGGTGATACTAGGTAAATTTTCTTGTATTATTTGTACATATGCTTTATTAGTGGAAACTAATGTCCTATTTGGTCTTGTGCCATAATGGATAAATTAAGCCACATTAAAAAGTTTGAAGGAAAATATTTCCACACATGGCAGGTGAGAACCCAATTATTCCTAATCAATAAATATCTTTGGGATATTATTGATGGAAAAAAGAAACCAAAAGATACAGAGGAAGAAACAAAGTGGGAGAGTAAAGATTGAAAAGCAACAATGATTATTGGCCTAGGGTTATCTGATGCTTACTTGCATCCTATTGACCTATCAAAAGGTTTAAATGTCATTTGGACCACATTGAACAAGCTATTTGGATCTCAAATAAGAAGCACAGTAGTGACTCTCAAATAGAAATTGTTCAACCTCAAGATGGAAGAAGGTGATAGGATGGTGGAGCACATTAGTAAGTTTTGATCCATCTTAAATAAGTTAGCTAGAATTGAAGTTGATGTTCATACTGATGATGCAAAAGTTATTTTATTGAATAGCATTCTAATGAGTTACTCTAATATGGTTTTTAATTTGAGTAAAATTAATCCTAGTTTAGAATATCTCATTTCTTCTTTACTTGAAGAAGAAAAAAGAACCTTGATTGTTGAACCAGAGGAAACTATAATGTATGGTAGAAACAAGAAAGAAATGGGATTTGTTAAGAAAAAATTAAAATCCTCTTTCAAATAGGGATAATCTTCCAAAAGTATAAAGAAACAACCTTCCTATTATTATTGTAAACAAACTAGTCATATATCTACAAATTACAAGAAAAGAGCACAAGATTTACTAGATGGAAAATTGGATGAAAATGTCATGGTCGAAGATGAATAAGAAGAGAATGAAGAACAAACAAATACTACTAACATAGAAAAATTAAGTGATGAAGATTATATCTTTTAGATAATTTTCTATTGGAGGATGGAGGACATTGGAGGATAGAGGTCATTCAAGCCTCTCATTAACCACTAGCGATGAGGTTATTTCTATTTTAGTGGCACATTTACTTTCAGTTGTGTGCAGTGTGTTTAGATTTTATGTTTTTAGCATATTATGTGTGAATAATAATAGAAGATGCATACCTATTCTAGTTTTTATTATGTGATCAATTCTTATGCATTTCCTTGATGTAAAAATATAGTAGATAGATGAAAGCATAAGTGTAAATCAAGCATCACAATGCTTGAACAGGATGAATAGGGGTTCATACCTTGAACAGGGGTTCTTATTTGTTGAATAGGGGTTCACATATCAAATAGAGGTTCATATGGGTTGTACAGGTTGAATAGAGGTTCATACCAATAGTGTACTAAGATTTTGAGCATGCAGAAGTGACAAGCTATAAAAAGATGTTTAGACATTTTTTTTACCATGTTCACATTAAGGGGGTGTATAGTAGGAATTAATAATGTTCTCAAGGGGGTGAATATTAGAATATATGTGTTCACATTATTAATTGTAAATAACATAATTATTAATATTACATTAATAGAGTTTTATAATTTAGTGTATACTTGAATATATTATTGGTAATAATATATTCATATATAAGTTTGGTTAGTAGGTTGGTTATTTGGTTGAGGGTTTATAGGATCTCAGGATCCCCACATATAGGCTTTGTACTTCCTATATAAGTGCCTTGTAACCATCTAAATATTTTAATGAAGATATAATATTTTGTGTGTTTAAAATATAGTCTATGTATTTATATTCTATAATCTCTATATAAGTTAAAATCTCTGTGTACAGCTCCTAAAATTGACATCAAAAGTAGTGACAAGGGAAGTAGTATAAAATTATTTAAATTTCAAGCTAATAGATGGTTGTAACTTCTTCAGGGCTTTGGTACCATCTTAGAAATGGTAAAGGCATTCCAACCCAAGAATCTAAAGTAACAAAGGAAGCTACAGATATGATATGTAAAAATAAGATAGATCATATATTATTCAAAAATGAAACATAACAAAGCATGCTAGTACAAAGGAAGGCACTTGATTATATAGGCAAGGAAAAATACTAAAATAGCCTACATGGACAATGTGGGATAAATACTAACATAGTACAAACCCACTAAAAGAAAAAATAGCTAGATGAGACACTATAAAATGATAAATACACATGAAGTACATACTCTAATAATTCCTTTCATTCGAGGCACACATAGGTCAATTTTGAGATTCCACACTTGTGGGTAAGTCTAAGAATATTTAGACATTGTGGTCTTTAGGTCCTTTTCTCTAGTGACAAGTCTAATCTCTCTTGTGTTAGTCACCTATTTCACTCATGATTAGTTATTTGAATATATATGGAGTAAAATAGAAAAATCCAAAAGAATTAAAAGTTAAATCATAAAAAAAAGGTAATGATCAAAAGGAAAAAATAATCATAAAACCTAGATCACACTAAAAAACATGATATTTAGCACATCCCATATATTATTCAAATCTCAAACTCCACAGTTGGCCTCATGATAGATTCAAGGTCCATTGGGGTGTGGTAGCCCAGTATACTTGTGTAGGATGTCTCATTAAATCATATACTTATAGTGCCACCTATTTTCTCACATAAGTTACCAATATTAATAGTATACTAATGGATCTATAAGGGGACCTAAAGAATGGGGAACACAATGTGGTAAGGTAGGTACATTTTAATTTTCATACATATAGGCTTCATGGGATTATCTATGTACTTCATTTTGTCACTTTAAATTCACCCTATTAGGTCCTAAGGCCTATTTCAAATGACACAATGAAAACACTCCTAGGTGTGGGTGACCTATATCAAGAGTTAATATCTATATATGGTTTTTTCCATTTTTAAACTAAAATTTACTTGATTTGGGATCAAGTTTTATACCTAAAACCTATTCTAAAAGCGCATATCTAAGCTGTAACTAGGTCTTTTAACACTTGAAATGTTTCGAGAAGGTCATTTTTTTATAAAATCAGTTGAGTATAGTTCTTAAATCACCCTCAAGATGACTATGTTACCATAAGAATAGGTATGTTGAGATCATTGATGTTACTCGATCCTTTTGTTGCAATAAATAAGGCCTAATAGTCATTTATTGATATCACAGTTTGCATTAATCCTATAGCAGTCCTATTAGAGTGATTTTCAACATGGATGTGTGTGTAAGGTCTTGTTAAGGTCTTATCAACCTTGTTATGCCCCATTTCATGTTCAAAAGAATTAAAGTTGATCCCTAATGCAAGATCTTGTTAGAAGGCCTAATAAGTCAATCTTAAGGTCATGATGGCCTAAAGAAGCCTATTTGATAGATAGAGACATGAAAATTATTTTCTAGAGTAAATGCATCTAAAGAGCCCAAAATTAATTCATCAATGTCCTAATAACATTTTAGAGGTTTATTCCATGGCTTTTTAATGAGAAATGAAGTAAAGAGTCTTAAGAGCACTCATAAGGTCATGAATACATCAAAAAGTCCTAAAAAGTGCTTATGAGTGTATAAAAGGGTTAAAGTGTCTCAATTTATTCGTTAAAGTCATTTTTAAAATGGTTAATCATGATAAAGATTACATAAAGTCATTTTTGAATTTTAATAATCTTCATATTCTCTCAAGTTAGTACAAATGGTCAAGTGCAATAAAACTTGTTTGTGCTCTCAAGTTAGTACAAATGGTCAAGGAGTGCAATAAAACTTGTTTGACATGGTTTTCCTCTCTCCTTGCCTTTTGGCAGTCTTCTTCACCTCCCAACATGGGAAAGTGCATCATGGATTTAGATTTTTTAGGTATTATGGACAAATTTACAAGATCAAATCACATAAAATAAGGTTTTTATCATGGTTTCAGCCTCCTTCAAGGCCTAGATCTTCAAAATAAGGAGTTGTACTCTCAATAACTTGTAGGTTTTAGGCATAAGAAGAACCTAGTTATGGGTTTTGATGATATTTTCATGGTTTTAAACATTTTAAGATCCAAACATCCACCCTATATACCTACAACTTGATTTCAAAATATTTCCCATGGTGGTATTAATGTATTCCATTGCTAGCATGCTCTAAATAGCCTTCATGTAAAACATCAAAGAGAGCATGCAAGGGTTTTGTGCTTGTTGATCAGAATTTAAATTTATAGGTAGGGTATTCACAATAATAAACATAAATTTTAGGTTCTAAACATGAAAAAAATGTATTCAAATAGAGAAATAGGGAAAAAACATAAGATTGTATCCCATTCTTGGCCAAGAACCATTATTTTTAGAGGGTTTCTCTCAAGTACAACCACATGGTTTACTTTTAATATTATTGAATGGTGTTTTAAAGGTATTTTTGAATTTTTTAAAAATTTTAATTCCCCATTTTGTGATCTAAAATCTTCATATAACTCATAAACAGAAGATAAAGGAAGTTTCAAGCTTGAAGAGGCAAGTTGTAAGCTTATTTATGTTATCTTATCTTCATTCTATATATGAATGGCTTGGATCAAGTATTAGACAGCATAAAAGGTTTTTTAATAATCCTACCCATGATATTTATATCAGGGGATAAGGTTATAATCACATCATTTCACTTGAAAAAGTGCAGGCAAATCTAAAACCCTGCTTAAACCCTAAAGCCTATAAATGCATTTTTAAGGTTTGAAGCTTGTTAAGGCATCAAACATGAATTTTGAGAGTATAATATATGTCAGAATATATATATTAAATTATTATAGGTTTTCATATTTTTGTGATCAAAATTAAATCTTCATTAAGCCTTCAAAACTCTCTTAAGGAGCTAAAAAGCAAGTTTTACTAGTAATATGAAGAGTTTCAAGGAGTTCCAAGCATGCCAAGGGATAGAGTGAGTTTAAAGATGTTTTTACATGTTTTAAATATTATTATATATTATTTTAACCTTATATAAAGTTTCTATAATTCTCTAAAGTACACCTAAAATTCCACAAGTTGTACACAGTTAAGAAAAGTAAAAAATAGCCAAAAAAACTTATTTTCACCATGTTTTGAAATCGACTAAGGTGTTATGTTGAATGGTAAGGGAGTATTAGGATGGGGTAGAAATTTTGAAATTGGAATGGCTTAGAAATAGTCTTAAAACTCAATTTTTCATTTTTTGAAGGCTTTCGGCCTACTTGTTGGCCTGCTAAGGTTTAGACATCAAAAATCCTCATGAAACACAAACAAACACTCAAAAATTGATGAAACTTGGTAGGCATGTTAATTATAATTTTATATAACTATTAAAAGAGTTTTTATTCTTTTAGTATTGTCAAAATATTTTCATGGTGTTAAAATAGAATATAAGGGTTCTCGAGTACATCTACAGGCCTCAAAGACAAAGACATGATTCTAGGCTCCTCCACACTCAATTACAAGCCTACAAACATTTTAAAGGTTTAAAAACTTCATTTTTAAGTATATTTTTTAAGTTTCAAAACATATTAAGTATGAAGCCTATGAATAAACTTATACATGCTCAAAGATATCAAATAGCCTACAGTTGTCTCTCAAGAACCTAGGTCATTTTTACCAACTTGTTGCAAGGATTGAGTAAACTTATAAAGTTTTAAAATGTTTATTGAAATTATAAAAGCTCATAAATGTTCTTAAATATCTTGTAAACTCAATTTCAAGACCATTTGATAGGTTGAATAATTTTCAAGGTTCTTGACAAGTTTTGGAGGGTTGTACAAAGAAAAAGTGTGAAGAGTATTGATGTTAAAGCCTAGAAACCACCTATGATGCCTACAAATTAAAGATATTGAGATTTTAAAGGTTTATTATAGGTTATAAATGTGAAATAAAATACAATATGAATACATCAAACATAAAAGTGTAGATTTCTTGGTCTCTCAAGGAGTTATGATGAGCAATGAAGATTTTATATCAGCATTTATACCTCTTTTAAAGACCCTCACATGTATTTCTAGGTGAATTTTAGTTATCTTATGATCTTTTATCCTATAAATCATGAACATAGGTGAATTAAATGGACATTTAGAGCATGAATGAGGTATGAGGCATTGGAAAATTGCCCCCTTGAAATGTGTAACTGCCTTCATGGAATGGTGGTCATGGCAAGTCAACCACAACTCCAAATAAGCATACAAGATCCATTTCCAAGTAAAACATTCAACATGCATGAGAGGTATAGATAGGTGAGTTAGTATCATTATTAAGAGAGATCCATGTTTTCCAAGAAGTAGAATAGCCTTGAAGGAGCAAACCATGCATGCACAAGCCTTCCAAAGATCAAGGAGAGAAAAATTAAGGTCTTCACCTCCACTATTATGTCCACCTTCCATGGAGACCAACATGATGGCAAGCCAAATGTGTTTGGGAGAGCCCAATTCTCTTATTTTCCATATATATTTTCTTTCATGGGTTGGATTAATAATGTAACAGTAGTATTTTAGTACTTTATTCTTCTCTCTTATCTCATTTTGTTATATATAAGGATGTAAATGTCATATTCATGTTCCCTCAATTTCGGTATTATGAGACTCTACTCTTTTAGAGACTTTCAATTATAGATTAAAGCCTTGAATATAATAAAATTTAATAATTGCCTCTTTTATGTTGTTAACTTTACTGAGCATTGTGTAAACTTGATTGTTGATTTTTATTTATGGAGTTTTTAGTCCCTTTTATTTTTTTCCTATAGCCTTTATGCCTTCATTTGTAGGTTGTATGCTATGTAGACCACTACCTTCATGAAAATTATTTATGAAAGTTTTTAGAGATGTGTAGGATTCATAAAATTTGTGTGAGTTATTGTCAATTTTTAAATTTTCTTGTGATATACCAAGTAGAGGAGAATATTTCTAAACTATTGGTGCATCACCTTTTTAAGTTTTAGTTCAAATAATTCTTCCATTTTCCATGACAAAACTTAGTCTTAGTTGTAGATAGGTCTTTTATCATAGTTTTAGGTATATAATTGATCTTAAATTAGGTACATCTTAGTTTAGTAAGTAAGTCAACCTTATCCTAAGGTTTATCCCTAAAGAGCCAAGGTCTCACACCTTCAAGATAATCCCATTATTTCCATTGGATTAATTGATTAAATGAAGGGGTGCAAGATCTAAGTGAAAAAAAATTATGGCATGCCCAGTGGGACAAAGTTCCATATGATTGAATAATTTAGATAAGGACTTGGTGTTGATATTTAACAGGTTATAAGATTAAATAAACTTCAAAGGCACCTGGTGACTTCACCCATTTTTTATTCTAGATCAACTCTACATTTTCATGCCAAAAGAAATAAGAGATTCAACAAGAGGTACTAATTTAGAGTTTTTTGAATTTTCATTTAATCTTATAAGAATAAGAACTAATTTATCAATCTCTCATAAAATAAAGGGTAGAGGTACTAGATATCATTCTCTAAGGTCATAATCTACACCTTCATTTGTATATTTCCTAAACCAAGAGAGATGTTAAATCCATTTTTTCATATGGTTGCTCAAAGGATTCAGTTAGTTATTTCCTTTAATGGTGGAAACCCCTTATCCCTTAAATAATATTATGATATCCCAATTTCAACTCTAAAGATCATTACTTATTTCACTAGTGAGGATACTACCACTCCCATAAAGCATATACAAGACATTGATAACATATGTGCAGTCCACAACATCACTCAGGACAATCTGGTAGTAAGACTTCTTACTACATCCTTGAAAGGGATAAATATTCAATGGTATAAGGGTATGTAACCTAACATAATTCATAGTAATTATGAATTAGGGGAGAGACTATACCATAAATTTTAAGATAAGAGTGACCATATCTCTCTCATGGAACAACTTTCTACCATTAAGAGAGCTCCTCATGAATACATGATGGACTTAAACTTTAGATTCTAGAAGACATAGGATATAATCTCACCCTTGGTGAATCCAAATCCTAATATTAATTAATTTTACTAATTGAGATCTTTGAATAGTGATATTATTGTCATGATATAATCTATGGGAGGCATAGTGCTACCAGCTACTATGATATTTCCATAAGGGCTTAAAATAGTTTGATTCAAATAGGGAATATATCTCTTAGGCCTCTAATTCCTTTATTATCTTAACCTCCACAAACACAACCCACTTTATCACCCATTCTCATAGTAACCATACAATCATCTCAACCTATTACCCCTCCCAATAAGCCACATGAAGTGAATACATTGCTACAAAACTTTAGAAATGAATTATTCACCTTAAAGAGGTAGCAATTTCAATATATCAGACCATATAAACATTAAAATTATCCTTAATAGCATCATAACTATCCTTATCAAGGAAATCCACAAGCTCAAGGCAAAATAACACATGCTAGGTCCTATAACAATCTAAATCCCAATGCTACCAGCACATCAAAAACCATTTTTCCTATTCAAAATAACTTGGTTCAGAACTATGAATGGTGTTATCCTTGAAATTAGCCTCAAAATAAGACTACATGTCCAAATGGAGTGCTCAATCAATACTTTATGATCCAAAGTGTGTCCTTTTCTAAAGGGTAATCAAGTGAACCAACTTCACAATTTGAGGGAGGGCATGAACAAGCTCAAGTACAATGTGAATCCACTCTTTTGAATTAGAAAGAGGGTGATTTTTCTTCCATAAATCAAATTGAAACTCCAATAAAAGGAGGTAATAATATATTATCCAACACAAGGTTGAATAAAAGGGTTGTTGAAATGGAAAATTAGATCTTATAGGTCCTGTATCATCCCCGTCAATACTTTAAGAGGCTGAAAAGTTTGTTTCATTTTTGAAATCTCAAGAACTGGAGAAAAACTAGTCCATAAGAAATGAGTTTCATCCCAAGGATTAGGTTCAATCCACTCAAATAAAAGAGATTATTGATACTCCTAAGGTACAACCAAAGGTTGGTAGTGTTCCTTTCAATTTCATTGAGCAAATAAAGAAGATAAATGTCAATATATCCATCTGGGAGACATTGTCCATTCCAAAGCAAAAAGATTTGTTACAAGAAGCATTATCCAACTTCCTTATTTTAGCTATACCAACAAGGTAATTAAAATTATTCCTTACTAATTCATCTTATCCTAAGAGATAACATCTAAGTATGAATGATAATCCTCCTCCTTTATAACTTTATCTAATTATAAGTGATCACTTGGTTCATAATTGTATGATTAACTCTTGTGCAAGTAGTTCTATGATGCCTAAGTAATTTTTTGATAAACTAGGCTTGAATAATGAACCAAACACTAAAGGAGTATTAAAATTAGATGGTAAAGCCACAAAAATAGTTGGTGTGATTAATGGATTGAGTCTTACTTGGCATACTAATCTTAATTTCTCAATACCCAAGATGTTTTCATTATAGATCTCCCACCCTATTTTTTACTATGCCTATCTAGAGACTCCAAAGCTAAGATTATGGCTACATGTCATCATATTGGTCTCACATGATATTCAAGAGAAGGTATGTCACAAGATTCACTATCAAGTCCAAACTAATTTCCAAATATCACATATACCCATATATGCCCAAATGTTTCCAATGTTAATTACATAATTATTGATCAAGAAGAATGTGTCCTAGATCATGAACCAAACACACTAATTGAAGGCATACCTGATCTTTTACTTGATTAATGGGGAATTGAACATCATTAATATGACCCCTATAAGCTCATTAAATAAACTAGTTTTTTCACTTGCATCTTGCATGATGAAGATGTTACTCATCATGAGGCCACTACACCAATAGAAGAAGTTCTTGATTGTTCATTTGATGATTGGTCAAAAATTTATTTTGAATTTGATCCATATAACTATATGGAAGATGTAGGTTTAATTTACTATTATATACATGAAGAAATTACTTTCATACCAACTCATATGAAGCTAAAATAAAACCTTGATGAAGCATGGTAGCAATGTTTTAATCTCATTAAATAATTTGAAGTTTTCACCAAGTAATACAAATACATGAATTGGGTTAAATTAATTGAAAATCAGTTTTACATGCCTAAGAACACCATTCTACATAGTATTTTATAGCCTCAAGAAGTTATTAGTGAAGCATGGTAGTAGTGTTTTGATCTCATTAAGGAATTTGAAGGTTTTATCAAGTCATGGGAGCCTAGAGAGTAGCACAGAGATCTAATGAACCTATAGTAATCATCCCTCAATTAAAAAACTCCAAAGATACCCTCTAAAACCAATATCAACTTCTAAAATCAAAGGTAATATCAGTTATTCCAAGCAAACAAGTAAGTTAGCCTAGTCTTGATGATGATTTCTAAATTGCTTAATTATGTCAAGAGGAGATTGGTTTTTCATTCAAAGACCAGTCAAATTTTTAAGATATATATGATGATAAAATAATGAAATTGATTATAATGAGTTACCAGAGATCTTTGTTAATATAAAAATCATTTTTAACGTAGTTGATTAGTTGGAAAGCAAACAGATGAACCTAATGATCAATGATGAAGATAATGGGATAGTGGTCAATACCAAAGACACATTATTAAGAGCTATTAAGTCATGTTTTAAATATGAAAATCAGTATTTCATTCACCCCTATCAACCATATGATGATATGCTTATAAAGAGTAGGAAAGACTAATAGGTTTTAGTTTTGACCCATGTTGATTAGACAAGTTTTGAGGTCATTTTTAGGTCTTGTACATATTAGGTTAGTTATATTACTCCTAAAAGTGTTGTTACACATTATTTTTTGAGGAATTTAGTGATTGTTTTTTATTCCTCTAAGTGTTGTTGCATGGTTTTTATTGCTCTTTTATTCTTTATTTTATGTGTTAGAGGTAATTTTCAATTTGTTTATAGGTTGGTCCATCATGTTATAGCCATGGTTATACTTTTAGAAGTGACTTTTAGAGAAGCTTATATGAATCAATTCCCAATGGATTCTTCAAACTATTATATATATACTTAGTAGGCAAGCAGACTATGAAGGTTGCTAGAATGTTGACTATTCTAGACACCCTTGGTCTCTTGACACTTGACATGCTTGAATATGGTCATTTTTTGTCAAAATCAATTGAATATAGTTCTTGAATCACCATAAATATGACTATGTTACTATAATAACAAGTATTTTGAGATCATTGATGTTACTTGAGCCTTTTGTTTCATTGTATAAAGCCTAATAGTCATTTGTTGAGATCATGGTTTGCATTAATCCTATAGTTGTCCTATTGGAATTATTTTCATCATGGATGTGTGTCTAAGGTCTTTTCAAAGTCTTTTAAACCTTGTTAGTCCCCATTTCATGTCTAAAATCATTCAATTTGTTTTTTTCTAATGGAATATCTTGTTAGAAGGCCTAATAAGTCCATCTTAAGGTCTTGATGGCCTAATGAAGCCTATTTGATAGTTAGAGACATGAAAATTATTTTCAAGGGTATATTCATATAAAGAGTACAAATGTCATTCATTAATGTCCCACTTACCTTGTATAGGTTTATTCCATTGCTATTCAATGATAAATGAAGCAAAAGAATCTTAAGAGCACTTATAAGGTCATGAATACATCAAAAATTCCTAAAAAGTGATTATGAGTGTATAAAAGGGTTAAAGTGTCTCAAGTTATTCAATAAAGTCATTTTATAAAGGGTGAATCATTCCAAAGGTTTCATAAAGTCATTTTTAAATTTAAAGACTCTTCATAAGCTCTCAAATCTGTACAAATGGTCAAGAAATGCAATAAAACTTGTTTAACTTGGTTTTCCATCTCTCATTGCCTTTTGGTGGTCTTCTTCACCTCCCAAAATGGGAAAGATCATAATGGATTCATATGTTTCAGGTATGATGGACACATTTCTAAGATCAAATCACACAAAATAAGGTTTTCATCATGGTTTTAGTCTCCTTCAAGGCCTAGTGCTTCAAAATAAGGAGTTGCGCTCTCAATAACTTACAAGTTTTAGGAAAAATAAGAAACTAGTTGTAGGTTTTGATGATATTGTCATGGTTTTCAATATTTAAGATCCAAACATTGATCCTAAATACCTAAAAGTTGATTAAAAAAAATTTCACATGGTGGTATTAACATATTCCACTAATAGCATGTTCTAAATAGCCTTCATGTAGAACATTAAAGAGAGGATGCAATGGTTTTGTACTTTTTGATCAGATTTTTAAGTTATATGGATGGTATTCACAATCATGCACATAAATTCTATGTTCCAATAATTAAAAATAATTATTCAAACAAAGAAATAGACCAAAAACATAAGATTGTAGCCCGTTCTTGTCCAAAAACCATTCTTTTTGTAGGGTTTATCTCAAGTGAAACCATGTGGTTTCCTTTTATTATCAATGAATGGTGTTTACAGGGTCTTTGGTAAATTTTTAAAAGTTTTAAGGCCCCCTTTTTTTATTTACAACCTTCATGCAACTCATAAATAGAAGATAGATGAAGTTTTAGGCTTGAATAGGTAAGTTTCAAGCTTATTTATGTTGTCTTATCTTTATTATATATATGCATGGATTGGATAAAGCCTTTGAAAGAATCAAAGGTTTTTTAACAATCCTACCCATAATTTTTATATTATGGGAGACGATGATAATCATGTCATTTCACTTGAAAAGGTGCACTAAAACCCTACTTAACCCCCAAAGCCTTTAAATGCATTTTTTTAGGTTTTTTATATTGTTAAGGAATAAATAATTAATTTTAAGAGTATAATATATTATAAAACATATATATTTAATTATTATATGTTTTCATTGTGTTGTGATCAAAAGGAAAGCTTTGTTAAGCCTTTAAAACTCTCTTAAGGAACTAAAAAGCAAGTTTCACAAGTATGAAGAGATTAAAGGAGTTTCAAGCATGACAATGTATGGAGTGAGTTTAAATGTGTTCATAAATGTTTTAAATACTTTTATTCAATAATTTAACCTCATATCAAGTTTATATCAATCTTAAAAGTACACCTACAAGTCTACTAGCTATACACAGTTAAGAAAAGTGCAAAAACATCCAATAAAAGCTTATTTTCTCCATGTTTTGATGTTGAATAAGGTGTTGTGATTAATTATAATGGATAAGTATAATTTTTAAAACTTTTAAAATTGTAATGGCTCCTAAACAGTGATTAAAACTCAAGTTATGATTTTTTTGAAGGCTCTCGACCTACTTGCTAGACTACTAGGGTTTAGAGGTCAAAAATCTTCATAAAATACAAATGAACACTAAAAAGTTGGTTAACATTGTATTAATGTGTATTATAATGTTATAAAATTATTATAATTGGTTTAAAATATATTTGACATCTGTAAAAAATGTTATGCTAAAAACTTAGTTTGAAGGCCTAGTTTTAAGCCTAGAAAATCCTTGTTTTGTGTTTTCTTGCATGATCAAGGTTGGTTGAAGGTATTGATCATTATGTTGAGTTGATAAAACATTTAATATTTTTTATAAATACTTTCATGGCATAAATAATCCTTTTTTCATTTAGGCTTGTATCCAATATAGCTTGTAGGCCTAATTAGCTCACTCAAGCAAGTTACAAGTTGTTCCTTTGAGAGCTCCATAGTTTTAAGCCTTTAAATAAAGTTTGTAGAAGATTTTAAATGATCCTCAACACATTATTTCAAACTATATTGTCCAAAATACCATCTAAACATTCATCCACAGGCTTGACCACTAGGGATACAAAATGCTCCAAAAGGGAAAGTTGCAGGCCTATAGGCTTGTCAAAAGATTTTCATGATGTTAAAAGAAAAAATAAAGGTTATTGGGTATATATACAGGCCTAAAAGACAAATATTCAGGATTAAATACTTCTCCAAACTCATTTTAAATCCTATAAACATTGAAAAGGATTAAAAACTTCACTTGCAAATCTAGTTTTCAAGTTTCACAAGATCTCGAGTATGATGCTTATGAAGAAACTTATACATGATCAAAGAGATAAAAGAACCTAAAAATATATTTCAATATGCTAGGTAATTATAACCAACTTTTTTAAATTATTGAGTAAACTTATAAAGTTTCATAAGGTTTCTTGAAGTCATCAAATCTCATCAATGTTCTCAAAGCTCTTCCACACTCACTTGCAGGCCCATCTGATAGGTTGAAGAAGTTTTAAGGTTCTTAGAAAGTTTTGGAGGGTTATATGAAGAAAAAGTGTTAATAGTAAGGATTTTAAATCCTATGAACCACCTATTAGGCCTAAAAATTAAATATATTGAGATTGTAAATGGTTGATCACATGTTGGCAAGGTGAAAGACAAGATAAGATGAAGACCTAAAACATGAAAGTGCAGGCTTCTTGGTCTCTCAAGGAGTTCTCATGAGCAACTAATATGCTACATCAGCTTTTTCGCCTCTCCTAAATACCCTCACATGTATTTATAGGTGATTTAAGTTAGCTTATGCACCTGTAACCTATCAATCATGACCATAGGTAAAGTAAATGGTGATTGAGAGCACGAAGGAGGTATGAGGCATTAGAAAACTACCCCTTGAGATGTATAACTCCCTTCATGGAGTGGTGGTCATGAAAATTCAACCAAAACTATAAATATTTTTATGAGATCATTTTCTATGTCAAACATTTAACATGTATTAGAGGTGGAGATCAGATAGTTAAGGCCATTAGTACAAGAAATCCATTTTTTCCAAGAAGTGTAGTAGCCTTGAAGGAGTAAAATATGCATGTACAAGCCTTTAAAAGGTTAAGGAGAGAAAAATTAGGGTCTTCACCTCCACTACTATTCCCACTTTCCATGGAGACCAACATTATAGCAAGCCTAATACAATGTGGAGAACTTAATGCTCTTATTTTCTATATCTCTTTACTTGCATGCACTGGATTAATGATGTAATTGTAGCATTTATGTAGTATTTTAGTGATTTATTCTTCTTTTTTAGATTTTTTATTATACATAGGGTTTTAAATAGCTTATTAATGATCCCTCCTTTTGGGTATGATGATACTCTACTCTATTTTAGACTTGTAATGTTGGCTTAAATCCTTGAATCTAATAAAAGTTAATAATTGCCTCTTTTATGTTATTAAATTTCTTGAGCATTGTGTAAATTTGACTATTGGTATTCATTTATGTATGTTTCTATCCCTCTTGTTGTGTTCCTATCACTTTTACACATTCATTTGTTTCATGTTATGTATACCACTACCTCTATGCAAATTACTTATAAAAGTGTTGAGAAAGTTATAGGATTTGTAGGAGTTGTGTGAGTTATTGTCAATTTTGAAAGTTTCTTGTATTATTCCAATAAAAATAAAATATATCTAACCTATTGGTGCATCACATTTTTAAGTTTAATTTTAGATCATTCTTCCCTTTTCCATGAAAAAGCTTAGTCTTAATTCTAGATAGATCTTTTAGCATAGTTTTAGGTCTAGAATTGGTCTTAAATCAAGTGCATCTTAGTTTAGGAAGAAATTCAGCCTTTCTAGCGGTTCATTCCCAAATATCCAAGGTCCCACACCTTGGGGATGATCCCATTGTTTCCATTAGATCAGTTTATTGAATGAGAAGGTGAAATATCTAAGTGATAATGCTTCATTTGTTATCCCAAGATTTATGTTTATTAGATAGAGTACCCCAAGTGATTTATTTTGATATTTATTATCCTTTCTCACTTTTCTATTGTATCTCATTATTGATAATTATGATCACATCACCCATGTGGTTCCTCACTCTCTTTATCTACATCACATTAATCCAATTATCCCCTTGTTGGATATTGATTTTAGTTTATCACATCCTTGATCACATCTACCTACTTAAACCCCTTGGTTTATATTTTGTGATTTGAAATGTAATACCTCAGATAGGACTAGGTTTTCCTCACAAACATCCATTCACATTTTCTAATGACAACATCTTATTATCATACTAGTCACGTTATTTGGTGCTTGTGATTTTTTACATCACATTTTAGAACAAGCACTAAGTTTGATTTGTCATCCTTTAGAGATTTTTTTTATTTTCATCTATTCATCATGTTCTTGTTTGATTTTAGTGGACTTCACTTATCTTATATAGGACATTTGACATGCTTACATGTTTTTATTTATGTTTTAATTGACATGTTTTTCTTACATTTTTATTTAGATTTCATCCTCTGTCATTTATGTTTTCTTCATGCTTCATTTGACATGATTTTCTTAAATTTTATTTACATTTCATTTTTTGTCAATTATGTTCTCTTCATGCTTAATTAAATATGTTTATATTACGTGGACTTACATTCATTTACTTTCTTATCTTCATTTTATTTTTAATACATTTATATTTCACTTAGTTACAATGCTTTACATGTTTTATCACATGATTTAGTGTGTTCTACATTCATTTGTCATAATTTTTTCATTTACATGCTTATTATTTTGGTTCTAACATATCCTTTACATTCTTGGCTTGCCAATTTTCTAAATGATTTTATCAGTGTTAAGATTTTTATATTTATACTTTAACCATCCTATGTATGCATTTATTGTTTTTATTTTTAGTCTTGTATCCCTAGTGTTTCTCAAACATAGGTAACCACCCTCCACGATCGAGACTATGATATTTACATGCAATCATTCAATGTAAAGGTAAGTCAAGGTATGTATATGGTAATTTTAGTTACTTTCATTTATTAACATTTAATTTTAGTACTTATTTATGTACTTAATTTGAATTAGATTATTTTTGTGTTTTTATGTTCTTTCCCAAAGCATCATCCCACATTACACATAAGTGACACATGATGAGTTTCAAGTGGGTCATATGTATACACATGATATTTTTAAACTTTATCATTTACTAAAGCTTTCTCTCTTACAAGAATCTATTGAGTTTCAATCCATTTGAGTGCAAGCATTCTAGAGTGCATTGGGAAAGGGGTGGGAAAACCACTTTTGCTTCTTAATATTTTTGGTAAAATCTATAATTATCTAAACCCCTTACAAATCCTGCTTATCCAAATCCCCAATCAATCCAAACCCATTTTATCCACTTCCCTAAGCAATTATCTATTAAAAAAACCCCTAACTAAGAAAACACCCTCTTTTCCTATTAATTTGGTCAATTTGACCCTAGTATAAAATTTTAAGTGTACATTACAAAACTAGGTCAGCCTAGCTAACCTATTTTGAGGCCTAACAATAAATTTTTATAACAAACTAGGTTATGTTTTTTGACCTTGTTAGCTAAATTTATGAAAGGGTTAATTCTTATCCATTTCTATAAATATAAGGCTCATTTCAATCCAATAGATATTAACATTCATTTTCTCATCATTATAGTTCACAATTCTATTAAATCTATTTTTGAAGGAGCCAGTGCTTAGGGTTTACCTTGGATGGAAGATAACATGTCTTGTTAGAATTCTTAGATGTAAAGTATGAGTCTTTAAACCTAGAGATTATTTTTATAATGTGATCCTTACAAATCCACAACCACTTCTTAAAAATCACCATTGGCCAAAGGAGATATTGAGACTTAACACAATCTCTTAAAGGTAAGTATTCCTAACTCTTGCAATTTCATTTGATAGATAGATGTTTTATAAATTAATGTGTTGAATGTATAATTTTTTTCTTATATTACCTCTATAATTAGGCTCAGTATATCTATAAGGTTTTATTTTCTTTCCATCTTCCACCTTAGGTGATCTAGGCCCCCATTTGTCTACCTTGATCCACTGATTTGTTTTGTTTGTTTAACCATCCCCATTTGTGCCAAAAGATTTGATGAGCAATAGATTATTTTAATTTTATGTACTTAAGAATATCTAGGTATATTACATAGTATCATTTTATTAGAGGATTTAGAACCTTTTCCTTTGGTGTTGTGTGATAAGACATCCCTTTGTTAGGTTTCTTGGATCCAATTTGGTCATGTTCCTAATATAAATAATATTTCAATAGATGTTAATTGATTAACTTATCTGATCTTGGATTTACTAAGTTAGATAAGTTGTAGATCTATCTTAATTTGTTACATAAAATGGGTGCATAAATTAGACTTCAAAATACCTATATATACTTAGTTTCATCTACAAATTATGTAGTATCATCTAATGTCAACTTCAAATTGTGTTCCATGGGTATACTTAGTGGTTTGTTATATGTCATCTCTAATTCACTCAAAAATTCACACGTACTTTTGTTGTGTGATGAAAATATACTTAGGTTTTTGAGTCACTTCAATACACAAATAGTAATTTAGGTAACCTAAATATTTCATTTTAAAACCTTTCATAAATTCCACATTGGCATTTATTGTATGCCTTTCATTATTTCTTGTGAGGAAAAGATCATCCACATACATAACTAGATATACAGTTTTTTGTCAACTATTTTGAAAAAAAGAGTTGCATTGTCAAATTCTAAATGTTTGAAGTACATGCTCAAAAGGTGTTGAGTGATATTTCCATACCATTATCTTGGGGTGTATTTCAATCCATATATTGATTTTTAAAAAGTTTAGACTTTGTGTTCTTAGACATTAATTGAAAAACATTTTGGTTGAGTCGTGTAAACTATTTCTTGGCCATCGATTTAAAAACATTTTGGTTGAGTCATGTAAACTATTTATTTGATATCACCATTTATAAAACTGGTTTTTACATATAGTTGATGAAATTTCCATTCATTTTGTGCTACTCAATCCAAAAAATTCATATAATAGTCCATTTCATTGTTGATTCAAGGGTCTCATTATATTTTACCCCTTTTTTATCAAATCCCTTTGAGATAAGCCTTGCTTTGTGTTTGTAAAGTGAGCCATTTTATTTTTATTTTTTTCAAGACCCACTTGAAACCAATGGGTTTAAAAATAATTATATGATCAAGTAATTACCAAGTTCCACTCTTGACTAGAAAATCATATTGACTTTTTATTAATTTTATCCATACAGTGATTTTTTTAGCTTGTTTGAAGGAAATAGGTTATTAATAAAAATAAAAGTTGACTTATTCTTATAAATGGTCTTCAAAGGTTATATTTTCTATCTTATCTTGAGTGTCTTCAAAAAGTTGTTTATTTTATGTTGTATTTTTAATTTAAGTGTTTATTTTTCCAACTTCAATAGGTTTGACATCTTTTAATGTCAATGTGGCCCATTTTGGCATATTTTATTGTTTGGCTTGTAATTAGTGCCTCATTTCCTTGATATAAATCTCCTTAATTTTTTGACATATGTTCATGTTATTATGAATTTTCATTTTCCATAGTGGGAGTTTAATTTTCAATAATAGGAATCATTAGAGATTCAATTGATTCTAAAATACATGTCCCCCCTTTAGTGTTTTGAATCTCCCTATCATTGTCTTTGAAAACATCAAATTTTTCATATTTCTCAAGTCATCCTAATATTTAACAAATTCTTGATGTTTCCCTTATGGTTTCACATAAAATAACATCTCTTACAATGATATTTTTTTTCTCATCAAATATTTTTAATAACTTTGAGGATTCTAAATATCTGAAGAGGATGCATTTTTAACTCATGGTCCAAATTATTCCTTTTCTCCTTAGGAATAAATTCATAACATATGGATCCAAAAATCTAAATATGTCACACTGAAGGATGATGACCACACCAAAATTCATATGGATTCTTCACTTAAAGGTCTTTATAGGTAAACTAGATCAATAGTCCACTCTAAGCTTCACCGGTATGGATTTTATAACTTTTAGCTTAACAATGATTGGAAGATAAATTTTATGGATTACTAGCCATGCTAAAATAGATATAATCAATGGATATAAATAAAATTTAAAACCTATTACCCATTAACATGAAGTGTAAGAGTGAACAAAGCTCATAATAAACGCAATAGTTATCCTAGAGAAACCTGATGTGGTAAAAAATCTAATGGGTTAGGAAATTACACTCCCCTTCCACTAAGTAATGTAATAAATGTACAATATACTACCAAAGTTGGACTTCATGTAAATAACTCACTATTGTGATGCTATTAATTTGATGATGGAGGGGAGGTTAGATCAAGTATTATTCTTCATATAAAATAATGAAGTAAAAACACACTAACAAGCTTTACACCTCCATGCCTAGATTATAGGGGGAGCTTAGTGAACAAACAACAAATGAAAAATAATGCAAAGAACTTAAAAATTTACTTACCTTCCTTGAATGCTCCAAATTATGTGTTTATTTAGTTTGCTCAGCTTGTGCTTAAGAAGTTTGTGGTAATAGAGCTTGGCTATCTCTTTCTCTCCTTGTCACCATTGTTTGGCTCATGCTTGCTTGATGTAACTTGATGGCTTGGATTATGATTTTGGAATTATAATATTATATATTTTAATCATGTACCAAATATTTCATTATAACTGTACTATCCTCTAGCTCTCTCCTCAATTCAATAGCCAATGGCTTCTATTTATAGGTTTAGCAACTAACCCCAACCCAAAGTGTGTTAGAGTGTAGTTAGAGCTTGGAATGGGTTCAAACCTAACCTTAGTGAGTTAATTAACCTAATTAGAGTTAAAATGTGTCAAATGGTCATGATTAACAATGAATAAGCATGTTGAGATATTTTAGGATATTTTGATAACTCACAAAAAGTTAATTATGAATTCCTAGGATATTCTTGATTTTTGAATTTCCTTTTTGATAATTCATTTCATTGCTCATGGATGATTCAATTAGGCATTTGATTAGGTTTTGCATGTTAATTAAATTTTTTTTGGTTTTTTAGCATTTTATAAGATTTAATTAATTATATGTGTGCATTTTCCTCATTTACTTGGTTTATATACCAAATTGCATGTTGTGAAGCCAAATTTGAGATGTTAAGTGATTCTTAGTCTTGATTTACAAACGTTGTTAAGAATCGATATAAAATTTAGTATGAAGCCATTGGTAGCGATTTTGGGGTGTCTATAATTTACCCTTATTTTGAAAGTCATTACAAGTTGTAAGAATAGTAATGTATTCTCAAATATTGAAAAGGTTCTATATGTTTATGACTTCAATGGTAATGGATGAAATGTAGGTGCCCCCTTGAGGGAGTGGTTGGAAAATGAGTCAATAAATGATCAATTAAAAGAAGGAAATGAGTGGATCAAACATATGAAAATGATGGGGTAGAAGGGACTAATTTTCCCAAAGGTGCTTATAATCAGTGGCATATGGAGCTGCCCCAGTTAAGGCAGACAAATAGGATGAATTTCCCATAAGTGGTTATAATCATCAAAAAAAGGCGTAGGTTAATAAGAGATTTATTTTCCCAAAAGTGGATATAATTAGTCAAAGGGAAAATAATGATTTGCCTAAAGGCAGTTATAATAATTGATAGGATAAAAACATGCCCCTATTAGGTAAAAGAAAGTGAATGATTTTCCCATAGGAGATTATAGTCATTAACCCTCAAATTGGTGAAAACCTAATGATTTTCCCAAAGTCAATTATAATCATTGGAAATACAAGTGGGATGGTATACAATGTTTCCCAAATGTGGTTATAATCATTGGACCCCAATTATGGTAAACATGATATGGAAGATGATGGAAAAGATGATGTCAAATTGGCACAGAGGAAAAATATGAATTAGGAAACCTGATAGTAGGGATATGCTCATCCAAAATAGCAAGGAGGAAAATTATTTCATTATTTAATTACATTATTTAGGATATGATTTGGATTAGATCAAGAATGTTACTAGTGCTCGTGCCAAGGAGATATCGATGTTACACTACTTTTTAGGCTCCTTAAAGCTAATTTTTGTTGTAGTAAATGATAGTAGGCACCATGATAGAACATCATGATAACTTGGCCAAAATATGAATAAGGACTAACTCATGATCCAATACTTAATGGAAAACAATGCACCAATGATAAAAACTAGGATGATAATGTTAACACATGAATATGGATGGATTCAATAATAATGCACATGGAATCACACAATAAACATACATAGAATAAATCAAGTCACAATAATAAAGCAAAAAAATAGGCACACAAACAAAAAAATAAAAAAAATAGAAAAGAAAGAAACAAAGAGAAGCAAACAAACAAACAACAGTTAATTATAATGTTAGTATAAATAATATGACATAAATAAAATGACAAACAGTATTCATAGACCAGAGGAGACAATAAAACAAACAAATAAGATATGTAAATAGAAGAAAAGGAAGGGGGTGGTTGAGTTGTCTCTATATACACTAGGAAAGTGGACACTACCTACATAGTTCCATGAATGTAATATCCAACAAAAAGTTTAGGTTGAATGTAGTTCTCCCAAGATATAGGATAGAATAAAATGATGAGAGAAATTATGATGAATGTTATATAATAATAATGGGAATGAACTCAAAAAATGGCAAGAGTGTGGGATAAGAGGGCCGTTAAGGATGGGGAAACTAAATGACAAGTGGTTTCTTGTGACTTAGTGAGGGTTCCCAAGATCCTTAAGGCAAATAAGTGGTCAATGTTTTTAGTTTTTCTAAATTTATTTTACAAATTTTTTTGGAATTTTTAAATCATTTCAACTTAATATAGAATGATGAGACACTAAAAAATCTAATCTCACAAAATGATAAGAGCGTTCAAAGTTAAAATGCTCACAAAATGGTGAGAGTGTGGCTAAGGTTACTAATAAAATGGTGAGAGTGTGGCTAAGGTTGCTTGTAAAATGATGAGAGCATGAAAAAATGTGATTGAGATAACCTCAACAAGAATCAAGCACTACCTACATAGTCCCAGGATGGGACCTCAAGTCACTATAATTTTGCCTTCCAGTAGAGGAATCTGACTAGTGTAGTAGTTAATTCAAACAAAACAAGCATAGTTGGCATAATGGCACAGCATGGCATAGGAATGTAAATTTGGTAAGTCAAGGCATGATAAATAAGTGTTTCCCCTAGTTTTCCCATAGGTGGCTATAACTAGGATACAATAGCATAATTCAATGATACTAATTTTCCCATAGGCAGTTATAATTAGTAAAAAGATGGTGAAACATTGATTTTACCTAGGGTGGTTATAATTAGTTCCACATAAACAAGGAATGGCATAGAATAAAACAAGAAATGAAGGATCCAACTATAAAACTTATGTCATACTACTCTAAAATATGGCTTCTATCTAGAATTATTGAAATAATTATTGAAATTGATCTGAATCTTCATGCTAAAAGTGGAAAAAATGGAGTGGAACCAAGGTCAAACATGCTTGATAGGTAGTGTCAAAATAACTTGATTGATAGGAAAGTATGGTAGAATGGAATGGTGGAATGGAAAAGTGATAGAATGATAGGATGGTATGGTACAAAGAAGAAAGTCAATAATATGGTACAACTTGAAATGGTCCTCATAGATGATACACCCTGTCACTCAAGTGAAGTAATGATTAAGTTGTATAATGTTCATTGGCTCATCAAGTTCATCCTCATCTAGTGTGGTAAGCTTGTATGCTCCAGCACCATAGTCTGGAACAATGATGAAATAACCTACCCAATTGGGTTTGAACTTGCCTTTATGTTTCTTTTTGGCCATGGTATTCTTTTGGTTTTATTTAAGGATAAGATCACCAAGTTCAATTTTTTTATGTTTCACACACTAATTATAGTGGCCATAGAGTCAGTTCTGAGATGCTTGAAGGTTATTTACTACGTCCATGTGTTTCTCATCAAGTAATTCCAACTCGTGCAAGAGAGTTACTCGATAGTCTTCATCATCTAATACATGCTTCAAAGAGATGCATAATGAAGGTAACTTGACCTCAATGGTAATAATGGACTCAGTGCCATAAATAAGTATGGAGTGGCCCCTATGGGAGTGAGGTAATTGGTATGGTATGCTCGAATGGAGAGGAATATTTGGAGGTACCAATCATGATCAACATCATTGATAATATTTTTAAGAATGTTGATAATGGTTTTGTTATATGTTTTTGCCTGACCATTACCTTGAGGGTAATATACCATGGAGAAATGTTGTTTGATATTGTACTTAGCACATAGTGATTTGACATCCTTATTCTTTAATGATCCACCATTATCAAATATAATGTCATAAGGGATACCATAATGGCAGATGAGATGGTTGAAAATGAATTTGTAAATTTGTTTTCCAGTCACATAAGTGATGAGTATAGCTTCAACCCCCTTCATGAAATATTATGTGGTGGTAAGGATATGTTTATGGATGTCTGATGAGGTGGGGTTTATTTTACCAATGAGATTGAGGCCCTATGTATCAAATGGCCATGGTGTCAACATCAATTATAGATTCTTAGTCAAGGCATGAGTTAGATTAGCATGCCATTGACATTTATCACATCTTTTCACATATATAGTTACATCTACATCCATCATTGGCCAATAGTACCCAGTATGCAAGATCTTTTTTGATAGGAATATCCCACTAGTGTGGGTTCTACATACTCCTTCATGAAATTCTTATAACACTAATGTATATTTTTTTGAAGTTAAATAATGAAGTAGATTTCCATCAAAATTATGGTAGTATAGGGATGGTCTGAGTAAGGTATGTGCAACGTTATGGATAAAGGTTTTGGATTGTTTGAAAGATAGGTCTAGTGGCATAAGATGGTTGTGAAGATAATCATATAAATCTAAATACCAAGTAGAGCTCAAACCAATAACATCATAGATCATTATGATAATTAAAGGTTCATGAGATGGAACTAACATATTTTCAATGAGAAACTGGTATTTTTTGGCTATATCTATTTGTCAAATCAAATATCCAATGGTATCCATGGCATCTATTTTGATGTTACTAGTTCATGATATATGTTCAAATTGTACATCAATAATTTGTTGTTTGAGAGTGTCGACCATGGCCTTGTACAGAATTAGCATGTCATCTTTGGTCTGAAAAAGGTCTGTAACCTAATTGATGATTAATTGAGAATCACCATCAACCTTTAGATGTTATATGTTCCATTGTACTACCTATCAAAGCCTTGCAATAAGTGTTTCATATTTGACCATGTTATAAGTACAAGGAAATTTGATTATGAATGACTTAGGGATTATATCCCCCTATGGAGTAATAAATAAAAGGCATACCCCTAATCCATGTGTTGTGAATGATCCATCAAAATACAACTTCCAATGTTACTCTTCAAGAGATGTTTTAATGATGGTCATGATGGATTCATCTAGGAATTGGAATGTTAGTGGATCTGTATCTACAATGGGTGCTTTAGTAAGCTAATTTGTAAGGACTTGTCCCTTGATGGCTTTTTAGTTCACATACTCTATTTAAAACTCACTAAGAAGCATAATCCATTTGGCCATGCAACCTTGTAAAGCTATTTTGGTTAGTAGATACTTGATCAAATCTACTTTTGAAATGACCATGGTCTTATTGTGTAACATGTAATGGCATAGTTTTTGAGCTATAAATACCATAGTTAAATAGGCTTTTTCAATGGGCATATAATTATGCTCATATGCGACTAGTGTATGACTTAGATATTACATGGCATGTTCCTTTACATTATCATTGTGTTGATATATAAGTGCCCCCAGGGCTTTGTCTATAGCCAATAGATATAGAAGGAATGGTTTTCCTGGCATGAGAGATAATTAAACTGGTGGATTTGCTAAATAGTCTTTTAGCTATTGAAACATTTTCTAACAATCATCATCCCATATAAATGTGACACCCTTTTTCAATAAATGTGTGAATGGGTGGCATTTATCAGCCAACTAAGATATGAAGCATCTAATAGACTAGATCTTACCCTACAAACTATGGAACTACTTCAAATTGGTCAGTGGTGGCATTTTTGTTATGGCTTGTACTTTGGCTGGATGAACTTCAATACCTTGGTGAGACATAATGAAGCCAAAAAAATTGATTAAAGTAACTCCAAAAACACACTTATTAGGGTTGAGCCTGACTTTATACTCATGCAATCACTCAGATGTCCTCCTCAATGTTGTTGAATGATCAGCCCTAGTCTTTGATTTACCTAGTATGTTGTTGATGTAGTCTTGAATAATGTCATGCATCATATCATGAAATATTATGTCCATGGCTATTTAATAGGTGGCCCCTACATTTTTGACACCAAATGGCATAACTTGATATTATATTGGTCCCCATAGAGTAGTGAATGTTGTTTTGTGTTAGACTTTTGGTGCGATTTAGATCTGATTATAGCCTAAGAATCTATCTATTAGTGAAAGTATTTCATAGCCCACCATGGAGTTGGTAATCATGTCAATGTTTAGTAGAGGAAATTTATCCTTGGGTAGGCTTTGTTTATGTCTCTAAAATTAGTGTAGATCTTGATTCCTTCTATCTTCTTGATGATTGGCACAACATTGGAGATCCATTCAAAATAGATCTTGATTCCTTCTAACTTCTTGATGACTGGCAATATATCTTACTTCCAAGAGATTTTCCAATTCTTTATTTACTACTATAGTATTGTGAAGATACATCTTTCATAACTTTTGTTTCACAAGTTTAGCATCAGAATGTACCATAAGGTGGTGAACAACCAAGGTGGAGTCCAAACCAAGCATATTAGAATAGGCCCAAGAAAATATATCAATAAATTCCCTCAATAGGGATATAAGGACTTCACATTCATTTTTAGTGAGGGACACACCTAATTTGATCCATTTTAGGTCATTTGGAGTCTCGATGTTTACCTCTATATTATCTTTCACTAGAAAGGCCGAACCATCTTCAAGAATAGTGGGCAAAGATTTGAACTATTTTTTAATATTAGAGTCCTTTGTTAGGACTAGTTCTATGAGTTATCCTAAGCATGATGAATTAGAATCCCCCAAGGGTAGGTATGTCCATGTAAAAAATACATTTGGTAACTCTTGGATGATGTGATTAAAAGCTTGCTACTCTTCAAGATTGAACTTAGACCCATAGGCAAGTTCATCATCAGTGGTCTTCTAAATGAGTCAATCAAAAACCTATTATTATTCAAGACTAAACTCAGACATGTAGACAATTTTATCATTGATGGTCTCCTAGTCTATGTTTAAATAAGGTTGAACACCCTCATCTAATGGTTCTTGAAATAGGTTTTCACCATTAGATTGGCCTTTATCTTTACTATTTCTCTGGTCCAAAAGTGCCTCAAAGAGGTTTTCACTTTGGGATCTCAATGTTTTATTTATTTGTTTTCAGCTAAGAGTGTTCATCCATTCTCTAAAATAGGCTTCAGGATCCCACTTAATTGAGAACCCTTTTTTTTGGTCTCCCAATGGAACATTATCCCTAAGGCCTAGAAAATCATAGAAAGCTTCATCATTTTGAAACTCATCAACCACTACTTTTGATTCTTTTTGGCCCTAGTCTATTAGTTGCAGATAATATAATGGAAGTAGATTATGATGAATAATAGACTGAAGGGTATAAATGGCATTATTGTCAAACATATTGGTATGGGCTAGGTCATTGAGAGGGATATGATCAGACTTTGCCTTTCTATCGACATTGTTGTCACTAGTCATTGGTGATGGAACTTAAATAAGATATGCGAGGTTACTCCCAAGTAATTTAAATCTAAGTCCATATTGTCCTTTATATCGAGTCATAGAAATTGGCTCAAGTATTCCCTATTGATTTAGCTTGAGGCCTCCTCCTTCATAGTTTTGGTTCTCCATGATCCGATTAGGAATGGGGTATTTGAAATTTTTGCAGCAATCAGCCAATTTGTCATTATACAACCATGATTCATCTTCTATAAGAGGGTCCTATTCTTGGCCAGAGGCCGGTATGAAAGTGATAAGTGTTGGACTATGTATATGGCCTTTGCCATTTTTTTCCATTACATGAGTATTTTGGATTTTAGGCTTCCAAAGGACTTGAGGTTCTATGGAATATTTTCAATGTGAAATGTGTCATGGGTCAAATATTCTCCTAGGCAATTAGCTGAGATGGTGTAATGGTTAGAAAATTTAGGAGGTAGCATGTGGGAAAGTGAATCAAGGGTATCAGGTTCAATGTAGTTGGCCTCTAGTGAATCAAAAAATATTACTTTCCCCTTATCCTTCTTGGCAATTGGATTCATGCCAAAATGGTAGTTATAGGTTTTAAACTTGGCTTATAAATTCTTACAATGCTCGTATGGATGCAAATATCTCAAAATACTAACCTCCATTCTTGAATGGGAGAACTTGATTCACTAGTGCAATGTCAATGGGATTGCATGAATATCATGTATCTAAGTTTTACCCAAAATCATATTATATGACAAATAGATATTTAACACATGGCATAGTGTATTGTAGGTCAACGACCCAATGATAAGTTGGTAAGTTGATGGTACCTTATGATTCTCATTCTTCATTATCATAGCCTTTGTTAGTGATTGTTTCTACTTGGAGATATGTTGTCATGTACCCAAAAAGACTTATGAGCTTTAGAGACACAATATATATACTCGATCCAATATCTATGAGGACACACATCACTTTGTGCCATGTTATGTAACCTTTGATGCATAATGGATTATTATCCAATGGGCCATGGGATGACATATCACCTTGGTTAAAGGTTAATTGTTGGCTTGGAGCTATATGTCCAACCAAATCTTGAAATTTATCTAGAGACATGTCATTGGGAACTTGGGATTGGCCAAGGAACTCTATTAAGATGTTTTTATGGATTGTAGACATATGCAACAAATCCAAAATGGAGATTTTTGCTGGCATCTTTTGTAAGTGTTCTATAATATCAAATGTCTTTTCTTGAACAATGGTAAATGGCTTATTCTAAGCCAAAATGGTTGGTTGGATGATGGGTGAAGTGGCAAATGATTGTGGGCCTAGTATGGTAATCCTTAACTATTGAGTTATGATTTCACAATTGGGATTAGGTACAGGACTAGTGTTGCTAAAAAATTATGGTGGAGGGGGACCAGATAGGATAAATATTTATTGTTGGTGCACTTGTGCATGGTCACGAGCTAATAATGAGTTATCGGTATAAGGTCTAAAAGTAGGTATCCCTACTGTTAGTTTGCATGTATGTAGTCTTAGGTTAAGGAAAGATTACTGACATGATTAGGTTGATTGGGTATGATTAGAAATGGTCTTGTATGATTGGTACTTGGTCTTGGATTGATGGAAATGGTGTTAACGTGACCTCCTACAATATGGCCTACAACCATGTTGTAGTCATGTGCAATTTCATGATAGGTCTATTGGTTATTAGCATCATTTTGGCCTTGGTTTTATCCATTTTGTTGATGTTGTTTGTTTTTTTGTTGATTTTATTGGTTTTATTAGTTTTGCCTTAGTTGTTGATATTTTTGTTATTACTGATTTGGTTGTTATTATTATTGTTGTTGGTTTTTATGTTTGGGAAAAGGATTTTGATAGATTTTAATGTTTTGATTAGATGTGAAAGATCCATGATCCAATGTGATCTCTCCATTTTCTAAAATATTCTCAATCACATGTTTAATTTACACGCAATAATGTAAATCATGACCATTAACCCAATGATACTCATAGAATTCATTTGGCATGTACCAGTATGGATAGGTAGTGCCCTCAAAAAGGCCCTTCAAAATAGGCCATTTAATCAAATTAGTTATGGCAAGTTTGTGAAACATAGATTCAATGGGTTCTTCAAGGTCACTAAAGACACCATGAGTATGCACATTTATCCTTAGAGGGTTTTGTAAATTCATAGGTTATTGTGTTTCTTGTATTGGTCTAGGTTATTATGTTTGTTGCATTTACTAAAGAGGTTGTTGGTTAAGAATTGTGTATGTGTGGTATAGGCTGAGCAGATGATGTTTACACCATTTACACATGTCATGAATTTTTTAATTCATTACCTATAACATTATTGTTATGATTAAACCACTTTGTCTTATCATAGTTATTGTCATAGGTTTTCTATGATGCTTATGCTTGGACTTAGTTTTGATTTTGGCCATTACTTTGGTTTTGGTTTTGGTTCGAATTTGACAAGGTAAGTTTAATTATCCCTTTTTTAATAAGGGCTATTTAAATCAACAAACCTTTGTCAATAATCTATTTAAAAGTATGTGAACATTACAATTCCAAATTGTAAGATATCTCACTATGTAGATTTTTGGTAAACACAATAGCTAGTTGCTTGTCTGGTAGACTATGGGTAAATTGACTTGTAAGGGCTCTCTATCACTACAAATAACTTGTAAATATTTCACTAGCCTTTTGTTTTGCTTACATTAAATTTACCAATGAAATATCATGTTTGAGATTCTAAGAGAACTATTGCATGAACTTGTTCAAAATATTATCAAAATCAGATAATGAGTTATTGGGTAATTTTAGGAACCATTCCAATGCTTGCCCTACAAGGCTTCTTGGAAACAATAGTAATAGGTATATGTTTCTATAGGCCATTGGTTGGCATGTAGCAAATAATTCCATCAAATGGACCTTGGGGTCACCTTTCCCCTTGTATTTGTCAAACTTAGGTGTTTCGTACCCTAGAGGAAATGGTATCTGTAAGTACTCCATGTTAAAGGGGTAAGAACACGTCATACAACTAGAATTTTTTGGTCTATTTCCCCACTTGAATGCATGAATTTGCATCCCTCATTTATTGTAGCTCTTGTGTAAGGAAACTATTGGGATCATTGGCCTAAGGTTGAGGCTATGCAGTCACAAGTGGATTACTTTAATCAGGGTATAATGGAGGCATTTATTAGGTAATGTTAGATTGGTTAGGAAATGGACCAGGAATACTCATGCATGGATTAGGGTGTGATTGTTAAAATTACACATACTAAAGTGTGATATTTTTGTTGAGATTGGGTATATAGGTCTGATGTTAGGAATATTATGATTAAGATGGAGGAATATGGTTGTGTTATGACTATTTAGGTTGAATAGGGGCATGCTTTCAACTAGTCATACCTTGTTAATTGAGGGGAACTTGTGAACCAAGACCCTATCATTGAATTTGTGGCACATTTACCACAAAAGGCAATTGTTGCCTAATAGGTACTTATCAAGCATTGAAACCTCTTGGTTGCAAAAATACCTATTGGTTAGTGGATGCATGTTGGATATTTGACCTTTTTCACTAACCAATACTTTTACATTTTTAGTTAGACATCATTTGGTTTTAGATCAGCATGTTAGTCTATGACTAAAGAGGTATGTTCATTGCTACCTAATGAGGTGGAACATTAGTTTCCCCATGTTGAGGTGTTAATATGTTTTTCCTTTATTATGTGGGTACATTGGATGGTGCTTGTTATTGTGGAATATTACTCATCACCTATTGGGGTGGAGTAATATTCATCACATTTTATTGTGGCCTGGCACTGATCATTGGTTGACTACTTAATCTTTGATGTTGGGTACTTGAAGAAGTAGCTGGTTGAGGATTAAAGGTAGTTGATTGAGGTTGGGAAGTAGAAACTCCTACCCCCTGAGTTTAAAAACCACTTGTGGTATAATTTGAAAGCAAATTATATTGTTGACTATTTATTTGTGTGTTAACACCACTTTGGTTTGGATAGGATGTTACTTGCATATTGTCCATTATGTTTGGCTCATTATTCTAAATAGAAGTAGAAGATTCTCCATCAATAGTTGAGGTATTCAACATGTTTTTTGCCGAGGTAATTTGCATAATTGGGTCTAAACCCCAATTTTCTTGGCCGGTAAATTCAATTAAGACTCCTGTTGAAGGAGCTAACTTAATAAAAAGAGTGTTTGACATGGTCATATTATTAAAGTTACATACTAGGTTTTATATGTTCGGTATGCTATCTACATTTAAATTAAGTGGTCATCCATGAGGCCCCTTTATGTGACAATCATACAAGGATATTTATATGGCATCAACATAATGTCATTAGGGTTTCTAGAAGAGGCATGTTTATTATTTTGATTATAAGACATGTTATAAGGCCCTCTTACTAGACTTAGAAAGTTATCATGGCCTACCTTTATGGATTTATTAGGATCATAAGCTAATGGAATTGTAACATAATAAGCTTACTGTTAGACATGTTCTACAATCAAAGGTATGTTATCCAAATATTGGGTCATCTATTATTGGTCTTGTTCAATGTATGGAGGCATGCTAACCAAATAAATAGCCAAAGGATCTTGACTCTATTCCTTTGATTGAGCATTGTAAGGTGGATAAGAATCCATCTCCCAAACAACATTATATTCATAACTATCTTGAACAAAGTCTTCTTATGTGATAACATTTCCATATCTTGGATTATACATGACTCTACTATGTGTATAGTGAGACATGGTCAAATCAATGGCAAATGTTTTGCAACAAGAGAGGTTAGATTTATAAAAACTCTAAAAATTTGTTTGAAAAGATAAGAGATTTAAACTAGGTCTAAATTGGTCAAAGGGATGAAGTTGTATCTCTAAAATTTCTATGCTAAGACTTAGTAAAATAATATAACATCAAATGTCTAATTTTAAATGTCTCACACAAACAAGGTCAAGTAAAATGAACTGAAAATAAGATGCCAAATTTTAGGTACAAAGATTTTTCAAATAGGTCTAAACTAGGAAAGGGAAAAGTTGCTAGGTCTTTTAGCCAAATGCAGTGTTAAAATCTAGGCTCAAGTAAGGCATGTGTTAGGACTCTTATCCAAACATGGCATCAAAATATATAATTGAAATAAAGGGATGATTTTAATCTAACAAACTTAGAACACTTTGGCATAAACAAGGCACTTGATTATTGACATAAACGTGATCAAATTGGTATGAGGCTTAAAAAAAAGTATTTGAAGATAGACTGATTCTCTCAAATAAATGCATAAATAATATAGTTTTTGAATTTTGGGTAAAAAATTAACCTAATTTATGCAACCCAAAAGAGAAATATCTATGTAGCAACCCCTACGAGATGAGGCCTAAATAGAAATCAATTAATGTTTGAATCCAAACTTGTAAAATTTAATTACAAACTCAACTTAAGAAAACTTAGGCTTTAATGACCAAAAATCTAGGTAATTTTGAACATCATGACTACACTAAAAAAAATATCCCATAAGGCATATGGTTTGGTTTCAAATAATGATAAATTTAGACACAAGACAAGACAATTCTATTGAAATAATTTGAGTAGCATAACGATGTTAGTGCTCTCAAAAGGTATAAACAATGTTTTATTTCAAAGACTTCTAAGGCTCAAAACTTGAATTGATTTGGGAAACGTAACATTACCCATCTCAATTACGTGACACACACAATGTTTTTGACACGTAAAGTCTAAGTTAAATCAAGGTGTCAAATGGATGGCTTAATGCCCCCTCAAATAATAGAGTAGTGTAGACAAACAAACTCATTTATGACATGGTATAAAAAACAAAGTTTTAGACTCAAAACACCAAGTAATAAAAGGAAAAGGACTAAATACAACTAAGTATATCATCATATATCCTATTAAGGCATGGCAAGTGGGGTTGAGTAAAACTTATAATTTATGACCATCTAGATTGATCTTAAGTGTGGTTAACACAAGAGAAGCATCACATTAATTGAGTTCATATAGATCAACTTATCATGCAAGGGTATATTCCTTGGCATGATGATTCTATCTATTTACTACTTAGTAGAATCCCCTAGTTGACCAAACCTAACTCAGGCCTTCATTATAAAAAGAGAGGTTAGCCACTCAACCTCCTAGATCTCATAGTATGTGTGCCCTAATTTATATGCCCAACCATGGAGTGGGTTTGAAACACTTCCAAGAGATCAAGCCCTGGGTTAATGCTTCCCTAAAAAACTCATGAAAAGGCAATGACCTCCCTTCCACAAGCTAAATTTCATCAAAATAAATGATTAAGTGGAAAGACTTTAGGGTTATGTTTAAATCACCCAAACTATGTGGGTTTTGGGGAGAACCTAGACAACTTTCTTTCCACACCTTGGACAATGAAAAAATGTAATGAAAATGCACTTTTGGTCACTGAAGTTCCCTATAGGGAATGTGGGGAGATCATACACTATTCATTTTACCAAAATAAACAAACAAGTTCAAACAAACATTTTCAATGAACTGCGATTTGAAGCATGTGTTGATTTTAGGCACCAAATTGAAATATGTGATGAAGTTATTTACTGGGACACTTGGATTAAGTGAAAAGTTTGAAATAAATTTCATAAAATAGCATAATCAAAACCACCTATGTTCATTTTAAGCCCAAAAAACCAAATGTTCAATATTTAGTCTAAGTTCATTTTTAAACACAAACATGAAGTGTTCAAGACTTAAGCATTCATTTTAAGCACCAAAAATGAAATTTTTGTAAGACTTAGCCATTATAATTCCTTTTAAACACTAAATACCAAATGTTCAAGATCTAACATGTTCATTTTAGCACCAAAATGAAGTGTGAATGACTTAGCTAATTCTATTTCGGTACCCAAAATGAAATGTTAAAACCTTTTAAACTTGTAATTTTGTGTTCCAATCACACCTTGGCCCTACTAAGGTTAGATATTCTCCTTATGCTTTGAATTAATTTCAATGGTGATTAAATAAACTTTGGAAAAGTATCTCTCAAGTTTTTTTTAAAAAACATAGTGATCATCATTGGTCAAAACTAATTGATGCCAGTTTTAAGGAAATCGATGTTAGTCAGACTCAAAGAGAACTGATGATGGTATTAAAATACCGATACCAATTGATTAAGACCGATTTCAATCACATGTGAACCCGAAGGCAAAACCAAATAATGTGGAAATGTTAGATTATTCCAAAACTAGATAAAAATTCCTTAAAACTCGCAACACATAAGTTAGGCAAAGAGTATAAAGACCAATGAAACCAAGAGACAATGATTAGAAATGCCAAAAAGATTCAAAATGTAAGCTTTGTTAGCTATGTTTCACCCTACATACCCAATGATGATTTGGTAGAACCAATATTGGTTAGGCCTGACTAATGTCTATCTCTATGTAGATCCAAGTTAATTCAAGAATTAAAAAATATTGCAAAATCAAAGCTAAAAATGTAATTTTGATGATATTCAAGACTTCATTCACCAATTTTTGAGTTGCATCTTGATCTCTTTGGTACATGGGGTGCTCATGGTCCCATCGAGCATGTTATTTATGATCATATGAATTTGACTCAAGAGAGGAGGTTAGATCAAGTGTTAGTTTTCACATAAAATAATGAAATAGACACGCTAACAAGCATAACATCTCTAGGCCTAGATCATATAAGAGATTAGTGAATAAATAACAAATTATAAAGTTCAACTAAAATTTAAAGAACTAAAAATTCCTTACCTTCTTTGAATGCTCCAAATGATGTGTTTGTTTGGCTTGCTCAGCTTGTACTCAAAGAATCTTAATAAAATGGAGTTGTGTGGATCCTTATCTCCTTGGCACCATGTTTGTCTTGTGATTTATGCTTGCTTGATGGCTTGGCTTATGATTTTGGAATTGTAACACTATTGATTTCAATCTTATCATAAAACCTACATTATAACTTTACTCTATCCAAGCTCTCTCTTCAATTCAATAGGCAATGGCTTTTATTTATAGGTTTAGCAACTAACCCCAACCCAAGGTGATTTAGAGTGTAGTTAGATCTTGGAATGGGTTCAAACCTAGCCTTAGTGAGTTAAATTAACCCCAGTAGAGTTAAAAGGTGTCAAATGGTCATGACTAACAATTAATAAGCATGTTGAGATATTTTAGGATATTTTGACAACTCACAAAAAGGTAATTATGAATTCTTAGGATATTCTTGATTTTTGAATTTCTTTTTTGATAATTCATTTAATTGCTCATAGATGATTCTATTAGGATTTTGATTAGGCTTTGCATGTTAATTAATTTTGTTTAGGCTTTTTAGTATTTTTCAAGATTTGAATTAATTGTATGTGTGCATTTACCCCATTTAATTGGTTTATATGCCTAATTACATGTTTTGAAGACAAATTTAAGACATTTAGTGATTCTTAGGCTTGATTTACAAAGGTTGGTAATAATCAATCTAAAGTCTGGTATGAAGCCATTGTTGGCCATTTTTGGGTGTCTACAACTACCACTATATCTAAAACATGTACGGAAGGATTATTTACACCAAGGACTTAAGTGGGTTAGGCAATACAGGTTTGGGGTCGAGGTTCCCCCTCTCTATAAATGGTGCATTGACTAGGGATCAAATCACATTCATAGGGTACTCACATGCCCCTATATAAATATTTGGGGAGGGTGTGGGCCCCTCATATAAGATATGGCCCTTGGCCCATATCCCAAAGCATAAATGTCATTGGGATGATAAAGGCCCTTCTCAACTATATGGAGTTATTTTTTTCCTTAGACACTTATTTTTACTCTAACATAATTGAACCAACCATCTACATTTAGGAAATAATAAGATAAAAAGAATAAAGATTCAAACTTGTAACTTGAAATGTGAAAGTAACTTCAATATTTCACTATGTTTTATGATCCTTACTACCTTGACAAGACCTATATTTATGTTATTTCAACCTTGGAGGCCATCAACAAGCTTCAAACAAACCCCATTAAGAAGAATAAATGTTTGAAACCATTCAAATTCAAGTATTTTATATGGTGGAAAAATTAAGGTGTATGCAAATCGGTGGTTTCAAAACCACCAAAGCAATTGTGTAATAGCCACCCTAAAAATAGTAGTGTTTCGACTATGTATTAAAATCACATCCAATTAAAGATCTGAAATTTACTAGCTTATCACCATAAAGATGTATATATCATCCCCATACTAACTTTGTCATTTAAGCATATATGATCTGATGTTTTGAATATGAAATGTCTTATAATAGTGTCTTACAATCATGAATTTCATACAATTGGGCATAGTATGAAAAACTAGTACACGTGATTAGTAAATTAGGATCCAAATTTGGATCATACCTCCCCAAATTGAGGTTGCTAATTCTATAAAACTTTAATAATCTTTTAAGTGAGGAAATGTATTCAACGCATATTTTATGCAATATAATTTGACCTTTATGGGTAACAAACCCTTTAACCCAACCAATTGATGTTCTTCCACTCTTCTTCACATTGTCCTTTAATTTTTATATAATACAACATCCTCCTCTAATTATAATTGATTAGCTAGAGTAATGTATTTACTTGAAGGTAAAAACAACCCTTCATCTTCATTGTCTAACATAGTAGTCTCAAAAAGATGTAATTCATAACATTAACAACTAAATATATATTCATATAAGGAGGTGAATCAAGTCTAAAATCATTCTCGCCCACTTGTTTCAAAATTTCAAATTGACCATACCTAAGAGGCTTAAGCATTTTAGACTTGACTTGGAGTATTTCTCTACTCAATTATAATCATACCTTGTTTCCAAAAAATAAACTATGCTTAGTCCTATATTGATCATTTCTTTCTTTGTAGTTGGCTTGAGTCTCCTTCAACCTATCTTACACTTGGAGGTGAATTTGTTGAATCTTATCAATAAATTTATTATTTTTTTAGACCTTGTGATCTAATTTCCCATCACCTTTGTATGGTTTTCTAAAAACAACATCAAATACACATGGAGGTTTGTATCCAAAACAAGTTTCAAAATGAGATTTACTTTTAGAATAATGCACTACACACTAAATTTTCATCCCAAGACTTAGGATGCTTCCTATTGTACCCTTTCAAGAGTTGTATCAATGTTCTATTCACAACCTCATTTTTCCCATCAATGTTTGGGTGAAAAGAGGTAGACCATTTTAACTTAGTATCCATATTCTCCCATAATGTGGCCCAAAACTTCCCAAGAAACCTTGAGTCCTGATCTAATATAATAAAACTAAACAGACCAAAATGAATACACACATTAGAAAAAAATATCTCAACTGCATCACTACTTTGAGGGTCTTCTTACAAGGAATAATAATTCACATCTTACTAATTCGGTCCAAAATCATAAAGAGATAGTCATGCCCTTTTCTTGACATAGGAAACCTACCTAAAAAATCCATGGAAATGTTTCCCCATGGCTTGGAAGGAATTGGTAATGGTATATACAAACCCAACATCCTATTACTACGTTTGATTATATTGCATAATACACATCCTCTTATCAATTTGGAAACATATACTTTCATATTAGGCTTATAAACATACCTCTAGAAATGTGAAATAGTATTTGTAATACTAAATTGCTCGGTAACATTTGAAGTATATGCTTCCCTCATTAACTTATCTTTTTCCTCCTCAGGAACATAAAGCTTACCTAGAGTGTAGATTAATACATATTGAAGATAATAATCCTCATTAGGCTCAAAAAATACACCTTGGGACCTCTTTACTTGAATAAATAGATCCTAAAAAACTGCATCATGCTCATATCCCTCTACATAAGACTCATACATAAAAATATAAAAAAGAGTTTTGGTGCCAATGGCTGAAATCAAATGAAGTCTAGATAACATTAGCTAGTTTTTAGTCACATTTATTATATTTTATATCCAAGTAATTTTTTTTCAAAAATCCCATCCACTTATAGTTTCTAGTTTGTTGAAGTTTAGTTGGAGATTAAAAATATTAGAGAGGTTGATGATTCATATGGATAATAGTTTCCTTACCCATGAGATAATGCTTCCATTTGTTGACCAATTAAACAAAGACATAAGGTTATTTTGTATATGTATAATAATTTAGAATTGTAACATGAAATAAATTTGAATGGTAGCATATCAACTTAACTCCTTGAAGTAGGATAGCCCCCATAACATAGTCACTAACATTTGTTTCCACCTCAAAGGGCAGCTACAAGTTGGGCAGAGCTAAAACAAGAGGATGGATAATCTTATGTTTGAACATATCAAATACACATTTTTGCTTCTTTCCCCATGTAAATTATTACCACCTGCTATAATGGTATATAAATGTGTGGCTATGGAAAATAATTTTTTTGATAAACTTCCTCAAATATTGAACTACACCCACAAAGCTTATTATTTTATTCATATTGGAAGGCCTTGGCCAATTCATGATGGTCTCTTCCTTGTTTAGATCAATCCCAAATTCTCCATATCCAATGTCATGCCCCAAAAATACCAGTGATTCTTGAGAAAACTCACATTTATTCTCATTCAACACTAACTTGTTCTCCTTCAAAACTTTCAAAATTAGTTTAAGATGATCATTATGATAATCAAATGTTCTACTTAAAAATATGATATCATCCAAATATACAATGACACAGGAATAAGTAAATGTCCTCATTACCTATTTATCAATCTATTGAAGGTATCCAATGCATTGCATAAACTAAATGGAAGAACCAAACATTCATATAAACCTTGTCTTATTTTTAATGTTGTTTTCCAAATGTCTTCATCCTTAATCTGCACTTGGTGATACTTGTATTTTGAATCAAGATTAGTAAAATATTTGGTATGCTAAAGTTGATCAAGAAGATCATCAATGCATGGAAGTGTGTACCTATTATTAATGGTTTTTTTATATAGTTTTCTATAATCAACACACATTATCCATTAACCATATTTCATAGGCACCAAAACAATAGGAAACCCACATGGATAAGTACTAGGATGGATTACACCTTAATAAATCAAATATTATAGTTATTGTTTTACCTCATTGGCATCCTTTAAGAATTGCCTATATAACCCAAGATTTTTAAGTGGACTATTAGGTATCAAATGAATTTAATGCTCAGTAAACCTATATGATGGTAACCCTATAGGCTCATGGAAAACCTTCTTGAACTGATACACCAACTCTCCTATATGCTTTTCATCTTTTTTAGTAATCATACCACAAGAAATCTTATGTGTAGTTAGTTCTTGTTTCAAATTTAGTAGTTACATGGATTTACTACATGGTAAATAAAGTATTTATAATTATGTATATTATCATATAGTAAAAATTTAACATGTTAATGTGGTCAGTAGGTTAGCTAATCGAAGATATTATTGTAAACAATATATTTCATATTTGGGTTTGGTTGTCAGTTGTTGTAACAACTCGTTAAATATTATATGAGTATTATTAGGATATGTGTTGGAGAGAAGATCTCCTTGGATATAGGAAAGATTTTTCCTATATATTTATATTGTGTGGATAGATATTGTAATAATAATATAATAATATATTGTGTGCTTATATTATTCTCTCTGTATATTCAGCTTTAAGAATCTTTGATGAGTTAAATCTCTATGTATGTCTCCTCTAATTACCCTAATAAATATTATGTGAAACTATTTATTCATATTGAATATATCTCAAAAGAAATAAAGCAAATTTATTGATAGACTTAATAATATTATTAGCTTTAGAGGCACTTACCAAAGATATTTTAGAATCACCTTTTTAGGATAAAATGAATTAGTTCTTTCCATCCTTCACAAAATGGTATTGGTTAGCTATCCTCATGAATATATCATCACATATATACAAGTAATGATTCCAAACACTACATCACACACATCAAAAGGCACAACATCTATTGTAACTTCATCAATGAAATGTTCATTAATACCAAAATTAACTTTACATTATTTGGTTACCTTGATGTATACACATTTCTTAACCCATCCAAAATAATATGGACTTGGATGATTGTAATTATCAAACCCAAATATGTATACCAATTCATTTCTTATTAAATCAACTTGTTTCCACTTTTATTTCTTCATATGAATTATAATATGGAAAATTTTACAAAGTTCACTCTCTTGAGCACTCTTACTACCAAAACATATATGATGTAGGAGCATCATTAAAAATATGATGTAATAGTGTTGTAAAGAGTATTTATAGTCTTATTTATTTTATCAATAAATAATAATCCATGTTTGAGGCCTTATAAGTCAATATTAGACTAGTTTAGATCACTAGCAAGTTTTCTTGCCAAAAGCTAAATTTGAAAATTTGAATGTACGTATTGGAAATATGTGAACACTTATAATGAATCAAGGGTAATTATATGATTTATTATGGGTCTAAGAGATATATATAAACCCTTTAAATATTTATTAAATCATTTTTATCCATAAGATCTAAACAAAGTCAATGTAACAAATGGACAAGGTTAATAAGGTCATTTTTTAAGTTGAGAACAAGGTTGTTAAGATGATTCCAAGCCAAAGATATAAAATTCCAAGTATGTTACACCTAAAAAAAACTTGATAAAATTGTAATTTATAAATAATAAGGATTTTAATATCAAAACAAGCTTAAAAATAGAAGAACTTCGTGACCATAGGCAGAGTTGATGTCTGCCAAAATAGAATAGAGGTCTGTGTAGGAAAAAGAATCATTTTATTGTGAATAAAAGGTGTGTTTTTACTTAATATTTTGTATCCATATATTTTTTTCATTTATTAATGATATAAAACTCAAATTTAAGTGATTTTATTCTTGGATCTAAGTTCTTATAGTTAAAAACCTCTAAAACCATGTTTTTGCATATATACATTCCTTCACAGTCAATTGAAATACATGTGAAACATTGCATGAACTTGGTTGAATGATTGGAGAGGTAAGAGGATGTTTTTATGTCCTATTATATTTTTTATATCAATATAATATTTGATAACCTCTATGAACAATCAATTTGAAGCTCTCGGGTTCTATGTTGAAGTGAAAACCCTAAAACAAGATTTTAGGCATAAAAAGCCTTGTAACTTGGAAACCAACAAAAAAATCCTTTGAATATCCACTATTATTTTATATAATATTATTTTAATCTAATAAAATTGTTATTATTTTTATTGGACCTCTCAAACATCAAATATAGTTGATTGTGTATTATTGCACTATAGGTTGTCACCAAGAAGGATTGAGAAAGAAGTCATTGACTATGTAGTCATTTTTTTAATGGGATTAAAGCTTATATAATGGTTTATTTATCTTTTATAATCATTTTATAAAATTATAATAAATTAATCTAATCCATTTGGAGATTTAACTAATTTAATTCCCTTCAAGAAGGTAGACTAGGTCTCTGTAGGCCTTAAGAGGAAATTTGGCATTATGTTCAAACTTTAGGAAACATTTAAAATTATTAATTTCACACATTTAAATATTATCTAAAATGTTTTAATAAATTATTTATAAATTTATTGATTTTATTCAATAAATATATTACTCTTTTAATATCAATTAGGTCTATTTACAATCATGCTAGCAGAGTTAAGACTGAGTCTAGTTTCCTTGTCATTTAATGGCATAGTTGGTGTTTTGAACTTGCCCAAGGATATCTGTAGGTCCAAAAAAAAATTATTGAGTCTTCAATTAATTTTTTTAGGTGATTGATTTGATATAACATATTAGTTGCATACCTATTACAACAAGTCCTTAAGAGGCAAAATTTGGCCTAATAGGTTGTTAAAAGCTAAGTTGTTATCATCTAAGTTTTGAGGTTGGGATTATTCATGATCTAGTAAGTTTGAATCAATAACATAGATAATACCCTAATATCCTTATTAAATAATTTATAATGTGCATTGGTGTGTTAAGAGTTGACAAAAGGGTCTTATTCAAAGGTAAATCATAGTCTTGAGAGTGAATACTTTGTTTTAAGTCATTAAAAGTGCCTTCTAATCAGAATATATAGATAAAATAAATTGAGATTTAGTGATAAAGATTAATTTAGTTGGTATTTCAAGACCAATACTTAAAATATATTCTTTTGATAGAGTAAGAGGTAATTTAGGTTAAGGAGAGACCTATTTACAAGCTTATCATTAAATTATTAAAATAGACCAAGTTGAGTAAGTGGGCCACTTACATTGACACCATTATCTCTCTATTGATAGAATTACAACACTAAGTGTCATCTACATCAGAGTTACAACCATAATTTTCACCTTGGAGAGAGAGCATAGCCTTCTTTTTTTAATTCTTAAACAGATGTAATTTTAGATAGAACTTTCAAAATTGATCCTCAAAATGCCTATTAACATAACATTTCCCACAATATCTCTTAGTATTCTTTTTATAAATGGAAGTAACATTATTCTTTCCTTTCCCTTTACGTTTACCCTTTTGCTTGGAGTTCCTTGTTTCTTGAAAGTGTTTTGAGATGTAGATAGAGCCCACTTCTTATTCGTCTCAAAGTAGTGATCTTAAGAACAAGCCTCATCTACATCTGTAAGGTTGTCCAAGAGGATTAGTCTCCTTAAATGGTTATCCAATCCACCCACATACTTCATCAAGATGTCACAGTCTACTATATCTTTTCCCATTTGAAAAAACTTCTTGTGGAACTCACTTATGTACTCCTATAATATTTAGCCTTGATTTTTACTAAGATATTTCAAATACATGGACCCCTATTCCTCATTAAAAATATGATATAATCACTTCATAATTAACATATTAAAATAATCCTACTTAGTAATAGGGTGAATCTTCTTTGCAATAAAATAATGAGCATAGCTCTCAAACCAAGTTAAAACATGATTGTTTAACTTTGACCTTGAAAAATAAATATGTTAGATCTCATTAATCTAATGTAAACTAAAATATACCTCAAATTGGGCTATCTACTGGTCTAGCCTCTCCATATTTGTTTCCTCGTCATATAACTGAATCTCTACCTTTTCCTTAGATTTGAATGATGGTGGAGCTTGGTTTGCATATGAATACTCTTTTGTATTCTCATGAGTCTTAGGAGCATCCTTCTTGTTTTCTTTCAACTCCTCTATGGAAACACCATCCTTATCCATGAGAATCCTTGTGATGGGCTCCAACTAGTCAAACTTGATCCTATAAATACAAATGCTAGCTACTCCTTCAATCTTTTAAAATCACTCTTCTATTGTTTCAGCATTTTATTCATTAGCATAAGCCATACTTTTTATCTCTTGTTTTCACTTCCTTATGGAAACATTTATTTTAAATGGAAGTATGATTGCTTAATAAATAACACTACTTACTCTAGTGACATGCATAAACTTGAAATGTATTCACAAACACACAAAACCACACAAAAGAGTGATACTCAACCAGCTCTGATATGTAAACTATATTTAGATTCCACTCTAAGCTTCACAAATAAAGATTTTATAACTCCTAGCTTAACAATTATTATAAGATAATTATTATAGACTACTAACCATGTTAAAATAGAGATAAATAAGCATTGGAAATGAAATTTACATTCTATTTCACATGAACATGAATCATAATGATGAACAAATATTATAATAAATACAAGAGTTATCCTAAACAACTCGATGTGGGAAAAACTTCAGTGAGTGAAATAATTGCATTCCCATTCCACTAAGTAATGCAAGAAATTTTCAAGGTACTTCAAAAGTTAGCCTTCATGTATATAATTCTCACCAAAAATCTATTAAAAATTTATACACAAGGATGATTTTCACTTATCAAACACTTATTTATCCAACACAAATAAAACATCCATATACAGTTAAGAAATAATGAGATAATTAGAAAAAATCACACTTACAACTTGAAATTTGAATCTAAATTCAATAAATATCACTAATTTTTATCCTTAATACCTTGACAAGACCTATATTTATGATCTTTTAACCTTGGATTTCATAAATAAGCTTAAACAGATCACCATTAAGAATAAAAAGCATTTACAACTATTCAAATTTGATAATTTTATATAGTGGTGAAAACATTTGTGTATGCACACAAAAAAATTTAAAACTAATGGTGTATTTGAAAAATTTCCACACACACACACACATTAACGATTTCTCAACCATCAAGGTGATTGTGCAACTATTATTATCACTTAGAAGGGCACCCTTGCTGAGAACGTGTGCATGTTCTTGATGTTAATGATGCAATGAAAACTCTCCAAGGTATGAAACATTATAATTGGAGAGAATCTCTAGATGAAGGGATGATTCCATTGGGTACACTCACCTACTTCTAGCTAAACTATCTAATTATGTGCTTTCTTGACTAGAAAAAGGGTAGGAGTTATGTTAAAACTGAAAAATTAAAATTAAAATTAAAAAAATGAGGTGATGTACCAATATTAAAGTAAATTATGCCTATACTTGACACATTTTGGAAGCTAAATAATATACACATGTTCACTTTATCTTCATACAATGACTTTTACATAAGTATTTTACACACAGGTCTTGACAGACACTTGTACTAGCTTAGGAAGAATGAACAATGGTTGAATTCACTCCTAGATTAGGTAAAAAATATAATTAAACACTTTATATGATCTAAAATAATATTTATTTTTTCAATAAAGGTCAGATATTTAGATATAAATATAGGACAAATAATCATTACTAAGTTACATCAATGAATATCAAAAACACACTTCATGACTAGCTTGAAGATAGAGGAAAAATTTAGCTCTTTATTACTTCAAAAGTGAGGTAGTACAAATTTTTATATAGATTCATTAATATAAAATCATAATATTCTCATAATCATTCAAAAATTAATGTGCATATAGAAAATAATAAGAGAGAGAGCAGATAAGAAGTTCCAGATGAGTCCACATGTAAGTCTTACTTCACTCCTAGTCCAACTGAAAATTCAACTCCAATTTGAACTCCACCTTAAAATCCACTTTTAATTCCACATAAAATCCAATGTAACATTTAAGTTTAAAAATTATTTCATTAAATATGGTGTGGTAGGAGAGAGGGAGGATATTCTTTCATGTTTGAAAAGTCAAAGGGCTCTTCATGCAAGATTGAGTCTTGAGTTAACTTGTTTTGATCATGCAAACATCTTGATATTATTTAGTTAACTATTTTTTATGTTTATTTAACTTCTTGTGATCTTTCATGCATTTTAAATTTAGACTTTATTTACTTTCACTTGCATCTTGAGTTGACTGGACTTATCTTGACTTCACACCTAGAGTTTAACTTGAGTTATCTTGCATGCAACTGACATGCATGTTTGGCCTCATGTCTTTTCTAAAACTAAACCAAAAGGGGGTGTAGTATAATTTAGATTCATGTTTAATTTTTAAATTAATATATTTCATAAAAATATATCTCCAATATGAACCAATACTTAAACTCCACTTATCCACCTTTGCATATTTTAGAACTCCACTTTTGTAGGGCTAATTGAAGACGACTTGTTGTTGACCTATAGCTACTAGATTTATCCCAAGATGGGGTGCCATCTATATAGAGTGGATAATTTATATTTTTAATTATTCATTGAATATTCTTGATAATTTTTTACTTGATGATGACCAAATCAACTTTCTAAACTAGTTCTTCTTTTATATGTCTATCTTGTGCAACTTTGACAAGCTTCTTGAATGCACTGTGAGATATATAAAATTGATGGATATTCATAATTTGAATAGATAAGAAGAAAAAAAATGATTTTAATATAATCACCATAATTTCACAGACCTTCAAACAAATTTTTAGCTCCAAACTCTCCATATACAACTCCAAAAAAGTTATTTTATGCTCTCTTATTCTCAAGAAACACTTATTTGGATTAGGGGGTATAAAATGAGTTCCAGGCCTAAAAAAAAACTATTCTTAATTTTCTTGGATAGGTTTAAATGGTTCAGACCTAAAAAAATTAAAATCTCTAAAAATCTTCACCAAATTTTTTAAAAAAATTCATAAAAAAGTGTATGTTTGTTGCCCTCGAGATGACCTAAAGATATTTTTAAATGGATGAGTCTATTTTGAATTGGTTTTAATTAAATAATAATTTATTTATACTTTTACATGAATTATACACACTCTAAAATCAATTTTTGCCATTGAATGGACCTAAAACACCTATTTACATCTCCATTTGTGAGCAAAAAAGTGAAGAAACCTTCATTCCCTTCATGATCAAACTTGTATATTAGAATTTTATCTCTCCTCAAGTATATTACAGACTTAAAAATAATTTTAAACATTTAAATACATCAAAATATACTTTCATGTCAAATTTAAAGAGTTTTGATTCTATAAAACTCAAAATATGCATTTTTTGATGTTTCCTAGTTTGCACAATTTTATTTATGAACACCTGTAAGTCTATATTTTGTTATTTTTTTGAGTTTTATGAGGGATAAATACCTTATTATTTTTTAATTATGACATGTAATAAACTATATTATCATATAATAATTTTATGTTCTCAACCAATCACTTAAGACACTCAAAAATTACATTTTCTGACTATCTCTCTTGCTTGCTTAAAACCCTGATGCATGTAACTTTTTATTTATCCATTATTTGCCATAAATTTTTGATTTAATAATATGTATAAATTTATTATATTCCCCATAATATCTCACACCACCTTTATTTTATAATAAATAATTTAAAAATGCAATCATACTTCTTAAAATCGAGCCATGAGGGTTTTTGAAGGGTTTTAGAGCATCTGTTCTTCTTAAAGATTATTCATAAATTTAAGACACTGTAACCTAAAAATAATAAATTTAATATTTATATAATATGTTTCAAAAAATTTATCTAATACCATTTTATTAAAATCGTCTTCATCTTCATGTATCAAGCATCTAAAAATTGTCTTCACTAACTTGCAAATAGCTAGTTCGAGAAATAAAAGAAACCTTTGTCAAAATTTGGACTTATGAGTTGTTATTAAGAATTATTTTAACCTAAATAAAGTTTTATGATATTTTTAATACCTTTATTAATATTCTCTCCATGAATTTACTCTTCTTGAAAACTTGTACATAAGCAACTTTGATCAATGGTGACAAAATTGTCAACATTCTTGGTAACTTTGATAGGATGTTTGCCTGCTAAACACTCAAGATCAGTAAATATATCCATTGGGTTATGAAGTCATAAAAATATTACTAAATATAAAACTTATAAATTACATCCTTAATCAATTACAACACTTTTGCACAAGCACTTATTGAATTAAAAATTAGAACTACCAACTAAAAAATGTACAAGATAGCACTTAGAGGAAAGTTAAAACTAAAATAGCTAACATGTACACAAAAACACTTTGATAAAAATTAAATGTAAACACTAATACATGAAACAATCAAGATCCACATTTATCAAAACAAAAACCTCTCAGGTCATTTTCATGTGGTTGATGAAGATGACTAACAAGATGTTATGTGAGTGTCATTTTGGTTGGATCCTTTCTTTTTATGCTTATCAACCTCTTTATCTTGTCTCCAAGTGAATAAAATAAAACAAACATATGTCCAATATAAATATATATTTTTTTGTTCAATACTCACGTCATATTTATCTTCAACATTGAGAAAGCTCTTCCATGTAACCATATTTTGATCTATAGGAATAGTTATAATTTCAACTTCTAATGACTTACTAGAACAATGTACTTAAATTTTTCTGACATATTGAGATATGTCATTTTGATTTTAAAATACTTAAAATTGTTCAATCTCTTTAAGAAGTTCCAAATACTGCTCTTTAGTTTCATTAGGGTCTTCTTAAGATATACTTTGATCAACATCCTCTTGAACATGCTTCTCAAACTTGACAACCACTTTATCAATGTCTTCACAAGTAGATGTAGGAATGCAAAGATTATCAATGTCTTGAATCAAATCAAGGTATTGCTTCCACTCTTCATCAAAATATTTCTTATTCTCACTTATAGCTTATTCATCTTTATCTAGTTCATGAATAAGGATATTACCTTGTGAAACCACTATTGCAATCTCACTAGCTACTGCCATCTCAACTTAAACATCTTCATGATAGAGTTCTTGAGTATTAATTTAAGATTCTATTTAAATTTTCTTCTCAAATTTTGCAACATGATCTTTTTCTATGTCAAATTTAAACTCTTTTAACCAACACAACCCTTCATCATCCTCTCTTGACAAATTTTCCTCTTCACCTACATCTTCTTATTTTACCTTCCATACAATAAGTCCTCCTTAAAAAAAGGTGATGGTGGGAAGGGAAGAGGTTATATTTGGTGTCATAGGAATATAATTTATTATTGTCTGATATTGAATGGGATTAGGGATTGAAGAGGCATTAAGAAGGCTTTGAGATTTGTAAGTAATAGTTTCATTCAATATTTATTTAAAAGAAGGGAAATAAACTTGTGTTAGTTCTTCATGCTTCAATGCTTCATACTTCTCTCTCCACTCAAAAAAAAAAAATCACATTCATATTCATGGACAACTTCATTTCGAGGGATGGGTATAGGGCTCAATAAAATTGGAAACTTTCTTGGTTTGGCTTCAACAACTTTCTCCTTCTCTTGATTTTGGATAGGTATGGGAAAAGGCTCTTTCTCAAGAGTAGACATAACATAATCAGGGGTCTTAGTCTAAGAACGATTCCAATATATAATGGTCTTAGGCTATTTAATAGGATTATAAATCTTAAAAATTGGAATATTTAAATAAGTAGACTCTCTTGAAGGTTCAAGGGATTCTTCTTGTTTCCAAATTGAGATTTTAGACTTAATTGTTAGTATTGGCATAGATAGCTATTGTATTGGTTCTCTTTTACCCTCATTATATCTCTTAAATAATTATATCTTTTGATAAAGTATAAAGCCCTGATATGCAAGATCTTCTTGATGCCTATTGTATTCTTCTTCCTTGTCAATTTTCATACATTGTCTCTCAAAGTCAAATATTATCTCTTGAACACTTTTTTCAAAAAGATTGGAAACAACACGATTTTGCCAAGGTTGATTGAAAACATGACCAGAGATGAGAGAGGGGTAAATATCATGAGAATAGTGATATCTTGATGATATAGAGCTATTTGAGGTAAATCCATAAATATTTTAAAATTGATATGAAGAATATGAAGGTATAAAAGTTGTATTTTCATAAAATAGAAGATTGAAATACATACCAATTGATGTTTTAGGTACTTAGATTTCTTAAATTAGCTATATATAACTTGAATTTACTAGATGATAAATACTTAAGAAATTTATTTGTTGTAAATTGATAAAACTAGAACCAATCTTTAGCAATATTCTGTGTTATGGTTCCATTGGACGTGCTAAAAATTATTATCACTCAGAAGTGCATCCTTGTTGATATTATGTGTCTATTCTCACTTACGTTGATACAATGAAAACTCTTTGAGGTATGATAATTTATAATTTGAGATAATCTCCAGATGAAGGGCTAGTTCCCTTTTGTACACTTACCTACTTCTATCTAAACTATCTAATTCTATGCTTTTTTTGACTAATAAAAAGGTAAAAAGAATTATGTTAAAGTTAAAAAATAGAAATGAAAACTAAAAATTAGGGTGATGCAATAATATTAAATTCAATTATGTCTACACTTGACACACTTTTAAATCTAAATAAATTGCACATATTCACTTCATATTCATATAAGGACGCTTGCACTAGCTTGGGAGGAATGAATAATGGTTGAATTCACTTCAAAATTAAGTATAAATCAGATTTGAAAACTTTATATGACCTAAAATAATATTTATTTATTACATAAATCTGATATATTCAAACATAAATATAGAAAAAATAATCATTCACTAAGTTACATTAATAAATATTAAGAACACACTTCATGTCCAGCTTGAAGATGGAGGAAATATTTATCTCTTTATTGCTTCTAAGGTGAGGTAGTATAAATTTTGACAGAGTTTAAGTAAGAAAAAATCATCATCTTCTCATAATCATTCAAAAATGAATGCACATATAAAAATAATAAGAGAGAGAGAGAGAGAAGACAAGAAGTTCTAGAAGAGTCCACATGCAAGTCCTAGTTCACTCCTATTTCAACTAAAAATTTAATTCCAAAATGAACTCCACCTTCAAATCCAATTAAAATTAAATGTAGCATTTTATTTTAAACATTATTTCATGAAATAAGGAGTGGTAGAATAGATGGAGGCTATTCTTGCATGTTTGAAAAGTCAAAGGGCTCTTCATGCAAGCTTGAGTCTTGAGTTAACTTACTTTGATCATGCAAACATATTGATCTTATTTAGTTAACTCTTGTTAGTCTTTAGTTAACTCCTTATGATATTTAATTCATTTTAAATTTATACTTAAATTATCTTTATTTGTATCTTGAGTTGACTGGACTTATCTTGACTTCACACCTGAAATTCAACTTGAGTTATCTTACATGCAACTTACATACATGTTTGGCCCCATATCTATTCTAAAAATAGCCAAAAAGAGGGTGTAGTAAAATTGGGATGCATGTTTAATTTTGAAATTAATATATTTCTTAAAAATAGGGATACAATAGTAACGAAGACTTAAACTCCACTTTTCCACCTTTACATATTTTGGAACTCCAGTTTTATAGGGCTAATTGAAGACTTCTTATTGTTGGCTTGTAGCTACTAAATTTAGCCCAAAATGGAGTGCTATATATAGAGGGAATAATGTGGATTTTTAATTATCCATTAAAAATGCTTAATAAGTGTGTACTTGATGATGATCAAATCAATTTTTCAAACTAGTTCTTATTTCATATGCCTATCTTGTGCAACTTTGACAAGCTTTTTGAATGCACTGTGAGAGCCAAAAACTTGATGAATATTCATAATTAGAATATATAATGATAAAATTATGATTTTAAAATAATCACCATGGTATCATATAACTTAAAACAAATTTTTAGCTCCAAACTTCATGTATAACTCTAAAAAATGTTTCGTGTTCTCTTGTTCTCAAAAAACCCTAATTTAGATTGGGGGGTCTAAAATGAGTTTTAGGAATGACCAAACACTCCTATGATTTTTATGTATATTTCAATGGGTAAGACCTGTAAAAATTTTAAAATCTCAAAAACTCTTTACCAAACTCCCTAAGAAAAATTCACAAAAAAGTGTATGTTCGTTGCGCTAAAGATGATTTGAAGATGTTTTTCAATGAGTTGAGTCTATTATGAATTGGTTTTCATTGTATGAGAATGTAATAATATTTTTAAATAAAGTATACACACTCTAAAATTTAAAAAAATATATTAGAGGGACTTTAAACACTAATATTCAACTCTCTTTGTGAGTAAAAAAGTGAAGAAACCTCATTCCTTTCATGATCAAATCTGTATATTGGTATTTTCTCTATATTAATATAAATTATGAAATTTAAAATAATTTTAAACATTAAAATAAATCAAAACAGATATCCATGTCAAATTTTAAGAGTTTTCATATAATAAAACTCAAAATATGCACTTTTTGGTGTTTCCTAGTTTGCATAATTTTATTTCTGAATGCTTGTAAGTTTGTGTTTTTTCATTTTTTTGAGTTTTATGATGAATATATATCTCATTTTTTTTAATTATGACCTATAATAACCCCTATTAATATTACAATAATTGTATGTGCTCAATCAATCACTTAATCTACTCAAAAAATATTTTTTCTGTCTCTTTTGTTTGCTTAAAACCTTGATGCTTATACCTTTTTGCATTTCTCTATTATTTAACCTAAAATTTTGATTAAATTTTATAAAGGTATTATTTTCAAACATTATTTAAAACCAAGCCATGGGGGTTTAAGAAGGGTTTTAGAACACCTATTCTTCTTAATGATTGTTCATAAATTTAAATCATTATAACTTGAAATAAATGCATGGAATATTGAAGAAATAGAGGCCCCAAACTCCACCTAATACTTTTTGATCCAACTCCTCTTCACCTTCATGTACTGAGAATTTGAAAATTGTCTTCACTAACTTGCAAATAGTTAGTTAAAGAAATAAAAGAAATCTCTGTCAAAATTTAGACTTGTGAAATGTTCTTGAGCATGATTTTGCCCTGATGAAGGTTGTATGATACTTTTTAAACTTTTATGAATATTCACTCTATGAATGGAGTCTTCTTGAAAACCTTTACATAAGCAACTTTGACCAATGGTGGCGAAATTGTCAACAACTACCACTCTACAAATAGTGGTGGTTCTATTATGTATGAAAAACCCCTCTAATTCAAGAGCTAAAAATTATTAACTCGTCACCATAAAAATGTCTAGACCACCCCATACTAAATATGCCATTGTAACATATTTGATATGATTTTTTGAATATAAATTGTCTTATAATAGTGTCTTAAAAACATGTAATACATACAATTTTGCATAGTGGAAACAACTAATATACATGACTAGTAAATTAGGATCTGAATTTGGATCAGATCTATTTATGGTGACTTGTTGTAAAGATAAATTGTGATTTGAGTTGATTCTATCCATAAATGTAGATTTACTCATTTGAAATACAACATTGCTTGAACCATTTCTACATAGTTTTGTTCATCCTCTCAACTGCTCCATTTTATTGAGAGGTTTAAGGGAATGTGAGATGATGTTTGATATGATTTTCATTGAGAAACATTCAAACATATTTTATGTGAATTCACCACCATTTTCAATCCTCATTATCTAAATATGGGCTTGTGCTTCATTTTCAATCATTATTCAAAAAAATTGAAAAGCTTTGAAGACTTTTATTTTTTTCATAAAATAGATCCAAGTCATTCTCCTATAGTGATCAATGAATAGCATGAAGTACTTATAACCACCAGTATAATTAATTGGTAGTGAACATAAATCAGAGTGAATTAATTGTAATTTCCATTTTACTTTCCAATATAATTTTTGAAATGGTTCTCTTCCATGTTTATCCAAGATGCATCACATTTTTCAATATTTTTGGGCAAATTTTGAAAACCTACAACACCATTCCTTTGCATTATTTTGATGTTTTCATAGTGGGTATGCTCAAATATTTCATGCCAAAAAATACTTGTTTGACATGCTTCCTTCAATGATATGAACAAAATTTATTAAAATTTAAGGCTCACCTCTGAGCTTCAACAACTTTCCTTCCTCAAATCCTATCAAGGTAAAACTACATAATCACATTTTCTTTTGATTTTTACCTCTCCATCATCTATCAAAATGTAGTGGCATTGTTTTCAAATGATCACTAAGGAAAACAAGTTTCATTTCATTTGAGGAAAGTATAGGACATTGTGGAGACTGAATTTTATAATTCTTTGTGACTTTACTCGAATTATCCCTTTTCCTTTAGGTTGTATACTTATTCTATCTACCAAATATATTGGACCATAAATTTCTTCATGAAATTCCTTTAAAAAATCCCCTCATAAATTCATGTGTTGCATGGCTATACTATCTAGGACCTACGCATTATTCCATTTTAAATTTACAGAGGCAATATTGACTTGATTTGAAATGGAAAGCACACATTCACTTGTGAACTCAGTCGAGTTTGATTTCGATCTTTTATTATTTTAGTTTTTGATAGGCCTCAATTTTGTCTATTGATATTTTCAATTCATGAGCCTCATGACTCCCTTTTATATCACAACATTTATAAAACAAGTTTTTCCTATCATTTTACTTTTCATCATGTTGACGATTATTTTTTCTTGTTTTTCCTTCTCTTTATTTTTCTCTTTTCCTTTATCATTTCCTTAATTTTTGGAAGAAGCCTTATAAAAATAATTTCCATTTTGATGAGCATATCATATACTTTCACCCTTGGTTTTAGTCTTTCTTCCAAATATTTTCTCTTACAACCATCTTTTCAACCCATTGATCAAACGTGAGTCTTCAATTAATTTCTTGCTTGCAAAGACTCGATATAGATTGAATATGTGGGAATAAGATATTTTATGAAACCATCCATATATACATCAAATTTTGCATCATAAGCTTCAACATCATGCTTGATTATGCAAATTTATAAATTCTAACTCATTACATCACTATTTTTCAATTCAAGGATGAACAATTTCAATTGTAATTATATGTATTCCAAATCTTAATTTGATCATACAAATCCTTTAACTTGTTTAATGCTTTCCATGATGTGTTGTAACCTTGTATGTGATGACAAAACTTATCCATCAAATTAGGCCAATGCCTTAGAATTTTTATGCTTCCAAGTTTGTGATTCTATTTTTTCTATTGGTTCAACTAGTTGTTTGTCTCCATCACAAATGTCAAATGAAATTCATTGTAGATGAGAGTATTTTCAAATTGTTTATACTTTTATAACTAAGTGTCCTTATTAGTTAGTGTTATGCCAAAAAAATTATTGAATGCATTTTAATATAAAGGGAAATGGATCGTTTCCTTACCAGTTCAATAAGTTTCACTAAAGTGATATACTAAACCTCTCGATATTTTTACTCTTCACATCAAATATGTGAAAGAAGCTTGTCCTCTTGATATACCTAGTGGTACTTAAAAGAGACATTAAAGCACATGAAATAAAAGTGATACAAAATATTTACATAGTATGTGAAAAGGATTCATTCTATCAATGGCACCTTCTTAAAGATAAATAATTATACGCGGGTGTAACTTCCCTATATACTCAAAATTTATTACTGTCAAAATTTACAATTAGCAATAAAGATGAATGTGTAACTAAGGAAAATGAAAAAAATAGAAGTTGTAAATTCTCATTTATCCCAAAAGATTTATAGGTACAAATCCTCAAACACCATTTTTTCAACTATGATAGGCATTGTATACATTAGTTCAATTGCAAACATATTACTCATAAATATGACCCAGAGACATCGCTTATACCAATCAAAAGGCATCACTTGTACCAAACAGTACACTTTTTAAAAATTTATTTTGATTTTAAAATGGTTTACACAAAAAATGACTTGTTTATTTAAGTCAAAAAGTCCTCCAAAATAGATAAATAATATTTATTTATTTTCACACTTGAAAAATATTTTTTTCAAAAAAAAGCTTTTTGAATGCAACGTCATTGTTGATCTATATGTTGACAATATTAATGAGAATTGAATTTAATTTAAAACTCCAACCCACTTAGATGAAACACATCAATTAAAGCTGAAATGTCACATCCTCCGTGGTTTCTAAATTGTGCAACAATTCTAATTGATGCCAATAATAGGCCAAAGTCATATGCATCTGAGCTAACAAGCCAAATGCATTCAATGAATTATTCAATCACAACCAATATTTGACCAAATGAATAAGCATGCTAGTTTTATCATATAATATTGTAGTGTTCAATATTTAGTGATGATAGGAGGATACTTTGATACAAAGTCAATGCATATATTACATATCAACACCTTTTTCAGGTTTTTATGCTCAACACCAACACTTCAATTACAACCAATGCATCCATTATTAACTCTCATCTCAAATGCTACCTTTGATCACGATTTTACAATGTTAAAATTATGTGTACGCCATCTAGTTGTAAATTAGGAAGGAAGATTATAAAATGATGAAAACTAAGCATGTGTTATGATACCGATGTCAGACTAGGCAAGAATGGACTACAAAACTTGAACAATAATTTGTTGCAAACCAAAATTATTTCATTCAAATAATAATAATAATAATCAAGAGTAAAATAAATAACCATTAATGTGTCTATTTGGTTCATATTCTAAGTTGACGTTTCATATTTAACTACAAGACAAAATATTTCACATAGTAATAAAGAAATATTATGTACAATAATATTACACATTTGTAGAAAGGCAGGCTTGTGTGACATAATTGTAAACTCTATCCACTTGGGTATAACCCCTACACTACTATTATTAAGGCTATTGATAACAACTTTGAGTGCAAACTCCCTAACATTATCTAAATATAGTCTTCAATGAAAAATTATTTCATTGTTATTCCCTGTAGAAATTACTCCATTTTGGATAATTTCTTCAATGGTGAAAGAGCCAAAGCTCAGGTGTGCACAACACAATATGGGGGTCAATCAAATTCATTTTATTATTCGAATGTAAACATTACATATATAGGTAATATTTCTCCTACAAACAAGGAGACAACATTCATTTCCTATCCATAAACATCTCTCTTATCTCTATCATATCTCTTATATATACTTAGACAAGCCTATCTTATAATGAGTTGTTCAAAGTCAATTATAACTCTTTATTCTCACATAAATACATTAATTTTTTATTTAATCACTCATGTGATATATGTTATATCACACAAGCTATCTAACTATGACTTAACCACCCATGTGAGGACTAATTCCTCAAAATTCCCCCTTAGTGCAAACGTGGTGAGAGGAACTACATGGACTCAAGATCTAAATTCCCGCCCGCTCCACCTCCCCCCGTCACCCCCTTCCCGATAGGGTAGATGTCAATTTTTCCTGAGAATGTGTCCATTACATATAATATTATCACATTGGATATCATCATATGTTTTATTGCAGTGTGAGTGCCTTGCAACATAGGCTTATTTGAAGTCTTTTCAACTATAAAAGAATTAAATTCAAAATGACGGCATATGACTCCTTAATGACTATGACTTCAACACTTAAAACATTATATATATATCAAATGACTCTAATGACAAACTTAAAAAATGACATAATAAAACTATGTATGACTCAAAAGATTTAAATTTCAACAATTATTAAAATATATCTCTAAATAAACTTAATTATACCTAAACATTTAAATTAATAAAAAATCATAAAATAAAATGAAATATAATATATATTAAAATAAAATTGAAATAACATATATAATATACAACTAAAAATAAACTTCAAAAAATAATATAAAGTTGAAACTAAACTAAACAAATAATGACAAAAAAACCAAAAACACTTTATTAAAAAGTAAAAACATGATCATTTTTTTAATTGAGAAACACACTTTCATTAATATAATAAGATATAATGCATCACTATTCATACAAAAAATGAGTGGAAAATCACACCCCAAAAAAATCATATCGAGCTAAAAAAGCGTCAGGTAGAGCACAAGCCATAAAAGGCCGTCAAACGGCCAAATGACCATTATTTAAGTTAACTCAAGTGCACATCAATCCAAAAAAGAAAGATAAAAACACAAATAATAAGGAGATCATTAATTAGTAGCAATGAACATTATGGTATGTGGAGGTAAAAGAGGTAGAGAACCCTGAGGGTTCCTCCACCATCATTGCCTTTGTTTCCCCTGTTAGTATTAAACTTTCAAGGTATTTTCAACCAGTTTTGTCACACCATGTTCTAATTTACAAGACTAACTTTTTCAGTGTCACAACCAAGAACACATCTTCCTTGATGCTAGGAATCCTAATAAATATCACCTAAAACTTTGACTCGCCTAACCACATTAAAAAAAAAATCAACATACAATAGATCTCTTTAGACATTCTTTTTTTGTAGCATTCTAACAATTAAACTTTCAAGGCCTTTTCAAATAAGTTTTGTCACAACATTTAATTTACCAAACATACTTTTTCAGTGACACATGAGACCACATCTTCCTTGCTGCTAGGAATCCTAAACAACACCCAAAACTTAAAACTCCCATGATCACACTAATAAAAGCCAATGTATAAAAAACCTCTTTAGACATACTTTGTTGGTAGCATTCTAACAATTAAGCTTTCAAGGTCTTTTCAAATAGTTGTCATTAATATGTTTTAATTTACAAGACGAGAATTTTTAATGACACGACCCAGACCACCTCGTTGCTAGGAATCTTTAAAAAAATCACCCAAAACTTAAACTTCCCTATCCACATTAGGAAGAGCCAACGTACCAAAAGACTCTTTTCAGATAAATATATTATTTGATATATCATGCTTTGCCCTAACCTTTTGCAGGTTATTAAAATCATTTAGCACATAAAGGAGCCACAACTTGCATGAACTCTCACCATAAAGGTTGTACACACCTCGCTAACCCTAAGCTTTATTTACATCTTTCAAATTGAATTGTGTAGTTAGTCTTGTATTGTTTCTTCTTTTCATTATATTATTAAATAACTTTCAGTTTTAAGTCCATACACACTTTAATCAATCTATAACGCTTTGATAGATCCTATAGAACATTTTGGTCCAAGGGACCTAAAACGTCATCTCATGAACCATTCTAATATTTCTTTATAAGAACACCAGTGTCACTGAGATGTGGGTGGTTGTAAAATGAAGGATGCAGATATAATAACAAAGACTAGATTTGAGAAATCAAGCGTACCTGAGTGATGAGATGTGGAAACATTCGGCATTCCCACAATGATTTGGAAAAAAGAAGCTTCTAGCATGATGGCCATATATGATTTGTATAAATACTTCTAGGTAAGTAACTACGCAGGGCCCAAACTCAGACCGAGCTAGTTTAAATATCAATCTATGAAACAATTGGAACATACTACAAAGAGAAATTGATAGTAAATAGAAGAAACCTAGGAAAATATTTCAACTCATTCTCTGGGTCTGCCCAAAAGAGATCTCCACGTGAAACCAAGACGAGTTTCAGACTTCAAAACTTGCCCAAACGGGATCTCCACATGAAACCAACACAACTTTCAAGCTTCAAAAATTGCCCATGGGCCTGCTCTAAGACTTGTTCAAACAGCATGCTTAACATCCCATAATGAGGGGCAACGGTAAACCCTAGTAATTGCCAAATAAAGACTGCACTTTCTTCCTTTGGCAAATCTGTAGCCAACTTCTAAATGATGGGACTCAGATGAATTTTATCTCACATAGATATCTTTATTTTTGATATGGGGGTAAAAAAAAATGCAACACATTATATTTCTTTTCAACAAGGGTGTAAAAAAAAATGCAACACCCTGCACTCTTAAGATAAGAAATAAACTCTAAAAGAAAGCAACTTTCCTTTGTGCATCATTCAATTTCCACAGAAATTCGAGTTCAATCATTTTCAAATTCATCTAGCTATATAGACCTCATAACAAACAGTTACATAGACCTCATAATATTTTGTGCATGTTAATTCCATATTAAGCATTAATGATAATCAATTTTACAGGAAATAGAGATCAATCATTTGGTGAAACTCTCACATGGAGAGAGCACTATCAGTTACTAAAAGTTATGTTTAAAAAGCAGGACTTCGAGATAACAAAAAATTGAAGCGATAACTTGGCCTCCCTACTTTAGAAGATACTGTTTAATGCCGCAAATAGCTTCCTATCTAACCAAGAAAATGGATGGGTTGACATTTTGTTTTGGCAACAGCCTTTAATTTGCCGGAGATGATCTTCCACTTGGAAAATAAAAGGCTCTACTTCAGCTAAATGACCAATATTTAAGATGAGAGGTACAAATCCTAGATAATCCTAGATACATTATATTACCTCTAGAGATGATTATGACCTCTTCACAACTTAGAGCAAAAATCAGACTATTAATTATGACTTCTTCACAACTTAAGCAAAGACCTAGACTAAGTATTGGTTTCTCCATGTCGAAACATATTTTGAAAAATGGATGACATAATTCACAATAAACTTGGCATCAATGCAATGCAAACTAATGTTTTTTTTTAATATCAATATTAACATGCGGAAATCAGAATTTACAGCTCTCTGAGCTATGTAAGTTTATTTTTACAAATGTCTGGCTGCAAAATGATCACACATTCGCAATTCAAATGGAGAAATAAATCCATGAATTGAACATCGATAAAGTTTCTTAGAAGGCCAGCAAATTTTATACTTGTCATAGCATATCTCAATGAACATTTCTCTGTGCATATCTTTTATGGAATAATACATCACCATTTACCCTACAACAGATATCTTACTTACTCCACCACATAAGTACATCCTTGCGCCGATGGATTTTCTTCTGTAACTGAAGCAGACCATAAAGTAAAGCCTCTGCAGTAGGAGGGCAGCCTGGCACATAGATATCGACAGGCACAATTCGATCACAACCACGCACAACAGAATACGAATAGTGATAATAACCTCCACCATTTGCACAGCTACCCATAGAAATAACCCAACGTGGTTCCGGCATTTGATCATAAACCCTGCAACAGAATTAAAATGGTTAAAAGCAAATAGTTAACAAAGCTCTATTTCAATCAGTTGCTGTTGGTAATGAATTTGCCATTGAAAATATCAACAAACTGAATAGTTCCTGCTTGTCAAGCACATATAAGATCTAAATAAGTTTAGAACGTAGCTATTTATTTTCACTAAACTACAAGCAGCAGTGGTAGGCATGGAATGAGACTGATACATAAGGTGGTATTTAATGGCATCAATAAAATTGACCTCACAATTGGAGATGAAGTAGATATAGAAACACTTCTGAAGCGTAATAAAAGATTATCAGACCCAGGAACATGTTCTCCAAAGATGAAAGAAATGTCTGCTAAAATAGAATCCAAATTTTATGAACAAGTTTCCAAACAAAATCGCCTAATATATAGGTCAGACTCTTATTTTAAACAAAAAATGTAATCAGCGTGATTTACATTAGTTAACTTCATTAGTTAGGTAATAGCGATAGCTCAATCATTGAAAATGCAAAATTGGCCAAGTAATAGTGATAACTCAATCATTGAAAATGCAACTAGCCTATGTTGACAGGTAGAAAACAGAGTAGCATCTTGAATAAGTGATATGTACATTGAAATCATCTGCACAAAGTGCAAAAACAAGAAAAGAAAAAGTTGACATGCTCAGATAACACCATTTAATATAAGGAAATGATTTGGAAGGATCCAATAAAGATGGAAGGCTACTTTGAGATGGATGCTCAACAAAAACTTAACAAAAGAATTCAAAAGTGTTACTCGTCAATTCCCTTACTTGGTTTATTACATTTGACATATGAAGTTTGAAAAAATAAAACAACTATGTGGCTAGCTACTTATGCAACCCCAAATAAGATTAACCCTTGGTTAGGAAGTACTTATAGCACAGTAACTCAGCAAAGTGCCATCTAGCTAAATTCCCAATTGATAATATAAGTCTTCGATGAGCGCAACCACAATTCCGTCTCTCTTATCAAGCTATCAGTAAGTGATAATTTGCCGTGTCTATCATTTGCATAGCAAAGTAAAGTTATAAGTGAGGTGCAATCCTGAAAATGGTGCTCTTAATGTTTGCTTTGACTCATAGGGACGCTTCAAAGAATGAGAAGAATTTCATTTCACTACAGGAATAAGAATAAAAGCATAATTTTCTTTGGTGGTAGTAGCTTCTTGACCGTAAAATATGATAATGATGTGGATGTGCAGAAAGGAGTTTAATGTTCTGAAGGCTATACCAGGTCTTAAGACCAACCATCTTTCTATTTCTGAAATGACACAGTTTGAAATTATTAATCACCAGATCAAACTAACAAGAAAAATAATTTGCGGAATACTCCAGTCACTTACAACCAGTCCCTATTGAAAGATCTGTTATCACCCCAAGTTGTGCCACCTTGCAGTGCAGTCACAAGGAAACTAAGTCCCCCCACTTTAGCCAGGAACCAATTCCTGATCAGAGGTCAATACTTTTTACTTTTTAATCTACACCATTTCTAGAATTCATAGCAGTGCGGTAAACTGGCAATATTTACAAAATGTAAAGATTTACACTAAGGAAAAATGGCAAATATTTGTAAAAGATCCGTTCTCTCTTTTTGTTTGCAGAAAATAAAATCATGAACACTAGGAGGTGTGGGATACCAGCATAGGTATGGGGATGGGGACATCATTTTGAAATAAGGTACCGGAGTATATGAATCATAATACCATGCCAATGATACAATGTGGATGGATTGTAAGTGTTTTTAAATTAACCAGGTTTTAAAATGGAAAAAAAAAAAAAAAAAAACACAGGAATTTTTATTTTTATTTTGAAAAACTCAATATTATATTTACTCCAAAGAATAAATGATTTACATCAGCTTAGCATTATGATTACAAGGAAGATCTCTCACTACATAGGCAAGATAATAAAGCACCTGTGCCTACATCTCAATGCACAAAAAATTCACATACTTCCAAAACCGCTCAAGCTTAGCTTGCTCAATCAAAGCCAGCTTGTCTTAAAAGTCACAACTTCACCCTTCTGAATCGAGAGGTATCTTCTTCAAAAGTAGGATTGCATCTTTTCTCCAAAGGAAACTGATCACTACCAACTGAATTTTGTGCCATAGACTTTTGCAGCTGTCCCTAAGCATTCAAGAATTCCCTCAGGTAAGTCCTCGCCAAGAGAGTGGCGAAGTAATATGGAAATTGAATCCAGCTTGTAACCAACCCCAAAACCCTATAACTTCTCCACACTCCCAAAATATATGGTCCACTGTCTTCTCTATCCCCCACATAATGCAAAAAAGCATCCGCAATACCCAACTTACTGAATCACGCTTTGACAGCTAAACCTTGATGCATTACTAGCCATCCCAACACCTTGTGTATGAAGGAGGTTCTTGCTTTCCAAATGACTTAACCCTGCCTTTGCCATCTCACTTCAAAGTCCTCAACTCATGACCGCTTATTCCATCGAGGCACAATACCATTGGCATGTCTTACTCGATAATATAGGTTTGTTGTCTTATAGTCCAAGAATAATTTTTAAAGACAATTTTCAAGAATCACCTTACTGATATCTTCTAAAGCAGGGTTGTCTGCTAACATCAACACTTGTGCTTTTGTCCAAGACCTGCCAACAATGCCACTGCTCCTTGTCATTGTTCCAAAGATCTCTCCCAGAAAACAAGCCCTCCATTATCAACCTGAAGTTGCAACCTGAATCGAAAACGTGCTGAAATGGTTAATCCTCAATCCAGTTGAAACAATGGGATCTTCTCATGAGGGTGGGTGCCTCAATGATGAGAAGAACCTCCAAAGAACGTTGGTTCCTATAAAATGTATCTATGAGGATCTCAACTTCTACGCTACAAACTACTTGGGAAAAAGGGGAGAAAGAACTTGAAAGAAAATCCTAACTAAAATGGTGATACACCTAATTTGCTTGATCCATTCAAATCGAGCTTCTAAGAACACTGATTCAGACAAGAAAGAGGCAGAACTTCAACTCCAATTGATCAATACACATAAGTATTTCACAAAAAGGTTTAATCTAATGATCTAAGCATGAGGGAAATGGAAAAATAGCCCTGATGAAAGGCACTAAACAGCCACTAATATCCACTATAAACTCAGCAAAAGACATTCAAACACAGAACGTGCCCTGCATAAATGACCAACTAGTAACTAGGTACAAATCCAGATTTGACAAGGAAGAAGGAAAATCTCACTTAGGCAAATCTATAATAAAAGTACACTATACCAGTTGCTGAAAATTGAAAAAACACGGTCCTCTTATTGATTCTAAAAAAGGTTAAAGCACAAACTTTGGCAGAAGTTTTCTTGCCAAAAGAGGGATCCTTTTTTAGAACGCTGAAAAGCCATTAATATAAAAAATTATAAAAAGCCAAGAGATTGACGTTGGAAAATAGAGAGCGAGTAAACTCAAACCAACTCAACGTTTACAAAAGTCTATTTTGTCTTGCATGAAAATTCCTTGCGTTGAAAAGGACGGTGGCTAATTTTGGGAAGTCAAACTCTTATCATGCAAAAATGCTACGCCCACCTCCAAATATGGACTTCCTCTTGAGCTGTTTGATCATTTGAAAGCATGAGATAAACAAGAGCATGCATGAAATCCACACCATGCTAAAATTAGAACTCCAATTGAAACGTTGGACGCTGAGTTGGAACATTTGAAAACACGGGTTGATCAGAAGATGAGCTTGACTTCAACAACCAATTGACTGAGCTTTGACCAGTCAACCGAAAATAGCCTTTGCTTGCATGGATTTTCTTTTTATTTTGGTTTGTTTGTTCGTGTCTATTTTCTGCGGACTTCTATTTTATGTCCAAGTCCAATTATTCCTTTGGAATTCTGTCTTGCTTTTGTTTTTTTTATTATTTCCTTTCGGAATTATGTTAGCTTCTCTTTCGGATTTTATTTCCTGGCTTTACCTTCACTGTATTTCCTTCAGAATTCTTGTTGACCTCTCTTTGAATTTCCTTCGAACTATCTCCTGTTGACTCATCTTTTCCTTTATGTTCACCCCCTATTTCTTTCAAGATTCTTTGTTGCCTCATTTCCTCGAACTTTTTGTCTTTACCTTTGTTTCGTTCCTATTTCTTTCGGAATTTTCATTTCCTACCCTTCGGAATTTTATGTTATCTCCCATGGCTTTGTCATTTCCTTTTCTGCAGATTTCTTGTCAAGCCCCTCGGATTATTATGTTTGCAATTTTTTCGAAGGATGTCCTCCCACAAACTTCCTTTTACATTTGCTTATATTTTCTTCGGGTTTTATGTCTTTCAATTTCCTTCGAACTTTTATCTCAAGGCATCCGGGCTTTTTGGAGGGCACTCGGGTTTTTAGGAGGGCACCCGGGGTTTTTGGAAACGTCCTTTTTGGAAGGTACATTGCCCTTCGAATTTTTTAATTTGTCCTTTGAACTTTTCCAAAGGAATTCCTTCGGGCTTTTTGTCCGAGTCTATTTGTTTGTTCTTCAATGTCTGCAACTTCGGATTCTTCACTGCTTGTTACTTATAAAAAGAAACCCAAAATGCACTATCCTGAGTACTTCGGGTTTCTAAACCCAAATTACTTCTACTAATAAAACTTTCATAAGCAAAGCACTTCTCAAAACCCGATTTGCACTATCAAGAGTAATTCGGGTTTTCCAACCCGGATTACTTCTGCTAATAAAACTTTCATAAATAAAGCACTTCTCAAAACTTGATTTGCACTGTCAAGAGTAATTCAAATTTTCCAACCCAAATTACTTTTGCTGAGGGGTTTCAACTATTGATTACTCATAAAGTGAAGTAAGTTGTCTCTTGTAAAACCCGAAGACTTCTTCCAAAAACCCTAAGTCTTCTGTTGTGTAAAACCTGAAGTCTTGCTTGAATGCCCACCCTCTCACACTTATGCAAAATTTTGGTATGTAGGCCAAAAAATGGCCAACATTTATGGTGACTCGCAGGGAAGCATGCCCGCTATGCTTGAGAACTCAGACCATATAGATGTTATTTGAACTCCCAAAACAATGATAAACCTAGTACCTAACTAAAAATCTCTTGTGATCATGGCTGAAGTAACCTTTCTCCTTCAAAATAAGAAGGGAAACACACGAAAGCACAAAAACTAACTAAGAAGCAAATGTGCAAACAAGCACTTATTGGAAAAAAACTAAACGAAACAACTATGCTTGAACACCATTTGGAGGAAAGCAAAACATATAAAGAACCTAGCTAACCATGATAAAGCATGATCCAACTGGATCAAATGGGAAATTCTTGAACTCACTCCTTCTAAGAGATGGTACAAGTTGCAAAGTATGATGTTTATTAATCATAACCTTTGATGAGGCATTTTTCTTGTCCACCAACTATATTAGCATCTTCTCAAATGAGTCATCAACAGCAACAAAGACAAACTCATCAAGTACTTCTTGATATTTTTCATATTGCTTGTCATTTACCACCTTGTCAAGTGATACCTCATCTATGCATGGTTCTTGAGTGACCACATCCTTCTTATCGACTACTACAAGTTCATCCAGCTCTTCAAGGAGCTTTGAGTAGGCAACCCAATCTGTACTGTGACCTTGAATCGGTGATTCTTGATCAAATTTTTCGTAAACATGTCCTTCAATAGACAACATATCCATACAAAGTTCTTCAATCGCCTGAAGAGATTCAAGGTACAGCTGCCAATCATCTTTTTGTTCCTCATTTTGATCTATAGAATCAGCTTGAAAGTTATCTAGATCCTTCTCAATAAGAGATACCTGTAACTCACATATGACTTCAATTTGTACCAGCTCCTTTTGAAGTTCCTCTACATCAAAATCAATATTCTCACTCAACTATAATTGGATGCTCAACTACAACCTCAAGTGAAGTATCAATAATAAATTCTTCCTCAAACACACCTGAAGCATCCTCTACACACTCTGCAAGAACTTGCCCTGTAGCTGCAACCTCTTTCTCAATCCTCCAAAGAACAGGGTCCTCCTGAGGAAGGGAGATGGTGGGAGGGTGATGATTTGAAAGGGAAAATGAAGCATGGGAGGTTGATCATGATCAGATTTTGGAATTTTGAGGGCAATGGAATTATCTAGGGAGTTTTGGAGAGGAGGGAAAGAGAAACTCTTAAAGACCTCTGTATTTTGTTCCTTCCACTTGGCCATTACCTCATCAAACCCTGAAACCTGCTTGTCTTCTTGGACAACTTGAGCTTGAGGGAGGATTGGTGAGGAAAGGGGACTATAGAAAGGTTTAGTCTCATGAATAGGCTCTTGAATACAATTAGCAAGCTCCCTTGTCACACACTAGGCATGATTAAGAACTTCATGAGAATAAGAAGCACAAGAACCCTTTGTAAACAATTGGTTTAACTCGATTTTCTGCCTCTCCCAAACCTCCATATTTTCCAATACAAGAATACACAGCGCATTTATCTCTTTTGGGTCATTAGACACATTTTGAAATAGACCATTCACTTCCTCATACTGAGAGTTAGAACAAACCTTTCTTGCATATGCTAGTATTCTGAGCTCTATTTCGTTCATTCTTTCTTGAAGGCAAGGCTGCTCATATGCAACATCGTAGCCATATGGGGAAGATGAAATCTAGTCCTGAGACTGATATGGCTCACAAGGAAAGTAAGACTCATGCTCTTGATAATAAGGATCATGAGAAACTTGATAAGACTCAACATAGCTTCAATAATACTCTTAATAAGGTTGATTAGGCTCATAAAAAGGCTCATAGGTATCATGACAAGGGTGGTATGATCCATCATTGGACTGATAAGGAAACATAGCATAGGAATTCTCTTCATACACAGCGATCTGCAATAAAAATAGACTTACATGGAAACTGTACCTGAACTATTAGAAGCAATTGCTTGAGTTTGGAATCACCAAATACTTCTTGAAGAACACTGCTGCAACTGCAATTTCATCAAGACCAGCTCCAATAGGTCCCACCGGACGTGCCAAAAACTGTTGTCAACCTAGAGTTGCACCCTGAATCGAAGACGTGCTGCAATGGCTAATCCTCGCTCCAGTTGAAACAATGGGATCTTCTCACGAAAGTAGGTGCCTCAATGATGAGAAGAACCTCCAGACAACGCTGGTTTCTGTAAGATGTATCTATGAAGATCTCAACTTCTACGCTACAAACTGTCTGGAGAAAAGGGGAGAAAGAACTTGAAAGGAAATCCTAGCTAAAATGGTGATACACCTAATTTGCTTGATCACTCAAATCGAGCTTCTAAGAACACTGATTCAGACAAAAAAGAGGCAGAAATTCAACTCCAATTGATCAATACACAAGTATTTCACGAAAAAGTTTAATCTAATGATTTAAACTTGAGAGAAATGGAAAAATAGACCTGATGAAAGGCACTTAACAACCACTAATATCCACTATAAACTCAGCAAAAGTTAAAACACAGAACGTGACCTGCATAAATGACCAACTAGTAATTAAGTACGAATCCGATTTGACAAGAAGGAAAAATTCACTTAAACAAATCTATAACAAAAATACTTTATACTAGTTGTTGGAAATTGAAAAAACACAGTCCTCTTATTGATTCTGAAAAACGTTACAGCGCAAACTTTGAAAGAAGTTTTCTTGCCAAAAGAGGGATCTTTTTTTACAACGCTGAAAAGCCATTAATATAAAAAAATTACAAAAGCCAAGAGGTGACGTTTAAAAATAGAGAGTAAACTCAAACCAACTCAGCGTTTACAAAAGTCTATTTTGTCTTGCATGAAAATTCTTTGCGTTGAAAAAGACGGTGGCTAATTTTGGGAAGTCAAACTCTTATCATGCAAAAATGCTACGCCCACCTCCAAATATGGACTTCCTCTTGAGTTGTTTGATCATTTGAAAGCATAAGATAAACAAGAGCATGCATGAAATCCACGCCATGCTAAAATTAGAACTCCAATTGAAACGTTGGAAGTTGAGTTGGAACGTTTGAAAGCACGAGTTGATCCAAAGATGAGCTTGACTTCAACAACCAATCAACTAAAGCTTTGACCAGTCAATCAAAAATAACCTTTGCTTGCATGGATTGTCCTTTTATTTTGGTCTGTCTATTCGTGTCTATTTTTTGCAGACTTCTATTTTATGTCCAAGTCCAATTATTCCTTCGAAATTCTACCTTGCCTTTGTTTTTTTTTATTATTTCCTTCCGGAATTTTGTTGGCTTCTCTTTTGGATTTTATTTCCTGGCTTTACCTTGGCTACATTTCAGACTTCTTGTTGACCTCTCTTTGGATTTCCTTCGAACTATCACCTGTTGACTCATCTTTTTCCTTTTGACTTTTCTTTTTCTAATTTCTTTCGGGATTCTTTGCTGTCTCATTTCCTCGGACTTTGTCTTTACCTTTAATTTGTTCCTATTTCTTTCGGAATTTTCATTTCTTGCCCTTCGAAATTTTATGTTATCTCCCATGGCTTTGTCATTTCCTTTTCTGCGGATTTCTTGTCAAGCCCCTCGGATTATTATGTTTGCAATTTTTCCGAAGGATTTCCTCCCACAAACTTCCTTTTGCCTTTGCTTATATTTTCTTCGGGTTTTATGTCTTTCAATTTCCTTCGGATTTTTATCTTAAGGCACCAAGGCTTTTTTGGAGGGCACCCGAGCTTTTTGGAAACGTCTTTTTTGAAGGGTACAATGCCCTTCGTATTTTTTAATTTGTCCTTTGAACTTTTCCAAAGGAATTACTTCGGCCATTTTGTCCGAGTCTATTTGTTTGTTCTTCAATGTCTACAACTTCGGATTCTTCACTTCTTGTTACTTATAAACAGGGACAAGTAATTCACCCTGAGAAACCCAAAATGCACTACCTTGAGTAATTCGCATTTCTAAACCCGAATTACTTCTACTGATAAAACTTTCATAAGCAAAGCACTTCTCAAAACCTGATTTGCACTGTCAAGAGTAATTCGGGTTTTCCAACCCGGATTACTTCTGCTAAGGGGTTTCAACTGCTGATTAGTCATAAAGTGAAATAAGTTCTCTTGTAAAACCCGAACACTTCTCCTTCCAAAAACCCAAAGTCTTCTGCTGTGTGAAACCCGAAGTCTTGCTTGAATGCCCACCCTCTCACACTTAAGCAAAATTTTGGTATGTAGGCCAAAAAATGGCCAACACCACCTTTTGCCTGGAAACAATAGTATAAGCCCAACTTTTTCATGCTACAAGATGAAGGTCCAAATCGGTCGTGGAGCTAGATCCCAAGCATCATGTGGGGACCTCAAACTGCTAATGAAGTGAGTTCGAAAGAATTTTCCAAGCAGCTCAAGCTTTCTTGAGTGGAGCTATAAACATGTTTTGCTATTTTATCCAAACTTTCTTCAATTTTCATTGTGGATAGAGCATCATATAATATAAAATGATGATTCTACAACTTTGACTTTGTAATTCATCTAAGTTGGTTCTTAGCTTTGTAGTAATGATTTTGTAACTAAATATGACATTTTGAACCATGTACATATGGAAAAAGCAATATGTATCTAGGAGGCAAGTGAAGTGTAGCGAAGAAGCAGGAAATCAAGGAAGAATCAGGGTTTCAACTTCAGGTATTCAAGCATAATCTGTTCAAATAAGATAAGACCAAACAAGATAGGATTCAAACAGGGAGCAGGTGCATCATTATCCAAAAGATCGAAATGATGACGAACTTTTTGAACTTTTGGGTAGTTTCAGGGATATATTCTTACAACACAAAATACAATAGTTTAAGGTAGGAGGCTTTTCAGTCCAAGTTTCAACAAAATCATCAATATGCAATTTAGGATAGACCTCAAATAAGGAGGATATAAACCTGCTAGGAGAAAACTTCCTAATATGAAGTTTATTAGGGCATGACCTACGAATATAGAATTGAAGATCTAAAGAAATGGATGGGCACAAAGTGGAGGCAATTTGAGCATCCAGAGATCAGATTTTTAGCAAAGTGGAGCAGCAAGCAGTCCTTTTAAAATTCATTAACCCTGTTCCTATCAAAATTCATGGTACTTTTGTCATTCAGAGCATCTAGAAAGCTTGGGAGAAGCTCAAACCACATCTTAGTTGGGTAGGGGAGGGCTTCAGGAATGGTCTTTCTCTTAGTTCGCATTCCCTTTGGTGGTCTCCCCGCCTGAATTTTCATAATGCTCATTTTGCTTTGGTCCCTTGGAGCAAAGGCTTAAGGCTATTCAAAAAAGGTGTGAAGCACATTGGGGATCTTTTATGTAAAGGGAGCCAATCTTGGCTGCCTTGGCAGCAAGTTCAAATTAAATTTAAATTAAATAATGTAGATGTTGAGTCTATTGCAGAGATTCAAGGCTCCATACCTAATGAGTATATTCAAAAGATTGGAGTGAATTCCCTTACCCCCTAGTGGAAGGATTGCCATTGGCCTACGGCCACTCCTTTTACTCGCTATTCTACTCACCTGGGATATAGTATTTTAAATCCCAGGATATTCAAGATGACAATCTCAATCACTGATGGAATCTTCGATCCAGCCATGCAATCTGGTCTAGAAGGTTTAACACCGTGGGGATGACTCCCATTGAGCCTAAGAAGGCTCATTTTCTTTGGTGTATTCTCTATCAAGATTTGCCAGTGGCTGACCGGATTAAGCACATGTGGGTTTCAAATCCCATTTGCCTAGCATGCGGTCAACCTGAGACAATTAAGCATCTTTTTTGGTTTTGCTCCCACACTCAATCTGCATGGCAATGGATTCATACCCTTTTTCAACATTTTAGACCTGAGTTCTTTACATGGAAGATGGCTCTCTTGGGGGACTTCGCCCTTCTTCCTACAAGATACAATAGATTTTGGCAAATTTTTCATGCTAATATTCTTTTTCAAATCTAGAAAGCTAGAAATTATGCTTGTTTTAATCATGAGAAAATGGAATGTAATTTTTTGGTTACTAACAAAGTTACTGTCATTTCCAATGTTACTCTCATATTCAAAGTTAATATGATAAAAGTTCGCTTGGAGATTAACCACATCCAACATTTATTTGACCAATGTGGGAATGTCCGTGTGTGGTTAGCCGAGAGCCTCCAGAACTTCCATGTCTGCAGTCGCCTCCTCATGGGCGAGGGCATGGTATACACTGGAAGTGCTCCAAGAATAGGCACATGAGCCTCTCTCCTCACTAGTCACCCCCTCGATGGTCGTCTCCACGACATGATTGGCTTTGTGGCTCCACCAGAGGTGGAGGTGACAGAAGAGATTGGGGCCCTCCCCCACAAGACAAATATCTATTTTTTTACCTCGATTTGGATGTGCTTGTGGGGTGTGACTTTTTCCACCCATTTTTTTGTATAACTAACATTGTACCACTACTTTTTATGAATATAGATACATTTTTCAATCAAAAAGATAAAGAGGAGAATCAGGTTTCATATAGACATCGGACTTGTTCATAATGATAACAAATAATTGCCCCAATGGTGCAAGGAATGCTAGGAGGGATTTGTCTTTATATTTTAATTTTTTTTAAATTTAGTGCTTATTAGTGTTTATTGAGAAAACCTACATTTGTTGTAAATGATGTGGAAGAGGTATTACACTGATTTTTGCTTCATCTACTCTTTTCAAATTGCATATATATTATCCTTCATTCTTTCAAGAAATGCCGAAAGGGATGTAATTTTTTTTATTTTCAAGTGGCAATCTATTGGAAACATGGACAAAGGGAAGCAACAAGATAGACTCTAGGACCTCAATTTTTGTCCCCACATTGGAACCATTGCATCGTTGATTCGAGCCGCACAATATATGTCGAGTCTTGTTTCAATCAAATAAACCCTCATGAGTGAGATGTAATATTTTAAAGTTATGTAGGTAACAAAAAATGTTGTTTTCGAACAAGCTGAATTTAATGTTTTTCATTGTGAGGCCATATTCCGCCCAAAGCCTAAAACATTTGACAAATATGCACTACTCTGTTGGGTGATGAGTTGGCTCGTTCATATAATGATTTTTTTTAAATTTCCACCTGTTGATGGTTTCAATCCCACTATTAATAGTCATATGCCTATTATTTGTATCAATACGAATGCATTTTTATCATTACGTGGAAAATTCTATTGTCAATAAAAATAAACTGTAGAAGCATCTTCATCAAGACTCTCATAGGGAAGACCATCACCACATCATTAATACTTAGGAGTCTGGGGGTCATCTTCATGCAATAAAGCTTGCAAGTTTGCCCACATCAAAATCTCATGAGTGAGACATACTCTTTTGAAGTTATGTAGGTCGCAAACAATGTCGCATTTGAAAAAGCTAAATTTAATATTTTCCATTGTGAGGCCTTACTCCGTCAAAAGCCCAAAACATCGGACCTTAAATTACCTACATACTCTAATCCATATGACTTACAACACAATACACTACCAACAAGCTAATCTCAAATCACGTATATATCATTCCATGTCCCCCATGAGACTAATTAATGACATATTGGTAGACCTAGGACTTAGAAACCCTTTTGCAATCTCCCATGCTCTTAGGCACAATTTGTATATCATTATCATTTACATCTTAGATTAATTCATATGCATTGATACTTGACTTTTCCTTTAATTGACAAAAAAATCATAAATTAGAACCTTACGTAAGTGCATGATTCTTAGGCATAATAAACAAATTCAAGACTTTGCATGCCCTTCACCCATTGTAGAGGGGTTTGTAGTGTACAAAGATTCGACATCTTTGATTGGCCATTTTCTATTGTCAAGGGTGGACAAAGGTGGTATCATGAGATCTAATTATTGTCGTTTGTTACATCGACAATAATTACACCTTCACAAATGATTTTATGCCTCTACCTTGTAATTTTCGTTGCACATTTTCAAATTCATACTCGTGTGAAACAAAAGTCTATTTGAACATATCGTTCTTTGTTCATCTCCCAATTGTGTGCTTCTCTGCATAGACTACTATGTTGTCCATTTAAATTTCCTCTGATATGGTCATTATTGAAGCCACCTTCTCCTCTAGATTGGTCATTGCGAAGTCATAGCTCAGGGGAACGCTCAAGAACTTCATTCTTTTGGCTTGCGAGAAATAAATCAATATTCTTGTTGGGCACAATCGATAACAGACCTAGGACGATTGTAAAAAATCTCTCAGAATTACATGAAAGAATGTAAACTGATAGTTGTTTCTCAAGTGAAACCCATGATTGTTGACCTTGTTTGGAGGGGAAGGGAAAAGCCATACAGAACATGAAAGTGATGAAACATTTCAAGGTGAGGTGGATGGTGATGGTGATGGTGATGGTGATGGGCAATGATAAGGTATTTCAAGTGATGGAATTGAAGAAGCCCAACCAAATACACATGCAAAGTTCAGTGACATGTCACATATATGAATGCAATATGTAGCTTCCACCAAATTGTTTAAGTTACTCAATACATGATTGAAACAAGCATCATCTCAATGAAACAGATGTCTCTTTGAGATATTGTTTTCAAGCATATATTGTCATGCCGACCATATGATGACCACAATGCTTGGAGAGAGCATGTATAAATTGGTGGGAATTTGAATCCTCGTCCAACAAACTACCCAAAATTAGTTGTGTTTGTGGTCCTCGCAGAAATCATACCTTTCTTCCATTCACCAAATAGAGAGAAATAAGTACTTTTGTTACGAATACAATAGTTATTGTTAGTGTTACTGAGAATGAGAATATAAACGATTGTAAATATATATTTGCATATGGCATCATGCATCACTCAATTAGATTATACAAAAAGCATCTTTCATATAAGAAGCCTTTTCCATTTTTTGTCTAACTGGTTTTAGAGTCGTCTAATTAGGTTTAATCTAGTTAACAGTTTTTTGTCATTTTAGTTTTAGACTTGTCTAAATTGACACATGGTGCATTCTTTGTATTTTTAAAAGAGCCATTGGATATTTGACACCTATTTCAATCATGTATTGGGTAATTGAAATAGTTTAGTTGAAGCTACAGATTGCACTGTCAGATGTGCCATGTCACTGAAATTTCTACGTGTATTTTCCCGGGCTTATTTGAGTCTCTCATTGACATATCATGCCATTGCCCTCCAGCATCACCATCCAATTCACCTTGATATCTTTCACCACTTGCATTTTCTATATGGGCTTGCCCTTCCCCACCAATTTGCCATTGCTCAAGTTCATAGTAAAACAAAATGTCCCTTCCCCGCATAATGCATTGCCACACTATATAAAGAAACACAACCTCATTTTTCACTGTCACTTTCACAAAAAATATCAGTTTTTTGCTTCCTAATGCTTTGTGAACAAAATGTAAGATGGGGCCAACGGTCATGAGTTCTGAGTGTCATACAACTACTAATTTACACTCTTTCGCTTTAAAAATACACACTACCAAAACAAAAATTTACATCCCTTCCGGCATAACTTGCACCTTTTGGGCAACTGCTCATTTTAACCCTTATCTCACACCACATCAAAAAAAGAAAAAGATTCATTCGACCTTAAAATCCACTTTATGAAACGAATTTTTTATATTACAAAATACTAATAATTTTTTTTTTCTAATTATTTAATGCACTAATATCATTATAGAAACAATATATCCAAATGTAACATTATAATATATGACATTTAATTCAAAAGGTTGTTGCCAAATAAACTCGTACTAAAATCATGCCAAAACACGACTCCCATGTAAACATGAGTCACTGTAGAAGCACATTGTCTTCACACCACATGCATCTTACACTTTCATATGCCATCTTGCAAGACTCCCTTGCATGTTGGTCCTCCAAATGTCCCACTTGCATGGCCTACATGTGTTTCCACCTCCCTCATCTCCGCACCTCTCTACCTTATTTTATTCAAGACATAAAATACCCCATAGTCATATACTCAACTCGCAATGATGAAGACCCAATTGATTAAATTCTTAGTGGCATTCGTAATAGAAAATAGGTGTTGTCAGACTGAGCTTCCTATAGACCATTAGAATTGAGAGTTGTGAGAATCTATAGACTATAGCAAGTATTGAAGAATTACCTGAATTGAAATATTTGTAACTTTCACTTTGCAGCAATCCCGTAATACATAATTTCATTCAAAGGTTGCAGGTATTGAATATTCGTTCCATGTCATTGATCTTGTGATGTCAACGCGTCTGACTGTGATTGGGAGCATGATGGATGGAATGAAGTCAATCTTAAGCTCGCATCTATTTTCCCATAGTATTGGCGGAAAAGCAGTCATTAAACTTGAAATTTGTCCCTAGCATAGAAATAGTGTGGCAACATCACTGAATTTACTGAACAGAATGCCAAAAAAGGGTTTGTTGAGTGCAATCATCCTCTGTGATATGGTTTATGATTGCTTTTCGTTTTCAGCAAGAGTTTGGAGTAACTAAACACATAAACCCAAAAGATCACCAAAAACCTTTTCAATAGGTTAGTTTACCTCACTCTTTCATATTGTTTTCAATGACATATTTCATGGCAGATACTCAATTTTCATAGTATACTGTTATATTTCAGCCACCACGAAAGCAACAAAATAGACTCCATAACCTCAATGTATTGCCCCCAAATGAGGGGCATTGCATTGTTGATTCGATCCGCACATCAGACGTGGAATCCTTCTATAATCAAATAGAAAATAGTCAATAAAAGATGCCACAACCTTGCAACCTACAAACCCCTTTGTAATGGGTGCATGTCATGTAAATCCAACAATTATTATGAAGCCGAGGCATGTGTATTCCCCTGAAATCCCTGTCATTACCCCTCAACATCACCACCCAACTCCATTTGAAATCTATCACCACTTGTAAGTTTTGTATGGCCTTGCCCTTTATTCCATGGGTATGAGTATGGTGTTTCTATATGTTCTTAACCCTGATGCAATTTCTCTAGGTGTCAATATATTGTTGGCATAGATGAACATAAGCTACAATATAGACTTTGGAACCTCAATGTCTTGTCTCCACATCAACAACATTGCAATGCTAATTTGAGTTGCACATCGAACGTGGAGCCCTATCACAATCAAATCAGTTTCATGTCATCCCCGTCGACCTTTGACAATAGAAAACATCCAATCAAAGAACCTGCCAACCTGAACGCTGCATACCCCTTTGCCATGGGTGAAATTCATGTAAATCCAATAATTGCCCTAAATCCGAGTCCGGTGTAGGATATAATTTCCCCTCACCATCGCCACCTGACTCACTTCATTGTATATACTATTTTTAATATATAAAATATATGTATACTATATATTATATTAGTATACTATGTTATACTATAAAATAATATGAATATTATAATATATTATGATTATTATATATACTATAATATTATTATTACATTTTATAAATATATTAATATAATATATAGCGTCCTGTTTGTTTTATGTGGCAATTAGCAAAAACAAAACATGGCAATCTGCACATAAAAGATACAGGGCATTACATGGTGGGCAACATGTATGGAAAATGCGGGACAGTGGAGGACACTCACAAGGTCTTCGATCGAATATCTGAGTGAGATGTATGCTCGTGGAGTGTGTCACGATTTCAACTTATGTAGGGCAAGGCTTTCCTCACAAATCATTGGCACTCTTTCAAAAAATGCAAACAATAGATCTGCATCTCAATCAATTTACACTTGCCAGTGTTATTTTGGCATGTAGAAGCTTGACATCTCTACAATAGGGTATGGAAATCCATGAACATGTAATGATTAGTACCATGTTTATGTGTGCAATGCCCTTATAGACTTTTATGCAAAATGCCTCAACGAGATGTCGTGTCTTGGAATGTCATGATTGATTCTTATGCAAGCGATGGACCTTGCGAGGAAGCGTTGGCTTTGTTTCAGGAAATGAAGCAGTTGGGCATGGAGCCAAATCAGTTTGTAATTAGTTTTAAATTAGTTTTAGTCACTTGATTACTATGTGATTTTGTTGGTGACCACATATGAGTAGGCAAGCAGTCCCATATTAGGCAAAAATGAATTGGGTGTTTGGAAATGTTTGCAGCTACAAGAAATGTGTCTTGAAGATCGAATGCAAAGTGGGTCTGATCTTATTCAGCAGAATAACAAATGGCTCTGATCTTATTCAGCTAAATAACAAGTGGGGTTGATCTCCCTATTCCATAAACACCAAGATTCAATTGTGTTTGATATGTTTTATCAATGATGTAGCAGAACTAGTCTTCTTGAATAGGAAGAAGAAAGACATTGCAGATTAGATATGAGTATGAATTTATCTACAAAGCAAGCTATGCCTCCAGGTGGTGCATAGAAAAATAGCCCTTGCACTATAAGAATATTTTTATACATTCCCGAATGCATATACTTCCATTTCTATGTCCACATCTAAGTTGAATCTATGGACATGTGAATATTCATTGATGTCTTCATCATCACTATCCAACAACTAAACGTCATCCAAATGAAAACCTTACTGCCATAATATATATATATATATATATATATATATTTGTAACAACCCTCGGATTGGATACAGGAAAAACTTGTCATATTTTTTAATTTTTCCCATCCATATCATAAGGTATAATAAATTAGATTAAAGTTACAATTAAAGCACAGCAATACTATAATCATCTCATATAAGGTAAAGACAAGTCTAGACAATTATACCCTCCATGTGAAAACCATGAGAAAACTTCTTAAGGCTTTCCTAACTGAGTGATGACCATTAAGTCTTAATCAATAACCCTAAAGTCCAGATGTTCTAGGTTGGGTACAACCTCTTTGATACTCGATTAGATAGCATAACAAAAATAGGCTTCCAAGTGTTATACACACTTACTAGCATATGCATAAGGATGCTTTTACCATGGCCAAGTGTGATTCAATATCCCCAAGAGGATCTACTACTTATTTATTGAAGTGTCCTAACTGAACAGGGACTTTTATTCATCATAAGCAAGTCAATCAATAAACCTGATATGAAGTCACAGATAATAACTTTGTTTAGGTAAGGAAAGCATCATACTTCCATAGCCCACTTATAAATGGTAAAGAGCAACCCACAACTGTATCAATATAGATACCCTCAAATCAACTATTCCCATGATATCCATATTGCAAACAATGCTATTAGGTAATCTCAATTGACTATTAGAGGGAGAAAGACTTAAGATGAGAAGGCATTAGGGACACTACATTATTCTTCAATAGTGTGCACAAATAAACAATCATCTTGCAATGACTCTAGGTCCTAAGAGATTAGGTACTACTTCGAATCTAAGCACAGTTAGCTCATAAGAACACTTTCCTTAATCACTTTAATAGTGGCTACAATAAGACGCCCCTAAGAGAGAGATAATTAACCTTATAAAATAGGTAAACAGCCCAACATACATGGAGATTGACAGCTTGCCATAGAGAAAATAAATGGCTATACACTTACTTTGTTTCCTTCCAAAATAATGAACCAATATAAGCGAAAGTTCATAATTTGCTAAAGAAGTCACCAATCTAACCAATCCGTGGTAAGATTTATGCATATACAGAAATTTTTGGCACATGCCACGAAAATAAGGCGGCTGTCAAGACTATCAACAAGTGGGTTCCCAAAACCCTCTAAATGGAGCAGCAAGCAGTCCTGAAATTGTGGAACCACAAAAAATTATTTGAAGATAAAGAGGAGAATCAGGGTTCATATAGACATCGGATTTGTTCATAATGATAACTAACAGTTGCCCCAATGGTGCAAGGAACGTCAAAAGAGATTTGTCTTTATATTTATTTATTTATTTTAATTAACTGCTTATTAGTGTGAAGCAGGGGAGAAGTAGTAAAGAGCAAAATAAATGTTGTGAAATACACTTTTGTGTGTTTATTGAGAAAACCTACATTTGTTGTAGATGATGTGGAAGAGGTATTACACTGATTCTTGCTTCCTCTACTCTTCTCAAATTTGCATATATATTATCCTTCATCCTTGCAAGGAACGCCAAAAGATATGTAATTTTTTGTTTTCAGGTGGCAATATAATGGCAACATGGATGAATGGAAGCAACAAGATAGACTATGGGACCTCAATGTCTTGTCCCCACATTAGCAACATTGAATCGTTGATTTGATCCGCACAATAAATGTGGAGTTTTGTTTCAATCAAATCAACTCTCATGAGTGAGACGTAATATTTTAAATTTACGTAGGTAACAAACAATGTTAACAAACTAAATTTAATGTTTTCCATTGTGAGGCCATCTTTCGCCCAAAGCCTAAAACGTTTAACAAATATGCACCAGTTTGTTGGGTGATAAGTAGGGTCATTCATATGGTGAAAAATTTTAATTTTCCACCTGTCGATGGTTTCACTGCCACTGTCAATAGTCATATGCCTAATCTTTGTAGCAATATAAATGAATCATTACCATTAAGTGGGAGATTTTAATGTCAATCAAAATAAACTATAGATGAATCTTCGTCAAGACTGTCATAGGGAATACCATCACCACATCATTAATCCTTTGGAATTTGGGGGTCATCTTCATGCAATAAAAGCTTGCAAGTTTGTCCACATCAAAATCTCATGAGTGAGACATATTGTTTTAAACTTACGTAGATAGCAAACAATGCCACATCTGGACCAGCTGAATTTAATGTTTTCCGTTGTAAGGCCTTAATCCGCCAAAAGCTCAAAACATCATACCTTATATTACCTACACAGTTGAGATCCATATGACTTACAACATGATTCACTACCAACAAGCTTCTCTCAAATCACATATAAATCATTCCCTATGTCCCCCATGACACTAATTAATGACATATTGGTAAACCTAGGACTTAAAAACCCTTTCGCAATCTCTTACATTCTTAGGCACAATTTGTCTATCATTATCATTTACATCTTAGATGCATTCATGGCACTGATACTTGACTTCCTTTAATTGACAAAAAAAAGTCATAAATTAGAACCTTGCGTAAATGCACGAGTCTTAGTCGTAATAAACAAATGGAAGACTTTGCATGCCCTTCACCCATAACAGAGGGGTTCGTAGCGTAAACAGAGTCAGCATATTTGATAGGTTGTTTTCTATTGTCAAGGGTCGATGGTGTCATAAGAGTTGATTACTATCGTCTATTGCATCGACAATAATTACACCTCCAGAAATGATTTTATGCCTCTACCTTGTATATTTCATTGCACATTTTCAAGTTCATACTTGTGTGAAACAAAAGTCTTTTTGAACATATCCTTCTTTGTTCTCCGAATTGTGTGCTTCTCTACATAGACTAATATGTTGTCCATTTAAATTGCCTCTACTGATATGGTCATTACTGAAGCCACTTTCTCCTCTAGACTGGTCATTGTGAACTCATAGCTCAGGAAAATGCTCAAGAACTTCATTCTTTTAGCTTATGAGAAATAAATCAATATTCTCGCTGACTTGGGAAGATTGTAAAAAAATCTCTGAAGACTGCCCAAAATTGGTTGCACTTGTGGTTCTCGCGATAATTGTACCTTTCTTCCATTCACCAAATAAAGAGAAATAAGTACTTTTGTTACAAATACAATAACTATTGTTAGTGTTACTGAGAATGAGAATAGAAAAGATTGTAAATATCTATATCTATATCTATTTGCATATGGCATCATGCATCACTCAATTAGATTATATAAGAGGTGTCTTTTATTGAAGCCTTTTTCATTTTTTCCTAACTAGTTTTAGTCATCTAATTAGGTTTTATCTAGTTAAAATAGTTAATTTGTTTGTCAATTTAGTTTTAGACTTGTCTAAATTGACATATGGTGCATTCTCTGTGTTTTTAAAAGAGTTGTTGGATATCTAACATTTGCTTCAATCATGTATTAGGTGATTGAAACAATTCGATGAAAGCTACAGATTACATTGTCAAATGTGACCTATCATTGAAATTTCTACATGTATTTTTCCGGGCTTATTTGAGTCTCTCATTGAAATACCCTGGCATTGCCCCTCACCATCACCATCCTGCTCACCTTGATATCTTTCACCAATTGCATTCTCTGTATGGGCTTGCCCTTCCCCACCAATTGGCCATTGCTCAAGTTCAATGTAAAACAAAACGTCTCCTCCCCGCATAACACATTGCCACATAGTATGAAGAAACACACAACCTCATTTTTCACTGTCACCTTCACAAAAAATATCAGTTTTTTGTTTCTTAATGCTTTGTGAACAAAATCTAAGACGGGGTCAACGGTCACGAGTTTCGAATGTGATACGACTATCAATTTACACTCTTTCGCTTTAAAAAATAACCACTTTACCAAAACAAAAATTTACATCCCTTCCGGCGTAACTTGCACCTTTGGGGCAACTGCTAGTTTTAAACCTTATCACACACCATGTCAAAAAAAGTAATAGTTTCATTCAACTTTAAAATCCACTTTATGAAAAAAAAATTGATATAACTAAATACTAATAAAAAAAATCAAATTATTTAATGGACTATTATCATTATACAAACGACATATCTAAATTTAATATTATAATATCTTACATTTAATTCAAAAGGTCGTTGCCCAAATAAATCGTACTAAAATCATGCCAAAACATAACTCCCATGCAAACACAAGTCATCGTAGAAGCACGATGTCTTCACACCGCATGCATCTTACAATTTCATCAGCCACCCTGCAAGACTCCCTTGCATGTTGGTCCTCCAAATGTCCCACCTGCATGGCCTACATGTGTTTCCAACTCCCTCCTCTCGACACCTCTCTACCCTATTTTATTACAATTATAAAATACTCCATACTCATATACTCAACTAGCAATAATGAAGAGCCAGTTGATTAAATTCTTAGTGGTGTTTGTCATGGAGAACAAGTGTTGTTGAACTGAGCTTCCTTTAGACAATTAGAATTGAGAGTTGTGATATGCTGCAGACTATAGCAGGTATTGAAGAATTACCTGCATTGAAATATTTGCAACTTTCACATTGCAGCAATCCAATAATACAAAATTCCATTCAAAGGTTGCAGGTATTGAATAGTCATTACCTGTCACTGATCTTGTGTTGTCAAAGCCGCTGACTGTGATTGGGAGCATGGTGGATGGAACGAAGTCAATCTTAAGCTCGCATCTATTTTCCCACTATACTGGAGGAGAAGCAATCATTAAACATGAAATTTGTCCCCAACATCGAACTTTTGTAGCTGCAGCATCACTGATTGTTCGTTGAGTGCAATCATCCTTTGCGCTATGGTTTCCGATTGCTTTTTGTTTTCAGTAAAAGAGTTTGGAGTAACTGAATACATAAACCCAAAAGATCCCTAGAAACATGTTCAACAAGTTAGTTTAACTCACTATTTCATATTGTTTTCAATGACATTTAATGGCAGATGCTCAATTTGCAAAGTATAATGTTATATTTCAACCACAAGGAAAGCAACAAGATAAACTCCATAACCTCAATGGATATTGCTCCCAAATCAACGGCATTCCATTGTTGATTCGATCTGCACATCAGACGTGGAATACTTCCATAATCAAATAAAAACTAGTCAATAAAAGATGCCACAACCTTGCAACCTACAAACCCCTTTGTAATGGGTGCATGTCATGTAAATCCAACAATGATTATAAAGTCGAGGCATGTGTATTACCCTGAAATACCTGTCATTACCCCTCAACATCACCACCCAACTCCATTTGAAATCTATCACCACTTGGAAGTTTTGTATGGCCTTGCCCTTTATTCCATGGGTATGAGTATGGTGTTTCTATATGTTCTTAACCCTGATGCAATTTCTCTAGGTGTCAATATATTGGTGGCATAGATGAATATAAGCTACAATATAGACTTTGGAACCTCAATGTCTTGTTTCCACATCAACAACATTGCAATGCTAATTTGAGTCGCACATCAAACGTGGAGCCTTATCACAATCAAATCAGTTTCATGTCATCCCCGTCGACCCTTGACAATAGAAAACATCCAATCAAAGAACCTGCCAACCTGAAAGCTGCGTACACCTTTGCCATGGGTGAAATTCATGTAAATCCAATAATTGCCCTAAATCCGGGTCTGGTGTAGGATATAATTTCCCCTCACCATCGCCACCTGACTCACCTCATTGTATATACTATTTGTAATATATAAAATATATTTATACTATATATCATATCAGTATACTATGTTATACTATAAAATAATATGAATATTATAATATATTATGATTATTATATATACTATAATATTATTATTACATTTTATAAATATATTAATATAATATAGAGCCCCTTGTTTGTTTTATGTGGCAATTAGCAAAAACAAAACATGGCAATCTGCACGTAAAAGATACAAGGCATAACTTGGTGGGTAACATGTATGGAAAATGTGGGACAGTGGAGGACAGTCGCAAGGTCTTCGATCGAATTCCTGAATGAGATGTATGCTCGTGGAGTGTGTCACGATTTCAACTTATGTAGGGCAAGGCTTTCCTCACAAATCATTGGCACTCTTTCAAAAAATGCAAACAACAGATCTGCAGCTCAATCAATTTAGACTTTCCAATGTTATTTTGGCATGTAGAAGCTTGACATCTCTACAATAGGGTATGGAAATCCATGAACATGTAATTAGAAGTGGGTTTTAGTACCATGTTTCTGTGTGCAATGCCCTTATAGACTTTTATGCAAAATGCCTCAACGAGATGTCGTGTCTTGGAATGTCATGGTTGAATCTTATGCAAGCGATGGACCGTGCGAGGAAGCGTTCGCTTTGTTTCAAGAAATAAAGCAGTCGGGCATGGAGCCAAATCAGTTTGTAATTAGTTTTAAATTAGTTTTAGTCACTTGATTACTATGTGATTTTGTTGGTGACCGCATATGAGTAGGCAAGCAGTCCCATATTAGGCAAAAATGAATTGGGTGTTTGGAAATGTTTGCAGCTACAAGAAATGTGCCTTGAAGATCAAACACAAAGTGGGTCTGATCTTATTTAGCAAAATAACAAATGGCTCTGATCTTATTCAACTAAATAACAAGTGGGGTTGATCTCCCTAATCCATAAACACCAAGATTCAATTGTGTTTGATATGTTTTATCAATGTAGCACAACTAGTCTTATTGAATAGGAAGAAGAAAGACATTGCAGATTAGATATGAGTATGAATTTATCTACAAAGCAAGCTATGCCTCCAAGGGGTGAATTTATCTACAAACCCCTCAATAATGGGTGCAGCTCATGTAAATCAGACAACTATTCTGAAGTCGGGGCATGTTTATGATATGGGCCCTCCGGTGTACAATATCACCTGAAATCCCTGTCATTGCCCGTCATCGTCACTGCCCAGCTCCCTTTGAAATCTATCACCACTTGGATGTTTTGTATAGCCTTGCCCGTTATTCCATGGGTATGAGTATGGTGTTTTTGTATGTTCTTAATCCTGATGTAATTTCTCTAGGTGTCAATATATCGGCAGCATAGATGAACTTAAGCTACAATATAGACTTTGGAGCCTCAATGACATTGCAACACTAATTTGAGTCGCACATCGAACATGGAGCCTTCCCGCAATCAAATTAGTGGTCATGTCATCCTCGTCGACCCTTGACAATAAAAAAACATCCAATCAAAGAACCTGCCACCTTGCAAGCTGCATACTCCTTTGCAATGGATGAGATTCATGTAAATCCAACAGTTGCCCTAAATTTGGGTCTAGTGTAGGATATAATTTTCCCCCACCATCACCAACCGACTCACCTCATTGTATATACTATTTTCAATATATAAAATATATTTATACTATATATTATATTAGTATACTATGTTATACTATAAAATAATATTAATATTATTATAATATATACTATAATATTACTATTACATTTTATAAATATATTAATATAATATAATAGATAGCCCCCTGTCCATTTTATGTGGCAATTAGCAAAAACTAAACTTGGCAATCTGCATGCAAAAGATATATGCCATAACGTGGTGGGCATCATGTATGGGAAATGTGTAATAGTGGAGGACGCTCACAAGGTCTTCGATCAAATTCCTAAGCGAGATGTATGCTCATCGAGTGTCATGATTTCAGCTTATGCAAAGCAAAGCTTTCCTCACAAATTGTTAGCACTCTTTTAGCAAATGCAAACAAGTCTGCAGCACAATCAGTTCACATTTTCCAGCGCTATTTCGGCATGTACAAGCTTGACATCTTTGCAATAGGGTATGGAGATCCACGAACATGTAATTAGAAGTGTGTTTTAGTACCATGTTTTTGTGTGTAATGCCCTTGTAGACTTTTATGCAAAATGTCTCAACGAGATGCCGTGTCTTGGAATGTCATGATTGCTTCTTATGCAAAGGGTGGACCTTGTGAGGAAGCATTGGCTCTGTTTCAGGAAATGAAGCAGTCGGGCGTGGAGCCAAATCAGTTTGCAATTAGTTTTAAATTAGTTTTAGTCACTTGATTACTGTGTGAATTTGTTGGTGACCACATGATTAGGCAAGAAGTCCCATATTAGGCAAAAATGAATTGGGTGTTTGGAAAGGTTTTCGGCTACATGAAAGGTGCCTTGAAGATCGAATGCGAAGTGGGTCTGATCTTATTCAGCAAAATAACAAGTGTGTTTGATCTCCCTATTCCATAAACAACAAGATACAACTATGTTTGATATGTTTTATCAATGATGTTGCAGAACCAGTCTTATTGAACAGGGAGAAAAAAGACATTGCAGATCAGATATGAGTATGAATTTATCTACAAAGCAAGCCAGGCATCCAGGCAGTGCACAGAAAAACAGCCCTTGCACTGTAAGAATATTTCTATAAATTCCCAAATGCATATACTTCCATTTCTAGGTCCAGATCTACGTTGAGCCTGCAGACATGTGAATATTCATTGATGTCTTTGTCATCACTATCCAACAACTAAACGCTGTCCAAACGAAAACCTTAACGCCGTAAAAAAAAAGAATATCCAGAGACAACTGTCAAATTCGTTTGCCGCTGATTGGCCTCTGCTAAACATGTGCATTGATGTGATTGGCATCTTATGATCCGCAAACAAATCCTTAAGAGGCTTCTTGCCAGTAGAACACCTCTAACATAATCAAGTGATAGAAGAAATAGTACAACCTCACACTTCAA